>VZQC01006636.1:0-35814 GCA_009823505.1 Rhizomys pruinosus
AATAATAGTAAAGTTAAAAATAAGAAAATTTCTCGCTCTGGGGCTTGTTCACTCGCCTATATGACTCACGAACTCTAAGGAAAGGAAGAGAAGCATGGCCTTGTGCTACGGGAGAAACACTTGCAAGCAGAAGTAGACAGCATTCCACAGCTCACGAGGAGAGCCCGACGAGAGTCAGTCATAAGACGTGCGCACCGTTCGCTACGCAGTGAGGAAGAGAAGAAGGAGCCCAAGAGGGAAGCCTCACTTTCCCTCCCATGAACCCCATACGTATTGTATTGCCACTTCGAACCGCTCCCGGTGCATTCCACAGACGAAGAGAAAGCGCATATTCTGCTCTGATAATGGAACCCGGAATGAAAGAGAGAAGCGCAACGGTTATGGAATAGCAATTGCAGATATGCGCGAAGGCCACTCAGACTCTCTAATGTAAGTTTGACTTGAGGTTTCGCACAACGCACCGGAAAGCAAAGGCAGGTAAGCCGAAGGGGTGCAATTGCTGCCTTAATGTATAATTTTCAGCACGTTACACCTGCGCGGTGTCTATTTATTGCCGGATGAGTAAGTCATTGGTAGAACATTCATTGACTCTCCGCGCTTCCATGGGGTTGAATGACAAATTATGAGCATTGCTTGATTGTATTATTGAAAAGACAATTAGGTAGGGGTTATTTATATGTTATCTGAAGTGGCTGCTCGCATTCTCCACTTGTGTTGTTTGTTCTATTTGTTTTGCTTTCAGTTGCTTTTGACATCCAATACTATTTTGTGACTAATAACACTTGAAAAAGGAAATTGTTCTGTGGGGTAAAATATGCCAAAAGCGAATTACTGTCTTATTTTCAACCACAGGAGGAAAAAATCTCAAACCATAACTTTTCCAAAACCAAAGATATCCATTCAAGTTTATGCATGCAAGCTACCTTGGGGATTCACGTCCTGGTCCCTAATGACTTTCCAAAGGGTTTAGGGCAACACCATCCACTTCTCTCCAGGCTCGTACGAAGCTATACCAGACAGCTACAAAGTACACGCAACCTAGATGTCACAGACATCACAGGGAAGAGAAAGAGGATGGCATAGCAGCTCCATTACAGCGTACTTTAGTGCTAACTATGCAAGACCCGTCTGGCAGCCCATATATAGAATGAACGAAGCAGTCATCGTGTTCAGTGGCAATCTTGCCAAAAACAGATGGAGGAAGTTTGACCACTTGAGCTATATTAATGGCAGTTGGCTGCGACTTAGGCCTGTCTGCGAGGAAAATAAATTACAGGTTCTTCTGAACTCTCCTGGTTAAAAACCTCAGGTTCTTTTCATAACCCCTGTAGTCCTGGAAGGCTGTCCTGCACATTGCATCAATAAAGGCTGCTGGAATTCGTCACGGGTCTTTAAGTCGTTCAGGCCTTGTTCACAGGCCACGAAGACCTCAAGCGTTTCAGACACGCACGTTAAGGGTTCAACATAAATAACAACCTGCAAGCAAGACACGCTTATACTATTACCAGCGTCCTGGATTTGCGATGCTCTGAAGATGGGGGCATCAGGGCCCTTCTGGACACACATCTGTGTGCTGACCCTTGAAGAAATACTTGCGCAAGAAGATCTCACTGCCTTGACTTATGGCTGTTTATCATTGCTACTTACATGTAATTTTTCAGTCCCAGCTAATGAGCATTAATTGCCACAGTAAAACAAAGGTTCCACATCATGTTCTGGTCTCTTCTTAATTACACGGTGATTCTTCCAGCCTCAGCCCAACCCAGAACCGAGCAGAATTCGTCAATTCAAAATATCTTATCAAACAGCCGCTCCATAAGTTCTCTGTTTCATTGTTTGGAAGCTTAACAAGAAAGGCCTTAGCATTGTCATACAACTCTTTTAGCATAAACTGTTTCCAAAGTTCCACTGCAACATGACCTTTAACACGCGACTTCAATGACTTTCACCCCAGTTTCAAATCATTCCACAATCACCTCCTAAAATCACCTAGGTCCCAGTCTGTCACATAGAGACGATAGCCGAAACAAGATCTTGCTGCCATTTTAGTATTCAGTTTGCTTTTCAATAACTTTGACACCATCACGTTTCAAATTCAAGGCCAAAAACTTGTGGAGGAAAAGTTATTTTGTCTTATATCCTTGGGTCAGCAGGTCATACACTGAGAGCTCAGAGAGCAATTAGAAACTCAGCAGGAACACTGAGGCGACGAACGGCTGAAGCAACAGGCCATGAGAGGAACATGATTACGCTCTCATCTTGCCCTAATTCGACCGCTTCTTCCTAATATTAGTCACCTATACAGCAACCATGGCCTAGGTAGGTACTATTCCACAGCTAGTGTGGGCCCTTCAAACATCATAAGCAGAATGAATCAAGAAAAGCTAATCCCACAGAGTTGGCAGGCAGGTCCAGTCCCCATGGAGATAATTCTCAGCCAATTGAGGCTCCCTCTACCTCAGTCTGTCAATGTGTGATATCTAAGCCACTCAGACAGAATTTCCTATTGCAGAGTGCAGGGTCATTTTTATTGAACTAATTCTTTAACAATTTTAGCTCTTTAATATCATGCAAACATTAGATATCTCCAGTGTATTTCTCTATCTGTTATATTTTACATTTAGTTTCTAATCACTATTGTTATTTTTCATTGTAAAACTACATAAGCATTACCAATAATAACTATTCCACAAATACAGCATTATGCTATATTAAACTTTCCTTGACCAAAGAAATTAGTCTTTAATTTTTTATTTAACCTCAGACAAATTCTTCTAATACTGATAGAAGGCAGTCAGATTATTTCACAGGCCTCTGGCCTAGTTGCTAATATTGTTTCCCTCAGCAACTTTATGAACTGTGCCTCCACTTGTACATTACTATCAGCAATACTGTCTTTCATATTCTTACTTGAAAGGGTAGTTAAGCTCTTCTTACAACATCCAATCACTTTTTAGTTGTAAATTCCAAAGCCTTCCACAATCCATAGAGCAATATTGTCAATTTCTTCACCTAAAAACCATATATCTGTTGGTGCACTTTTATTATTTTACTTTTCTGTTAATTGTGTTAAAGATACCAATATCAGAAATAATGTAAATAAGAAAATTTATTTTGACTTTTACTTTCATATGAGAGTCTATAATGGTTGTGTAAACATAGAAGCAGGCAGATAGATTAAGAAGCTTTGACATCACATCTTCAACTGCTAAAGCAGATCACTGAGAGTAAACTGAAATGGGGTGAAGCAATATAATTTCACATCCCATCCCCAGTGACAGACTTCCTCCAGGGAGAAGCTCAGGTACATTAAGAGGTTACTCTACCTCTCATACGGAAACAGTAGGCCTCTAATCAAGGAGAAATAAACAGTTCAAATACAAAATTCAATGAGAAATATTTCTCATTAAACCACCCCAACACATTCCTTAGACTGTATAGATAGTAGTGACTGCCTTCAGCTTTATGTGATGAGCTCCAGAGTTCTGAATTCTAGTCCTCATGATTACATGATAAGTTCATATACAAAATTCCTTCTCCCTAATACCAAAGAGAATTTTTAAGCTTAACATTCCTGTGGTGACATAAAATATTCAAATATAGTTGCATACCATATACATGCTATGTAGTATTATGAAGCCAGTATTATATAATATATATATATACTATATAATATATATATTAGTATATATTTATGCAGGGAATAGGGGCATGGTCGCTCACGTAATCGTAACCCTGGCTTGACATTAACTCACGCCATATATCACGATTGAGCTGTTCAGAAACACTATAGAAATTTGCTGTCCTCTGCATCTGGAATGCAGGGATGAAAATATGTGCCTTCATACCCTGTCAAATATAGTAATTAAAATATATTTCATTACATACATTTTAATAATTTTTATTGAGTTAGCTTTGTCGTATTTATTGAGAATTCCAGATGTGTTGAAAAAAATGTAATTTCCATTGCAATTCATGAATATTAAATTATTTATATTTATATTTGGAATCTGCATTTAATATAGTAAGATTAAATTTGCATGTTAAAGAAATTAATGTTTTTATTTGAGTGTTGAAATAAAAGTTTACCTCATTCTATTCTAATGATAGAATTTTGTCTACTAGGGTCTGGAGAAATGGGTTAGCAGTTAAGAACATTGGCTGCTGTTGCAGAAGAACCAGGTTCCTTTTCCAGCACCCACATGACAGCTATCAACCTTCCCTAACTCCAGTTCCAAGGAAATCTGGGGCCTTCTTCTGACCACTTCAGGCATAGCACTTCACTTATGTAATTGCTGGCAATATATTCATACACATAAAATAAAAAAAAATGTATTCTAGAACATTCTTCATTAAATTATGTTTTGAGAATATAGTAAAATTTTTAATGGTACAATTTTCTGACAAAATGTTGCATTGTTATACAATTTTTATGCAATTCTTTGTGTTATAAATTGGAGAAACCAATGTAACTAGTTCTGTATTTAAGCAAAATTGAATTATGTACACAAATATTTCTTTACTTACACTTAATTTGTAAAATTTGAAATCTAAGATGAAAATGAAGAAACATACAATACATTGAAAATAATTTCTCAGAATAATTTATTCTCATTTCTGTGTAAAACATACATTAACACTGTGCTTGTGAAAATGAGCTAAATACCATCAAGCAAAAAATATGTAAGATGCAGAATAACCTAAGTGTTATATTATTTTAATTATTTGCCACTTTTCTATAACTTATATGCTTTTATATGTTTTCATTGCAAATACTTGATTTCCAACTCCTTAAGTAAATTTGTATCTGGAATGCCAGGACCTTGTACCAATTTCTCCCCAGGAAAACAATAACATGAATCATATTGTAACTTTTATTTTCAGCAGTTTCAATCACGAGGAGCCCTGTTTTCTTTCCTCAATATGCCAGCTTTTATTATTTCTGTTACAGAAGAAAACAATTCAATGTCTTTGGAATCAACAGTACATCATAGTTTTTTTTGGCATTTAATGTGTAAGACCAATTTGCAAGCCATTTTATTCACACTCCATTCCTCTTTTTCAGACTCTTAAAATGCACTTGGTTCTTTCTCTTCCAGAAGAAGAAAACAGGACAAGAACATTTTGTAAATTCCTGTGATGTAAAGTTCTATGTTAGAAAACAGTCCATTGTGCACTGTGGCTGTGCATGTGCTGGTAACAACACTGTAATGGGTGGCAGAGATATGTGCAGTGCAATAATCTTCCAAGTGAACTTATAAAGAATTTAGCCTTAGAAATTGAACAGTTTAAGGGTCTGAAGAGCTGGCTCAGCAGGTAATATCACTGGATGCTTTTGCAGAAGATTTGGATTTGATTCCCTGCCCATGCATCACTACCAACAACCATCAGTAACTCCAGTTTCAGGACATACAATGCCCTCTTCTGACCTCTTCAGATTTTGCATGAAATGGGTGCACTTAACAAACATGCAAGCAATACACTCATACACATGAAATAAAAATAATAAATACTTAAAAATAAACTATATTATGTAAAATCACATTCATGAAATAACTATATGAAACTAATTTAAATAGTTTGGCATTTTGTTCTCTATAATAAATACATATAATTGTTTCACAGAGGTTAAATTGTGGATCTCTCCACTCCAACTCCCTGTAATTATACCATATATTAATTTAATATGTAGTATCTAAGATATATAGATCTTTCATAACATTTTAAAGGAAAAATTCATTTAAAAATAAAATGCTACATATTAATGGAATAATGTGCAATAATTTGGTATACATAAATGTTAGATACTATTTCAATTGGATTAAGTGTACTTGGTCCCAAGTTCTACCATTTCTTTCTGATGAAAATTGCTTCCACATTTACTCTAATGTATAATATGATCTCTGAAGAAGAACAAGGGGACAGAGGATGCTCTTAGCTATAATCATGAAATAAAGAAGAATGTCATGGAACCAAGAGAGAGGATATGAAACAACTCAAAAAGGACAATAGGGGATACAATGCCCAAACTTGGAAAGAATAAAGGAACAGAATGACCAAACTCCAGAGAGAACTAGAGGAGAAAAAAACAAAATCCGAATGGAAGTAGAAAACACTGAAAAAGGAAGCCAACCAAAGAAGTAAACGCAGCCCCAAGAAAGAGATTGAAGAGCCAAGAAGAGTATTGAGAGCTCAAAAATGGAATTGGAAGGTACTAAAAGAAAACACAGGAGGACAACTAAAATAGGAAATAGCAACAGTCAACTACAGAAGAAAGAAAAGGAAAACGCCGTCAGAAGTAGAATGGGGGAAAGAACAAAGAATATAAGACTGGAAGATAACACCGACAATTAAAAAGCTCAAATAAATTATGAAAAACAGTTTAAAAATACACATAAAAGTGGAACAACAGGAAATATGGGACAAGCAATGAAAAGACCCAACCTCCGCATCATAGGAATAGAGGACAGGAGGAAGAATCTCAAGGAGAATATTTGATCAGATTCTCAACAGATAATAGAACATCTTCCCCAAACTAAAAAATCAGCCGACAAGCCATACAAGATTTGATACAAGAAGCACATAGGACGTAACAATAGCCATCAAAAATCAAGAAAAAAACGCACGGCCACCGCCCCATATCATAGTTAACAATGCTAGAAGTGCCAAAAACAAAGACAATTCTGAGGCCACAAAAGAAAAACACGTCACACAACGAAAGGGAAAGCATCAGTAATTACAACTGACTTCTTGGATCAAAAAAATGAAAGCAGAAGAAACATGTGGAGCAAGCATTCCCAGTGTAAAGGGGACATGGATGCCAACCCCCCCCCCCCCCCCCCCCCCCTCCAGAATAACTTTACCGCAGCAAAACTAGTCGACTATGACTTGAAGGGAGAGCAAAAATCTTCCATGAACATAAGATAGCAAGGATGATGGATAACATGTCTGGAAAACCAACTCTTCATAAATTCTTGAAACAATTCAAAGGGCAGAAAGGAGCAGGAGCAACAATCCTCAAAGACACGCTAGGAATGAAGAGAAACTAACAAAACACATTAACCATCTAGGAGCAGAAAATCCAAATGGCTAGAAGTCCAAATGGATAATAAAGTGAACAATGAAGCAGAGCTCCATCTTTCAATTGTTAACTCTTAAATATTAAGGTGCGGCCTTAAACTCCCCCGATCAAAAGGAAATCAGAGCTGGGAGCAATGGATTAGAGGAAGAACAAACCCCATCTAATAATGCTGTCTTACAAAGAACCCAATCTCAATTTCATAGGATAGGGCAACCCCACTAAGTGAAAGAGAAGTTGGAAAAAGTATTCCAAGCAAATGGTACCAAAAGAAAGCGGAGTGGGCCTATTCTAATATCAGATAAAATCGACTTCACAAGTCAAAAGAAATCAAAAGACCAAAGGGCCATTACATCCTTATTAAGACAATTGACGATTGAAGATTTCACAATCATAAAATATATAAATGAGCCAAACTTTTTTTTATCGGCAAACTTTATAAAGGAAATTCTCAGGTATCTCCAAGGCACATGAATTACAGGCACACGAATACTTAACGTAAGGGGACTTTCATACGTATACCAATTTAGTCCTCCTAGACAGATCAAACAGGCAAAAGGAAAACGCAGGAGAGAACTGACTAAAATGACACAATACACCAAATGGACCTCACAGAATCTACCGAATCTTGTTCACCCACAAACACCAGAGAATACATTTCTACTCAGCACCTCAATGGAACATTCTCGCAAAATAGACCCTCTACTGGGCACACGGCAGGGAAAAACTCAACAAATATAAAAGGTTGAAATAGACTCAATGCAATTCTAATTCAGACCACAGTGCAATAAGAAACTCAATATCACACCAGATATAAACCCTCACAACTCACAGGTAACACATGGAGATAACTAACAACACTCTCCTGAAATTAGATCCGAGTCGGTACAAGGGAAAAATAGAAAAAAGACAAATAAAAAAAAACATTCTGGAACTGAATGACACTCTAAATGACAAACCACACAGCAAAATCTTGGGACACTCTTGAAAGCGTACTAAGAGGGAGTTTATAGCTCTTAAGTGCCCACATTAAAAAACAGAAGAGCACAAGTGAACGATCTACACTGCAGAATAAATATTGAAGAAAAACAACAAATGAACTAAACGGAGCAGACAGAAGAGAAATAACAAAAAATCAGAGCAGAGATCAATGAAATAGGAAACAAGAAACCATTACAAAAAATCAATGAATCCAAAAAGTTGGTTCTTTAAGAGAATAAACAAGATAGACAGAACACCCTCATAGCAGTAACAAAAAAAAAAGAAAAGGACAACTCCAAATCAATAGAATTCTGTGAATTGCAAGGGGAAATATCAACACAGACAATGAAAAAGATCAGACAATCATACGGGGCTACTTCAAAAACTTATATTTACTAAGTTTGGAAACCCTAGAAGAATGGATGAAATATCTGACAATCCTGGGAATCACCAAACTCAACAAGAAGAAGATCGACCGACTAAACAGCCCAATAGTTACAGGAAGAAAATCGAAGATATGTAATACGTAGGCCTCCCAACCAAAAATGCCCAGGCCCCGGATGGATTCATTTGGCAGAATTCTATAAAATAGTTTCGTAAAGACTTAAAAACCATACTACTTAAATTGTTAGAGGATACAAATGGAGGGGACTCTCCACAAACTCCTTCTATGAGCCAGCCATTACGCTGAGCTAACCAAAACCAGGGAAGATACAACCCAAAAAGGAGAACTATAGGACCATCTCCCTACATGAAAAGTAGCCAAAATTTCTAAACAGGATTCTGGCAAATCGCATACAGACTCCACATCAGAAGAATCATCCATCATGAAAGAAAAAAAAAGATATAACAGCATGCGGATGGTTTCACCATACGAAAAATCAATAAACAGTCATCAAACATATCAATGGACTGAAGGACAAACAACAAACCACCACATCATTTCATATTGATGCGGAGAAAGCACTTTGACAAAAATCCAGCACCCTTTCATGTTAACAGTCTGAGAGGGAATTGGTCTGGAGAGGATCATTCCCAATGTAATCAAAGCCATATAGCAGAAAACCACAGCCAATATCATCCGTAAATGGGAGAAATGACAGAAGCATTCCCGCTTTAAGGTAGGAACTTCGGAAGGCTGCCCCTGTCACCACTCCTTTCAATATATGCCTCTAGAAACGCTAAGTAGGGCAATAGGCAACGACACACGTGAAATTAAAGGAGTTTCTAATTGGAAAGAGGAATATCAACTATCACCTTTTTGGCTGATGATATGTCTACCTAAGGGATGCTAAAAACTTCCCCAGAAAACTCCTAGAAATGATTAAGATCTTTTGTGTAAAGTGGCAGGATACAAAATCAAACCTAGAAAAATCAGTAGCCTTTCTCTACACAACAAAACAATGAAGAAGGACTACAAGGAGACCTTCCCAATCACAATAGCCTCAAAAAACAATAAAATACCTGGGAACAAAACCTAACCAAAGGACACAAGGATCTCTACAAACAAAAATTTTAAACCCCTGAAAAAAGGAAATTGAAGAAGACATCAGAAGATGGACAAACCTCCCATGCTCATGGATTGGAAATAAATATAGTAAAAAATTTCCATCCTACCCAAACTAGTGTACAGATTTAATGCGATCCCAATCAGAATCCCCAGAGTTTCTCACAGGCCCTGGAAAAAAAAATCCTCAATTTCATTTGGAAAAACAAAAGGCCCCAATACCCAAAGCAACCTGGGTGAAAAGAGCAAGACAGGGGGGATCGCTATACCAGACATCAAACTATACTATAGGGCTATAGTCATAAAGACAGCCTGGTACTGGCACAAAACACAGACCAGTTGACCAATGGAATAAAAACTGAAGATCCAAACCTGAGTCATTACAATTTCAGCCACCTCATATTTGACAAGGGGGCCAAGGACACAATGGAGAAAAGACAGCATCTTCAGCAACGGTGCTGGCAAACTGGATCACCACTTTGAAGAATGAAATTAAACCACCTACCTCTCACCTTGTACAAAGGTCAACTCCAGATGGACCAAAGACCTCAACGTGAAACCCCAAACTCTGGAGGTGATAGAAGAGAAGCTTTGCGGCCAGACTACAAGACATAGGTGTAGGAAAAGATTTCTAAATCAGACAGAAGCTGACACAAGAAATACAGATCGACAATTGACAAATGGGACCTCATTAAACTCAAAAGCTTCTGTACATCAAAGAAGCAATAAAGAAGTGAGGGAAGACCCACAGAGTGGAAGAAACCCTTCACAGCTAGGACATCGACAAAGCATTAATTTCCAGAGTATACAAGCTACTCAAAACAAAGAGAAAAAAACAGAATGAACATAAAAAAAAAAAGGAGCAAGATCTGAATAGAGACTTCACAGGGAGAGAGTTAGAGATGGCCGAGAAACTCTTAAGGACGTGTTCACATCTCTGAAATTTAGAAATGCAGTATATTAAAACCACATCTGAGATACTACCTTACTGCAATAAGACTGGCTTGGATCAGGAATAATGAATGATGCCAATGCTGGAGAAGTTGTGGGGAAGGGGGAAACACTCATCCATTGCTGGTGGGAATGTATAAACTAGTACAGCCACTATGGAAACGCAGTGTGGAGAACCTTAGAAGACTCAGAATAGCTTCCATTCCTGACCCAGACATACAATTCTGGGTATATCCACACACTACTTATAAGACACAACTATACTGCAAAGATACATGCACAGCCTTATGTTTATTGCAGCTCTGCTCACAATAGCAAAAGCTGGACCAGCCCAGGTGCCCTTCAACTGCACGTAGTGGGAAGAGAAATGTGTACATGTATACATGGAATACTATGCAGCAGTAAAAGAGGACAACATCATGAATTTTGCAGGTAAATGGATGAGCTGGAAGACATTAATGTTAAGTGAATAACACAAAGTCCAGAAAAAATAAACGGACAAAGGGTGTACCCTTCATGTGGATGTATTAGTACCAACAACCCAGATATAAATATTTCTCATGGAGGGAGGACATAGTAAAAGACAAACAGAAAGGACGCATCAGAAAAATGGACTGAAATGGGAATGGGAAAGGGGGTGATGGGTGGGAGAGGACCCGGGTATATATTCGATTAAGGCATATTTAATTGATGTGAGCTCAGCAAAGTACCCCAGTTTCGCCCAGACCCTGTCTTACAGCACATGGTGTTTTAGGACTTAGTTAAAAGTAAAAGTAAACCATGATGTATCTTAAACCACATTGGTTTAAAGTCTGCATAAAAATGGTAATGCCTCTGAATTAAATGGAGATATAATTCTGCTTGGTGCCCAGCATTTGCTTTACATAAAATCTGGTAAGCAAGAAGTTTGGGATTGACACATACAAATGTTCTCTATAATTTCTTGTTGTAGCAGTATCACTTGTAGCAATTTCTTTAAGATGATTTATGTAACAATAAGTTTGCTTCCCATGTTAACTCATATTACTCGTCCACCCACAACCAACATGGGTGCATTTGCATGAACTCTGTGCCTTGACTCCACCCTATAGTCATGTATAATTACAACTGTCTTCTGGAGACTCATACCTAAAAAAAAAATGGGGGGGGATACAGAAGACATGAAACCTTTTCATCAAACCCTTGCAATTTCAAATCTTAAAAACTCAATATGGGAAAGATTTGTTTGTTCCAACAGACAAAACGTCACCAACGTAACTGCTGAGAAAGAAAAGATACAGTTTTGCATTGAGAGGATGTACCAAAGTGGCACTGAAAGGCTTACCCGTCTTGAATATTCAAAGGAAAGAAAAGCCTCAATTGCCATAACATCGAACCCTCCTGTGGATCCTACGTAACATGTAACAACTATTTTATAATGAGTCCTAATGAAACTTACCTCTAGGGGCCACAAAGGTTCTGATGATGAGAGCCTTCCTTGCCTTCACCACCCATAGAAACAATGAGAAATGATGACAATGTGAGGTGGCTCCCCAACTGTAAATTGGAGCAACTATTATAGAGGTAATCCTTAAAACCGGTAAAACCTGCTTTCTTTAATTGACATACTAGACATGGGAACTGTGGAAGGGATTACTCTCTGCTCAGAACCAAATATAATACTAAAGTTCCTTAGGGCTGATGCACTCAGGCAAATATATTAATACAGAGAACTCTGACATCAGCAATGGATTTTCTACCAGGTGGATGTTGCCCCAGGGGATCCAAGCCCCACAAAGTGTAGAGCTCCTTGCCCTAAGTGCGGATTCCTATCAGGAGGAGAGGCAATATATCTGGTCACACCTGCTGCCGAGCCTGCGTAAGTACCGGGAATGGTACTGATACAACATCATGTGTTTCCGTTTGGCCCGCTGGATCCCGCATGAGATGTACCCCTGTATACCATCCTACCCCATACTAGCCAATTGGGTCTCCTAGTCTGCAGACTCTCTCTGTCGCCCATCTTTCAGCCCACCCTGGTAACGGCAAATACCCTAGCCACTATGGGTCTCCTGAGTCAAGAAGACCCACCGTCAGCACAGTACACCTCACCTGCCTGATACTGTGCAGAAAGAGGCAGCCATGCCTGATCCCAAATCTAAATTGGCTATTGGCTCTCCCCTTGGAGAAATAACCCATGGCTGATGCCACAAGCTTACATCCTACAGGTTGGAGATGTTATAGCCACAGTAAGCCACCTGTCATATTTAACAGGGGGGAAAATTGTAATTCATGGATTAACAAATCCAAACATGTGTCTATGCTAAAGTAACACTACCATAACTATTAGTGCTGCTTAAATACCTAATATTAAATTGCTTGTTCTTCATTAGTAGGATCGAGGTTATTCCTAGACAAACTGTCAGCCCATGGAAAGAGGAAACAGGCCAGAAGTGACCAGAGTCAAGTCAACACGCTCCAGAGAGAGTGGACTCTTTTATCCTCTCATACCACTGTGTGCCCTTTTTTAAGCCTAGGGAACAAACCTTGCGGAAGGGGGCGTGGTAGAATGTAAGGGCTGCGATTGGGGTGAATGGTAGAAACTACAGCAATGTAGTCTGGACTCATTTGATCAACTTGATTTGAACAACAAAAACAACCTGTCACCCCCACTAGGATGGTGGGGCTGTAGGTGTTTGGGCACAACAGCCTGCAGATAGGTTTGCTATGAAGGATAGCTTGTACTCAAATGATT
The DNA here is from genome assembly GCA_009823505.1 of Rhizomys pruinosus. Taxonomy (NCBI): domain Eukaryota; kingdom Metazoa; phylum Chordata; class Mammalia; order Rodentia; family Spalacidae; genus Rhizomys; species Rhizomys pruinosus. The sequence goes on from VZQC01006636.1 coordinate 13,252, forward strand.
ATACTTAAAAATGAAAAAAAAAAACCTGAGAGAACTATCGCCAGGACAGTTTGGCAGGAATGCATTGATCTTGAGATTGGGGTGTGGGTGGGGGGGGGAGGGAAAGGGAATAAGCCTGTGAACTGAATTGGAAAAAATGTATGAAATGCACAAAGCATCAATAAAACTAATTTAAAAAAAGAATTAATCATGATAAAATGGGCTCTAAAGGAAGATAGAGATGATGTAGCTGCTATATGGACATGCAATGTCCATATGGGAAAGCTTGGAAACTACTGAAATTCCTTCCATAGAACAATGAACATTTGTTTTCCAATCCAACGTGGGACTTGCTCATTTTAGCGCTTTCATTTAATATATCTGTAACTGTATACTACCACTGATGAAAAGTTTCTTAATAGATTTCCCCTGAAATCACACTCCTCAGAGGAACAATGTGTAATTTTAAAGTGCAGAACTATAGGGTAAATTTTCAATATCTCAGTTCAGTATTTATAAACATATACAGACAGAGAGAGAGAGAGAGTGAAAGCAAGAGTGGGATCAGACAGAGAGAAAGTAGACTAGATGAGAATGGAGTTCTATGTACCTCAATAGAATAGAACCATAAAATACTGTATAATAATAACAGAATAATTATTTTATTTTTAATTTTAATATTTTCTACAATAAATGAGATACAAATAAACACATACCTATTAAGTATCACAAACTCTCTGAAAACTGTTACTTTTTATATATAATGTGATTATTTTATTTCAGCAACAATGATAAAACTAAAATATTTTGTAAGGTAATCTGTGACAATAGCCTTTAGTATGTCATCTCTCTATGTTGAAATCAAATCCTTCCCTGGTGGAATCTTACAGCTTCTCATATATTTACATGAGTTCACATTTTTCCCTTTAATTTTATATTACTCTAAAAAGATGAATATTGATATATATATATATATATATATATATATATATATATCCCCCCATAAACATTAATTATCATGTCTGAGAGCAAGTGGTAAGTTCATTATAGGACTTAAGAGATTTATATTATGAAAATTGCTTTCAAATAGAAAGAATTCAAGTGGGAGAGAACCAGAAAAACATAAGTAAGGACTGAGTCAAAGAACAGACCAAAACAATAAACTTTTGCAGAGAAAAATTTTTAAAAGACTGAGAAAAAGATGCAAGACATTTATGGCCAGAATTCATGAATTGAGGTGGGGTGAAGGGAAGGGAAAGAGGAATATGTCTAAATTGAACTGAAAAATGATGTCTGAAGTACACAAAACTCAATAAAAGTATTATATTAAAATATACGTACTTGAAATTTTGTTAAATATATTCTGGTTTATGAATCAATATATTTTATCATACTAAATTTTTCCTATTAGAATCTATTGGATAATTTTAATTAGAGTGTTTGCAACTTACATATATTTTGATAATACACAGCTTCCCCAATCTACATCCTCCTTGTCATTCCACCCAAATGATACATGCAATTATATATATGGAGAAAGACAACAGCGTGTCAAGTTAACACGAGTGACAAAAGAGAAGTAGGTTTGTGAGACACAGTTGTATTTTCAACTCTTGGTTTATAATAGCCACTGATCCACAGTTCTGGCAATTTGATTTTTCCATAAAATTACTTGATATTGAATTGAATTGATGAGAAATCCTCAGGAATACATTTTTGTTAATTAAATTTGATATTTTATGGGGCTGGAGAGTATATTAAGAGCATTAGCTGGATTTACAGAGGACCTGGGTTCAATTTTCAGCACCCACACGGTGGCTAACAAATGTCCATAAGTTCAGTTCCAGAACATCTGACACCCTCTTTTGGCCCCTGTGGGCAATGTATTACACAGACATGCAAGCAATATACTTATATACATAAAATAAAATAAAACATTAAAATTGGTCTTTTACAATTTTATATGTACACATATTGAATTCTGATAGTGTTTCACACTTTTTAATTATTTATTTATTTATTTCTATGTGTATCTCTCTCCCATGTCTATCAAACCACCATTCTTCCTTAACAGTCCATTTTTCAATATTCATGATTTTGGGTTTGCTTTTTGATGCATTTAGGTTAACAAAATGAATGTGACCTTTGTGCTGAACTGTCTTTTGGAGCCTAGTGAGCCATGAGTGGTATTAGAACTAAGTGGAATGGTCCCTTCTTTCTCTGAATCTGTCAGAATGAAAAATTACATGAGGGCTAGGAGCACTTGTGTCCCTCCTAGTCTTTCTGGACTGTTGAAGTCCATTCTTGTACAGACACAGCACATCATCACAGCTCCTGGGAGTTTATGATTGTACCAGGTGTGTCTTGTCTTATTTTGCAGGCTTTCTTTCTATCCTCAGCTCTTAAATATTCTACCCTTATTTTGAGAAGTTTCTTGACCCTTATAAGGAATAATACAGATGTCCTGCTTAAGGCTGTATTACTCATTACTCACTTATTTTTGGTGCCTGATCAACCATAAACCCTGCATTCCCCATCATTCACAGCAAAGAAGGGCATCTCTGATTAAGGAAGCAAGCAGCATTTGTTTATGGACATTCTTGTTCCATTTTTAAAGCTAAGTCAATTTTGGGTTTCTTCCTTTACATGCAAATGAGTCTAACTATTACGTAGCTAATTTGAGCTACATAGAACATTAAAACGGAAAATGATGCTCAATCAGACAAATTACCAGAGCATTGATTTTATTTATCTTCTAAGTTAAATAATTAGACCCACTTCCTTGTCTCCTCAAGCAGTACTACTCTCTCATCACTCTCAGTTTTTTTCTTAACTATCTTTGGTTTATGCAGTTTCCTAAAGTTCCACCTTAACCCTCAAGTGTGCCTCATTTCTAGTGACTTTTTTTCTTCTTTCCTTTAAGTGCTTAAACAGTAACTTCATTTTCAGTTGTATGAAATATGTGTTGTGTTATGGATAATAGTTTAGTAAAATAAATTTTAACATGAAAAACTGGTAGAGAAACAAGAATGTTGAAAGAAAATATTACTGAGATCCAAGATAAGAACAAATGAACAATTATAAACAGAGAAAACTTTGTCCTGTGTCAGCTCCTTCATCTCCCACCTCAGCTTCTTTCTGTGAATCTTGTCCTGTTTTAGGTTTCTGTCTATATAATTTGGAAGACTTCAGACTATCACACATTTGGCTTTGTTGCTCACAGAAAGCATAAATAAGTACCACAAAATGTACACTCCCAAAGCAGTTTACTTTTATTATAACAATTTCTGTGTGTTCTGGATCTACATGGGTGCTTTACTGCCTCCTTTCCTTCAGATAACTATTCAGGCAGTAACTGTGGCATTGATCAGGACTGAGTATAGTTCTGACAATTCACCAAAGGAAAACGCAAGTCTCAAGTTCATATACATGTCTGTTGAAGGTATTAATTTAATCAGTTGTATTGAGCTGGGGGTTTGGAACTTTCTTGCTGCTGGAAGGGGCTATGTTTAAATTTTTAATGAATCATTTTAGTTTATGTGCATTTCATAAATGCAAATAAGATAAGATAAATCTTTTTTTTTCCTTGGTCTTTTCGAGACAGGGTTTCCCTGTAGCCCCAGCTGTCCTGGAACTCACTCTGTAGACCAGGCTGGCCTTGAACTCACAAAGATCCCCCTGCCTCTGCCCCCCAAGTGCTAGGATTAAAGGCATGCACCACCATGTCTGGCCCAAGATAAGATAAATCTTAATCAAACTTAGATCCCATCCCCAATCTGCAACCCTTCTACCTCCCCACCACTGGATTTCATGCACAGTGTCACACATTAATGGTATGCAGTCAAGAATTTGTGCCCAGATGTCCCTCTGTGCAAATTCATCCCTTGGACTTTAGTCAGCATATCTAGAATCATTCCCTTAAAGAAGACCACCTTTCCCTCATCCACAGTAATTTGTTGCCAGTAGTTACATGGATAGGGTTTCCAATTCTATTTTGGGATTTGTCTAATAGAATCATCATGTGTTCTGTATATTCTGTCATCATGACTGCAGGTTGTTATAACAAAGGACTTTATTAATAAGTTCATCAAAATTAGGTACAGTATAATCATCTTAATGTTTTTATTTCGTTTTTTGCATTGAATGTAGAAATAGCACATCATTGTTTTATTTTACTAGTCTGATGAGAATTGACTTAGTAAGTCCAGCTTTAATAGGGAGCAGTTATTCTATGAGAATGTGATGAGCTGGTTATCCTAATCCCAACACAAGCAGGCCAGCCTCCATGCTTGAAATAAACCCGACTTCTTTTTCATTGGATACCTGACATTTCCTCCTCTTTGAGCCAAGTTGCCTCTCAAAATTAACCTAACACACACGTGTGTGTGTGCGTGTGTGTGTCTGTGTTTGTGTGTGTGCGTGTGTCTGTGTCTCTGTGTCTGTGTTTCTGTGTGTGTGCCCATAGGCTACTTTGAATACTCTCTGGTTGAGTGTTTTCTGTTCTTGCAAAGAACCACAGTTGGATTCTCAGCAGATTCACAAGACAGGTCAGCAGCGTGTAACTCCAGTTCCAGTGGATCTGTGGAATTTTCTTGCCTCCAGGGATACCCACACTCATACTAATATATCAACACCCATGTACATTACTAAAACATTTTATCTACCCCACCTCATGGTCTGGTCCACCCAACATGGCAGCTAGCAATTGCCTACAACTACATGTCCAGGGGGATCTGACAAACTTTTTGTCCTCTGCAGGCTTTGGACTTACTTGGTAAAATTACACATGTGCAAGTAAAACACTTATACATATAAAATTAAAGTAAAATAATTATAATATTAAAAATGTATAAACCAACCAGGCAAGGTGGCACAGTAGTTTAATCCCAGTACTCCAGAAGCAGAGGCAGGCATATCTCTGGGAGTTCAAGAACAGCCTGGTCTACATAGGGAACTCCAGGCCAGCTTGGAATAAAGGGAGACCTGTCTCAATAAGATAAAAAAAAAAGTATAATGCAATGGTTTTATGCTGTGATCTCATTGTTGGCTAACTTCCATAGAAGATAACAAATTGTAAGGCATTCTTTTTGGAGGGGGAATCATATTATTCTTTTCTCTGTTCATAATTAAATTTTTATTGAAAAATTGACATCAAAATAGTTCAGTTTACAAAATCAAACAATTATATTGTCTTGGTAGAGTAACTGAACTTAAAATAAGGCTTCCTGTGAGAAACAGAAATGCATGAAGGTTTTTTTAATTGTTTTTATTTATTGTTTTTCTTTATATAAGATTATGTTACAAATCAAATCTAGACCCCCTCTCCCACAAAAAATGAGAATGATGAACAGGAGGTAGGAACCACTGATGGTGCTCTGAGAAGATTATCTCCACTGCAGGAGCATTACTGTATTAGACTATTGTATTAGTCACTTTTCTGTTGCTGGATAAAATCACCATGACCAAGGGAACTTAAAAAAGGAAGAGTTTATTTAAGCTTACAATTGACAGTTCCAGGGAATTAGAGTCCATTGTGGCCAGGAGGCATGTTGGCAGGAGCTGGAGCAGAAAGCTGAGGTTCAGATCTTCCAATGAGCACAGAAAGCCTAAAGAGAGCCACTGGATAGTAGCAAGGCTTGCTAAAACTCTTTAAACCCACCCCCAGTGACGTACTTCCTCCAACAAGGCCACACTTTTTAAGACTTCCCAAAATAGCACCACCAAATGGGGACAAAATGTCTGAATACTTGAAGCTTATGGGGGGCATACTCATTCAAACCACCACAAATATTAATGTACTTTTTGTTTTTTCATTCATTTATTCTGTAAGTCAACAGTTACCCACTGATTTCCTGTTAGCATGTTGAATTTTCGGAAATAAAAAGTTAATGATTTTTCCATGAAACTGACATTTAAACAGTTCACATCCTTTTCTGGAAATAGTTTTTTCATAGAAGCAGATTTTTAAAACTGGTAATAATAATAATAATGTACTCATCAAAGTCTGTTAATAGCTTGTTTTTATAGGAAAGTTTGATTCAGTTTAAGGACTAAAACTACTACAAACGATCAGAAAAGAAAATCAAAATAAGACAAAGTGACTTTTTTTTTTTTTTTTTGGTCTTTTTGAGACATGGTCTCCCTGTAGTCCCAGCTGTCCTGGAACTCACTCTGTAGACCAGGCTGGCCTCGAACTCACAAAAATCCACCTGCTTCTGCCTCCCAAGTGCTAGGATTAAAGGCGTGCACCACCACACCCGGCAATAAAGTGACACTTTTAAGGACATAAAAATCAGAGTTTCTAAAGCACACCAAGTTAAATAATGAAGGCAGTTTCTAATAATTTTAGGGCTTATTTGAGCCATATAATATTATGTTAATTGTGTGGATCTTTGCTTGGGTAACTTTGAATGTGATGCAACAGGAAAGACCCAGTGTTATTTTGAGTATATTAATCTTTTTTAGTGTAGCTCTTTTCACAACATGATTTACGTCATGCTTTCCACAAACTATGAATCATTTCTCTTAAGCTTGATATGCACTTCTAAGTCCATTATGATGTGCAGAGAGATTCTGAAACTTTAGAAAAATATAAACATTTTTTTTCTAAATCCTTATAGTATCAAATAAAAATATAGATACTTAACTATTATAATATGCTTAACTAATGTCTATTTCCCTATTTTGTGTGTTTAAATTCTTAGGCAAGAATATGCATCATTTCTGCTTTATTACTGTAATATTTCAAATATTTATTTTTTTAAATTTTATTTAATTTTTTGTATGTGTATGAATGTACTGTCTGCATGTAGGTCAGTGCACCCGTGTCATGCAATGCTGCAGAGGTCAGAAGAAGGTCTCAGATTTCCCTGGAATTGGAGTTCTCATGGAATTGGAGTTACAGACAGTTCTTAGCTGCCAGTGTGTGTTGGGGATCGAACCCGAGTCCTCTGCAAGAACAGTCGGTGCTCGTAACAGCTAGGCTATCTCTGCAGGCCTCAAATATTTCTTTTGAAATACTATTTGCCATAATTTTATGGGTTAAATGGAATGTAATAATTTTAAACCCCTGTGATGGTTAATCCTGGGTTTCAACTTGACTGGACTAAAGATGAACAAATAAGAGAAAAACGACTTTCGGATTGGACTACTTCAAGCCAGATGGCCCACCCCAAATGTAGGTGTTACCTTCTGCTTGCAGGCTGTATAAAAGGCCATGGCAGAGGGAGCTGGTCCCTTTTTTCTTGTGGATTGCCTGTCTCTCACTGTTGAGTTTGTCTTGCTGCTGTGATCAACCCTTTGGATCCCAGCATGTACTGAGACCAGCAGATCTCCTGGAAGCCACTGGGCCTTCAGCACCAGATTGGGACTACTGAGACATCCAGCCTAGCGGACTGAGCAGTTCCCTGGATTCTCAGCCTCTCCATTGCAGTGCGGCTATTGTTGGACTCCTTGAGCTCTGTCTCGTGAGCAAATCAATAAATTTGTATATAGCTATATATTCGTCATGTTGATTCTGTTTCTTCAGAGAACACTGAATAATACACCCCCCTAATGTTATAAATGAGCTCATTTAAAGCTAACATAGAAACAGATAACAGAGCCTGTAGAGACAGGAGACTTGCAGTAATCTGTATTTTTACTAACGCCTACAAAATTTAATGTTTTACCAACAGAATTAAATGCAGTACCTGCTACATTTCAATGGCATTCCTGGGCCTAATCTCAAACTGACAGGACAGAGTATGTCTTCTGAATATTTTAGTGGTGATTTTAATTTAAATGTTTTTGATCATTCAATATTTAAAATATTTTAATTATTTTATTTTATGTGTTTCCTTGGAGAACATTGTTTCTACATTTCTGAGAAATTTATTTTCCCTCATCAAATATTTTGTTAACTGACATATTTTTATGTTGATCTGATGTTACTATGGTTATTGACTTTACCCCTGGCATGATGTAATTTGATTTTAAACTTTATAATCCCAGCCCCGTTTCCCCTTGTGGGGCAGAGTTATTTTGGTCATTCATCCTTCACTGACTGTCAGCTATTAATAATGCCACTATGTGACATTTTTCAGTATATCTAACTCAGTATTAGAGATACATCTCATGAGAACACAAGTGATTCATATATACGACAAGCAAAATTTTATCAATAGTAATGATAAGAGGAGACATAAACATTTCAGATTATCATTTCTACCTTAAGAATCTATTACTAAATAATCTATATAACACATCAATAAACTGTTCCTCTGAAATGCACCATATAGTTAATTTCTTTTTTCTTTTTTTAAGACTCTAGAATTATTTTATTTTATTTTTTTACCACATAAATTTATTTTTATTTTTTTAACAAATTTAGACCCATGTTCCTGCCCATTCCCCCACCCCGCCAGAGCTCATGCATTCTGCCAAACATGCTTTTCATCTCTTTCTCAGTCTTTCTCAATATTCTCCATGAGGAAGCTGACTGTTTTGAGCAGAAGTTCACTGTTTCAGTCAGTTCTTTGATGCGGTCCTTTCTGTTGTTGTTGTTGTTGTTGTTGTTGTTTCCACAATGCATTGAAGCCCAACTGCTTTGGACAAAAGCTCAGGATGGGCCCTACACACAGAAAATACTTTACACCTAGGTAACTGGCACTAGCATCCACAGATGAGGGATCACCATTCAGTCGTTTGTTTTTCTGGGACTGTGTTACTTCAACTCAGCATGATGTCCTCTTAGCTCCCAGCCATTTCCTGTAAAGCTCCTGATGTGTCCTCTTTCTTCACTGCTGCTAGATACTCCATTGTGTAGATGTACCACATTTTTCTCTATCCACTCTTCAGTTGAAGGGATGGGTTGTGTTCCAGCTCCTTGCTAAATTGTGAAGAGAGCTTCAATAACAAGGCCATGGATGTATCTCTGTGGTGGCGTGAGTCTTGAGGGTACATGCCCAGGAGTGGTATGGCTGGGTCGGGTGGCAAGTTCATTCCAAGTCTTCCAAGGGTTCTCCACACTGCTTTCCATAGTGGCTGTACAAGTTTACATTCCCACCAGCAGTGGATGAGTGTTCCCCTTTCCCCACAACCTCTCCAGCACTTGGTGTCATTTGTTTTCTTGATCCTAGCCAGTCTTATTGGAGTAAGATGATATCTTAAAGTGGTTTTGATTTGCATTTCCTTAATGATTAGTGATGTTGAACACTTCTTAAGGTGTTTCTCAGACATCTCTAATTCCTCCTCTGTGAAGTCTCTGTTCAGTTTTTTGCTCCATCTATTGAGTGCGTCATTTGTTTTCTTTTCGCTTTGTTTTTTGAGTAGTTTATATATTCTGGAAATCAACGCTCTGTCAGATGTATCTGCAGTGAAAGTTTCCTCCCAATCTGTGGGATTTCTCTTCACTTCCTTGATTGTTTCTTTTGATGTACAGAAGCTTCATATAGTTAATTTCTATAGTTCAGACAATTAAAGCTTGTAATCCATGAGGCAAGATTTAGTTATTAATGTCAATTAATATATAAACATAAAATATACAAATGTTATAAAATAGTATATTATATACATACAGTACAATTAGTTATTATTTTTATTATATGTGTATTGTCTACATGCATGATTAGTCCACTTGTGTCCTGTAATGCTTGGGGATGTCAGAGAAAAGCAATATATCCCCTGGACCTAGAATTACAGATGGTTGTGAGCCACCATGTGGGTGCTGGGAATTGAAACCAGTCCTCTGCAAAAACATTCAGTGATCACACCTGCTTGCTGAACCATCTCTGCAGCCCCGAATAGAGTAGTTTAAAGGCTGTGAAACCATTGTGGGTTACATGCTGAGGGTGGATGCATGTCATCATAAACTTGTCCTTACATATACTTATTTGCTGCCATGTGGGTGCTGGGAAGCAGAACCTGGGTCCTTTGCAAGAGCCACTAGCTTAAGTGTATAGTACAGTTTTTAAATTGTTGTAAACATCTTATCCAGCATGACATTTAATTTACTTTTCTTCAAAATATCTTCTCATTTAAAATTCTAATTTTTTATTTTAATTGATATAAAGATGAAAATATATACGTATTTTAGATGAAATGTCATTTAACTATATATATTGAGATTTGAAAATCAAACTAAACATTTTCTTCTTCAGCATGATATTTATTTAAGTCCATTAATATATTGGAGTCTATTTCTTCTCATGTTGCTAGTGTGCATGTTTCTCACCTTACTGGTCACTGGGACACACTAGTGTCTTGCATCTACATAACTATAAAGTCCATCTCTTCCTGTGCATTCCCCTTCTGTATTGTTATGCTTAAACTCTGATGACTATAATTTACTTCAATATCTATAAAATTATCTTCAGCAGATTCACTATGTGTTAGGCACAAAAGTGGAATTGGCTTTCTGTCTTGGCCTACTTCACTTAAATGATTATTTCTAGTTCTGTTGTGCTTTTTGATTAAGTAGACTTTCACTTTCTATATAAACCATATATTTTTATTTACTTGTCACATGACCACTAAAGTGCTATTTTAAAATCTTACTGATGGGAATTTTGTTGAAATAAACAAGAAAGTGGAGATATTTATTGAAACATTATTTTAACTGTTTTTGGATCAGGTGGTAAGATCTTGTTGTAATTTGCTTTTTAAAATTGTGTAATATGGTAATAATTTCCATTTTGTTTGTGGTATTTTATACAGTTATCAAAATCTGCAATATTCTCTTTTCATCACATGTGATCAGTATTATATATTTTGTTGTTTTGAGAACTAGAATTTTATTAATAAATAAAAATAAATAAATTTTAATAAAAATACATAATCAATAAACATTTCCTGATAATTAGTAACAAGGAACATTTTTCAAGTACCTTTGGCCATTTGTAAGTCTTGGTTGGAAGTTTCTATATACATATCTCACTATTTTAAATTGGATTATTTTATGAGATTGATTTTTTTTTTGGTTCTTTATATAACATATCTATAGTTTGCAAAGTTTTCTCTGGTCTTGCAAGTTCTCATTTTAGTCTGATGAATTTATTGCAGTTATATTCATCTCTGTTTTGGTTTCTCTGCATTTATAATGTTGTCAAAAAGCCTAAATCACTGCGATGAACTGAAATGTTTACTATTCATTTCTTCTAGAATTTTTGTAGTTTCAGACAACATATTTAAGCTTTTTGTCCATTTTTGATCAAATTTTTAGTGTGTGAGAGACCAAAGGTTATAGTTTCAGTTTTCTACATGTGATTATTCAAATTTGGTATCACCATCTATTGAACAAACAGCCCTTTCTCCACTGTGTACTCTAAACATGTTATTAAAAATAAGCCTAATTGAGATGCTTTGGTTTACTTCTGGCCCTTTTTGTTTTTGGTTCTGTAATACTAGACCAATTGAACTTTAATCTACCATTTATAAATTTAATATAATTTAAGTTATTGCTTTTGAAAGTTAAAGCATGAGTATCATTTCCACGTAGTAGCCAGTATGCTGAGAATTATGCAGTGCTCCTGTGCAGAGCTTATCCCTCATCAACCTAACCTGCGCTAGGCAGGTGAGACCATACAAGCAGCCGAGTTAGAGACCTGGGCCAATCACCATGGGACACGCTGACTGCACTAAGAGGAGAGCTAACTCTCCAGCCCCTGTTGCACATCTTGCTTTACAGAAATTAAATATTCTATGATAGAATATTGAAATTTGATATTAAATTTAAAATTTCATAGAGCTGAAAGAAAGATATGTCAAGCCTTCAAGATTATGGAATTTAAGTGAATTTATCTTAACAGACATTAATTTATTCTATCTTCCCATAATGATACATGAAATATTTAGTTAGCCCATGACAAATCTTAACTGTAGGAAGAACAGCACAAGAGTATGTAAAACACATGACTTAGTCACACAAAGAAAAAGACTCAAAACAATGTTAGACTAGTCTTACTATTTTAAAGTTAGGGAAGAAAATTAATTTAACTCAGCCATGATAATCTTATAAAATATTTATTGATGAATGACTATTTTATTGTTTCAGATTACATTTTTAATCAATTACTTAACATCTCATTTATTTATAACTATATTGTTAAATTATCTATATAGTACCTTTAAATAATATTAGATTGATCAAATTATTTTTATTTGAGATAAAAATTTAAGATATAATAATTTTACATGTATTTTAGATTTAATTTTTCTGTTTTAAATTTCAAATTTATTTCCTTTTCTGTACACAAAAAAGTCACTTGACTTTAATGTCAGTTGTATTCATTTTTATTTAATGGTGTTATTAAGATAAAACCTTTGAGAAATAAATCTGCACATGTATCCAACTGAAGACATTTGCCTACAATGTCAATTTCCTTATTATTTTTCTCAAAATCTCCCCAAATTAATCACAATATTATGTTGAGATTTTTGCCTACTTATGCATATTTTTACTTTCCTTTTAAATTCATTGCTAAAAATTACATATTTCTAATTTGTTCTTTTCACTTTAAATGTTTTGTTAAAATATTTTTATTAATTTAAGAATTTAATAAAATTTATTTTCATCATAGTCAGACATACTTGCTATTCTCCACTCCCACCTAACAGAAGTCCTGACTTCAATTTCTCTATTATTATAGAGTTTGGGGGGGGGTCTTTTGTTTTTAAATGGAGTTCATTAATACATTCTATATGTATTTTAATGGATTTTTATGCATTTCAATTTCTTCGTGTAACAGATGGAGATGAACCCAGAATATCACAAATGGCCAATGCTTAGATATCAAGTCTGCAGAGTATGGGACTCTGGACAGGGATCCAACGTGGAATTTCAACCACCCAGGGCTCAGGAAACATTTGGGAAGAGAGGGTCAGAAAATGGTAAGAGCTGCTGGATGCAGGGCCATAATAAAATGAGAACCCTACTCCTGTGAATATACAGTTATGGTATATGCATGCATAAGTCCCAAGCAGACTCAATCATGCAGAAAGCCAGCATAAGTCCTGGATAATGGGCAGCAGGCCCCAATCTTAGCTGAAGAAATATAAGAAGCTGATTACTGCTGAGTGAAAATGGACAGGAGGTCCCAATCTTAGCTGAAGGAATTTAAGAAGCTGATTACTCCTGAAGAACTATAGGCAGTCGATTACTGATTTTAGATTTTCTTTAATGGAGAGACCATAGTAAGACTGACTAGATACCTGTGGATGAACCTGAACTGAGGGACTTTTGTACATTAAATTTGTTTTTTCAAGGCTTAGCCTGTCTAATCTGTGATTCCTAAGTGCACTTGGGTTTTGTCCATCCCTTGGAATCTGTTTAACACATCAGTCATCAAACCAGTAAGCAAAACTGACTCTCTTTCTCCCAATATCTATCAAATATTAATAGATCCTCCACTAGAGCTGAGGTTTCCTGTCCACCTCCCCCATCCATGCTGGTTCCTCACCTGGCTTGGGTTTGCATAGGCTTTGTGCATGCAGTCACAAGCATTGTGGGTTCACTTATACAAGTAACCTGTTGTGTCCAGATACTCGAGTTCTCTTGCATTCATTTACCACCTCTGGATATTACAGTCTCCCCATCCTTTCTTAAGAAATGATCCATAAGCCTTGGAAAGAGAAAGTAAGCTATTGGTGTCTCATCAAGGCTGAAAAGTCTGCATTCTCTTTTTCTCTATACATTGACCATTTGTCGGTCTCTTTGATAAATTTTATTAAGTATATTTAAGTTATACAACTTTGTGTTATTGCATACATGAATACAATAGCAAGACTGCAATAGTGAAACAAATATACATTTTAAAATATCAACATTAGCAAAGGACCCATGTCCAGGATGGATCAGAGTGCATAAGACCTGTCTCCAGTACAGATCAGAGAGCAAAGGACCCAGCTCCAGGGTTGATCGGAGAGCAAAGGAACCACTTACAGGATGGATCAGAGAGTAATAAACCCACCTCCAGGATGGACCAAAGAGAGAGAAAAAAAGAATAGAAGGAATATGTATCTATCTACCTACCTATCTATCTACCCTATTTACATATCTATGTATCTATATATCTATATGTCCATATCTATCTATCTATCTATCATCTATCTATCTATCTATCTATCTATCTATCTATCTATCTATCTATCTATCTAAAGAGATCTGTGTCCTGTGTTGCTTCTGCGGGGATCTCATTGTGGGAATCCTATATAGGACTGATAGAGTTTTGTGGAGATATTTTTATGTGCTTTTCCCATGTTGTTGATTTTTCTTTGTGCTTTTGACATGTGGATTTGATTAATTTTGTTTGTGATCTGACATGAAATTCAATTGTTTCTTCTTGTGAAAAAAATTAAAAAATACATTAAACTAAAAAAATTAAAATAAAATATTAACATTAAACTTACTATTTGCTTTTATGGAACTGAAGTATATTCACATAGTGTAACTCATAAACAATACAGTATTCCTTACATGTTGAACATTAGACTTTTATGTGTTGGCCTCACCACACCTCCAGAATAAGTGGGGGGATGGGGATAAGAAGCCACCAGCAGCTTCTCTCAGGAGCTGAAGCTAAACCACAATGCTTTCAGCTGGCTGTCAAAATTTCACAGCCCAGCCTGGCCTGGCATACTCATCATGAACTAGGCTTTTGGCCTTGGGCATCTGCCTCTGCCCTTCTCTGGCTGAACAAAACCCACCTATTGGGGATCCACACCCCCCAGGTCACAAAGACTCCTGGCCAGCTGCAGGCCTCTGTCCAGTCAAAATCAGCTAGCCAGACCAACACACACTTTCCAGACTGGTTTTCTTCAGAGCTACCCCTTTCCAGCCAAAATCTGCTAGTGCCAGCCCTGAGCCCTGTACCAAAAGGGCCTAGTTTATGCATGCAAAATTAAGGAATCCAGTGACTCTCCACATGATGGTGAAAGATAAAAATCCATGTATTAGTCCACAGCATTCTGTTTTTATACCCACGGTGGCATCATATCTCAGGGCCTGGTTTCAGATCCCCTGTCTCATGTTCTATAACATCAGGAGTACTTGATAATCCCTTTGATCAGAAGATGCAGGCAAACCCTGCCTAAAGCCAGTTTCAATGTAAACAAACAAGAAGGTAATCCACAGTTGGCTTCCTTTTATCTAGATTTAGAATTACTTTTTGTGACTTTTCTCCTCTGACTTATGTTTCCCCATTTCTTTCTTCCCTATCTTTACTGAGTATAGTGAAAACATTAAATTTAATATGCCTTTAGACTTCACATATGGGACTTGTCATATATGTGGAATCATGCAGTAGAAATACTTTTTAATTATAGCCATTCTAAAAGGCTTGAGGAGCTAGTCCCTTGTGTTTGAGAGTTCACTGATGGCTTATGATGCTAAAAAAACTTTCCATATTCTTATTGGATATTTTTATCTCTTCTATGAAAACATTTCTATTCAGGGTTTATTCCACTTTTACACTTGATCTTAGCCAAAAGGCTGAGAAAAAATTGTTCCCATTTTAATAATCTATGTTTGTATTAGCTGTATGAGCTAATTTGATGAATTTTGCATTTTCAGCCTTATCAGATCTATGACTTGCAAATATTTTTCCCGTCTGCACCTTATATCTGGTTTAAATCTTTTGTTGTATGGGCTGGACTTTTGTTATCGTGTTGAAAATATATTAACAAAGCCATATGAAGGTTTTGTCTAGAAATATATTCTGGTAATTGGTTTTTTAATTGTTTTTCCTATATACTTCATGTCAAAGCCAGGTTTTCACAAACTCAGGGCCAACCATCCATGTAGTCAAGTAACACTGAGGTACAACCCCAGTTATTTTTCCTAGACACATCCCCAGTTATTTTTCCTAGATACATCTCAAATACTTCTATTTTTTCAGAATTTTTTTCTTATTCCTTATTTGATTTTAATTGTCACCTTTAGAGATAGGATCTCCTGTTTGGAATTCACTATGTAGACCAGCTTGGTCTCATTTGTTGCTGCCTCCTAAATGTTGGGATTAAAAATATGCAGTAGATACTAGGTGCAGTTCGTATACATTATATAAAATAAAAACATAATTCTAGAGGATACCATGCAAGCTTCTAAGAGAGAAAAATCAATCAAGTCCAATCAAGCCCTAAAGCCTAATAACTCTAACAACTGACAAATTAACTTACTTTTATTGGTGCAGTACTGGCACTGTTGTCTGTTGGGGGTTAATCAACAGCTACCTATTTAGAATTAAAGTCCTATCAATGGAAGTAAAGTCATGGGTGGCAGTGTAAACACACCCAGATACACATGACTAGAGAGGACATAGATCTCAGAGAAATGCATATATCTCTCATATTTCTAGACAAATGAAATTTTATACTGTATGCTAAAAATGTATACCATAGACCCCACAGGAAGGAAGCTTTTTTTTCTTTCTGGAAGATATGGAGGCTACTGCAGAGTTCCACAATTCATCACACACAGAGAATGTATGGAGGGATGCCCATCCCTAGGTAACACATCTACAGTGGAACCTCTACACCTAAGGCTCATAAAAAATAGTGGATCATGGGATACATAGAAATTATTGCCTCTCTCAAACTCTCACCAGTGAAGCTTCCTTATGCAACATAGTGTGATCCACACAGAACTTCAAAAGACAGCAGATTCAAAACTGGCCAGTAGCTTTGTGCAGTGACAGTGTCGTAGCCAATGAGGTTTATCTGAGGCATGATTATTGCTAATTGTGAAAAAGAAAAATGAAAAAAAAAAAAACCTGGCCAATTTTAGGGAATAAGAGACTGCAGAGTATATGTCTCTGGATAGGGCTCCTATATTAAATTGCTCCTGCCCATGGCTCAGGGACCAATGGGAACTAGGGGGTAGAAAGATTTTAAGAGCCATGTTTAATACTTGAACATGAGGAAATGGTAGCTTTCATGTCACTGGAAGCTAGTGTATGTGAAATTGTTGTAATGGTGACCTCAAAAAAAATGCCAACTCAATCAGACAAGGGCCCAGAGTGGACCCATGAAAATTGGCTTAGAACCAATTATAGCTTAGGAACTGTTGGAAACTGATTATAATGAGTGAGGGACAGCAGATCTCTTACTTATGATCTCTAGAGAGGCAGACTAGTCTCCACTGGAAGAACTTGGATATCTGGACACAAATGTTGTACTGGATAGGATTTAAAATGTATGCCATAATGTATGAGATCTGGTGAGTCTTTGGATGGGGATATGAATAGGAAAGGGGTTATAAATTTGATTAAGAACTGTTGTATACCTGGGCATGGTGACGCATGCCTTTAATCCTAGCACTTGGGAGGCAGAGGCAGGCGGATCTTTGTGAGTTCAAGGCCAGCCTGGTCTATAGAGTGAGTTCCAGGACAGCTGGGGCTACAGGGAGACCCTGTCTTGAAAAGACACCCCCCAAAAAAGAACTGTTGTATGAAATGCACAACCCTCCCAAAAAAAAATGAAAGCAGTAAGAACATTTGAAATGATGTAGCTGTGTTACAATATGTCTCTCTTCACTCTGCTACAGTTCTGTTCACCTTCTGCTCAGTTCTACCAACTTTCCATGACTTATTTTCAATATATTCCTATTCTTATTCCTGCTACATCATAAAGTTTAAATACCTGTTTTTTCTGCATACTAATCTTTTAATATTGTGACCATACGAGTCAATGGGTACTGGAGAATGGAGTTCCTCAGTAAAGTAGACAATGATCGCTCTCTAGTGGTCCCATAAAGAGATTTGCATTCATGCAATACTGTAATGAAATTCAGTGAGTAAAAAATATCAAAACCTGACATCCAAGTAGGAGAGAAGGAGGAGGTTGTTGAGAGGAAGTGGTTCAGCAGGAGCAGGAGGAGTAGGAGTGAGGTTAATGGGGGAGTAAAAATTAAAAACAATTGTATGACAAAAAAAAATGAATACCTATATGACTGTCTTTGTAACATTATTCCAGAATGTTCAGTGAATTCGATTCCCCTTTCACATTTAACCAATATTTCACTTACTCAACTTCGTTCAAAGGAAGCATTTCATCATATAGACTTATTATATTTACTTATTTATTTTTATTTTTTGTTAAATCTCTAAAACTTTAAATAGAAATACTACTCAATTTGTAAAATTTTAGTTGATGACAGAGTTTCAACTGTTGCATCTACAAGGAGAAACTAGTGTTAATATTCTGGTTTAGAATTTCACTATTTTCAATGATACAAATATTTACTAATAAAATTGATTTCACTATATTTTTATATTTAACTTTATTTTATTATCATTTACCACCATGAAGTAGATTCACTATCAAGTGGAATCATTTCTACATTTAGGCAATAGAAAAACTTATGCATATGCCTATGAATAAATTGAACTCAGGATTCCACAAAAATGAATGTACTAAAATTTCTTTTTGATATCTGTGCCATATAAGCAATTTCATTATAACAAAATATAAGCCAAACTAAAGCTAGGGTTTTAATTTGAGAAACAGCAGAGAAAATGTTTAAATAGAAAATAATGAAGATATTATCACCACCAGCACCACAACCACCATCATCATCATTTTCATCATCGAGGGGTGAAGATGTTATATTCCCAACACTACTGCCTGAAAACATTGGTTACGAATTTGTGAGATAATTTTGTGAGGAGGCCACGTTTATATTCCCAGTATAATTATCCAAGCTAATGGATTTAATTCTGTTGACAGAAAATTACTGCATGTGAAAAGAAATTATTGTGTTTTTCTATGCTTATCTTTCATATCTCCTTTATATTTTAATTTATTATTATATTTTATGTGTATGAGTGTACTGTCTGCATATAGGCTCATGTACCCGTGTTGTGCAAAGCTGTGAAGGTAAGAAGAGGGTGTCAGATTCTCCTGGAACTGGAGTGAAAGACGGTTTTTAGCCACAATGTGGGTGCTGGGAATTGAACCCAGTCCTCTTCAAGAGCAGTCGGCTCTCTTAAACACTGAGCTATCTCTCCAACCCTCCATATTTCCTTTATAATCTGTTTAATTTGCAGTATAGAAAGGACTTAAGTTATCAGAATTAAGCTTATATAATCATGTAAATGCTTTATAGTACAAATTCATACTGGTTTAAAAATGTGTTTCTTTGGGTAATCATTGCATGTAGTTCTCTAACGTGAAGCACTACTAAAGAAGAATAATAAAGTTTGCCTTTTGTCTATGGCCATCTTCCAAATGTAGCATTAGGAAAATTCAGATTTCTGAATATAAAATAACTTTAATTTGATACATTCTCTGTAAAACTTCACTTGTCCAACAGAATTTTCTGCTTCTCCTTTCAGAAATGAAGATCAATAAATTATATGCAGAATTTTGTCAAGAGAAATGATCAGGTGCTCATATAGCTTATATTAATAAAAATAAAATACAGAATTCAGAAAATATTTACAAGTCCATGGTTTTTATGTAAATGGGTTAATTTTCATAGAAATAATAGGTGTAAACTGTAATTAAATTTATAGCAAATAATAAAGAAGAGCATCTTAAAATGTTGTGTAAATCCTTCAAAGAACTTGGGAAATGCAAATCAACATCTTTGGAGAATTCTTAAATTTATGCCATAATTCAAATGGGCTATTTGAATTTTACTGCTTGCATTTATTCTAAAAAACTTCAATAAATTTTATTTGCCCTTTGTGCATGCATTCAAATTAAAACTAAGTGGTTAATAAACTACAGTGTTCTTTACTTAGAAATGACATTCTGTCTTAGGAATGGAAATAAAGTACAGCACACAGTGAAAGTTCTACCAGGGATCTCCTTCTTCAATAATACTGGGAATTTTTCAGGGGAATGGAGAAATTTCTCCTTTTTTTAGGATGTGAATCACAGGTAAACAAGATATTCATTTAAAAATCTAATAAATTTTATCTTTGTGAAATGTAATAATGTGTATACTTGTGAGCCAATTTGAAATTGTGTTCTAATGAATATTTCACATAGCAATTCTCCAAAATATCTGATGTAGAATAAGGTGTAAACACTGTGCTGAATTTTTTGTGTGCTGATTTTTTAATTGAAATTTTCATCCTTTCACACAATCTCCCTCTCTCACTCATATGGCATGAATGGAAAGTTTAAACAACTCTTCTAGAGGCTGTGTTTTACATGTCAGTTATCAATCAATCTTAGAAAAATTCCTTCAGCTCCATCTTCAGATGCCTTCAAACAGAAAATTCAATTGTCATAATTTGTCTAAAAAGGCAATATGATCCTTACATTCATGGGAATTACAGTATGTATAATCACCTGGTACCTTGGTGAAAAGACAAATGTAGATGAGCTTCAGAGTGTCTTCAAGAGACAGCACTCAGGTGTGCTAAGTAGCCAGTTGTGATTGGGAATATTCATTTAAAACGGGACAGAGCTTTAAACTGATAAAACTCCCTACCTTCTTTTTTTATTACAAGGTAAATTTAGGAAATATAAACAGCAAAATATTAATGAATAAGAGTGGGTATTTTAATTGGTTGCTTCTTGCAATGAAGGCATAAAATCACAGAGTGAAAGTACTGGCTCATACGAGTCAGGAAGCTAAGAAACTTCTGAAGCTTAGAAAGTTCAGAAAGTTACAAGAGTCAGAAGCCCCCTACTAAGGTAATATAAACAGTAAATTATTGCTGAGAAGAAGAGGCTTTCTTTGCAGAGCTCCATACAACTTAGAGTAGAGCTCCAAGCATGCATCCTATGTGGGTCAGTGTCTATGCGAGAGTGATCTTTTATGTGCCTAAAGTTCTTTTTTATCACCTATCGCCTATAAATAACTCCTCACTCATACTCAAGTAACCAAGTTACAAAAACTCAATTTTTTTTCTACAAGCTAGACTTGAATGGAATAATTTCTTTCATCTTCCAGTAATGTCTTATTTGGGGGAGAATAGGAAAATCAAGCTCTTCATGGGAAATATAAGAGTTCAATACTCTCTATCCATAAATCAGCAATTGGTTTCTGAGCATTTGTGCATATTCAACACATATACTAAACCAGCTTAAAGAGCTATTTAGACACTTCATTTCTTTCACAAAAGTGAGTGGTTTAACCAATCGTATATATTACTACTTAATAACAATGAGAGATAAAACCTAATTTACTTTCAATTTTTCTGGAATTTAAGAGCTATTAAATGAGATGTTCTGAAAATTAATTAGGAGTTAGAAGAATTTACAAACTTGAAATTCTATTGTAAGTGTGAAATGAAGCAAAAAAATAACATTTAAATACTAGAAATACTGGTGCATTTAATCCGAGGAGTCCAGATGATGTGGCATGCTGATTTCTGTGAGAAAGAAGTCAGCCTGGTCTACATGGTGAGTTTCAGGCCCTCTTGGGCCACAAAAGAACTAGTACCCTGACCATCCTGATGAAAGTAATATACAGATTCGATGCAATCCCAATTAAAATCCCATGAGCTTTTTCACAGACCTACGAAAAAAAAATCTTAAAGTTCAAATGGAAAAACAAAAGACTCTGGATAGCCAAAGCCACCCTGAGCAAAAATAGCAGTGCAGGAGGGATTACTATAACAGACTTCAAACTACATTACTGGACTATAGTCATAAAAACAGCTTGGTATTCAAACGAAAACAAACCTGTAGATCAATGGAACAAAACTGGAGATCCAAATCTGAGCACAACCAATTTCAGCCACATGATATTTGACAAGGGGGCCAAAGAGACTCAATGCAGAAAAGATAGTATCTTCAGCAAATAGTGTAGGCAAGACTGGATCACCACTTGTAGAAGAATAAAATTAAACCCCTACCTCTCACCCTGCCCAAAAGTCAACTCCAAATGGATAAAAAACCTCAGTGTGAAACCCAAAACTCTGAAAATGATTGAAGAAAATGTTGGCAGTAACCTACAAGACATAGGCATAGGAAAAGACTTTTAAAATCAAACAGCAGCTGCACAAAAATTAAGGTCAACAATGGACATGTGGGACCTTATTAAACTTAAGAGCTTCTGTAAACAAAAGTAAAAATTAGCCGGGTGTGGTGGCACACGCCTTTAATCCTAGCACTTGGGAGGCAGAGGCAGGCAGATCTTTGTGAGTTCAAGGCCAGCCTGGTCTACAGATTGAGTTCCAGGACAGCTGGGGCTACAGGGAGACCCTGTCTTGAAATCCCCCCAAAGCCAAATTTTTATTAAAGTTTTGTGAATTTCATACAACTTTTCTTTTTTTTAACTTTAAAAAAAATTTATTTATTATTTCTGTATGTCTATGAATTTACTGTCTGCGTGCAAGTTTGTGCACCCTTGTTGTGCAATGCCGCGAAGGTCAGAAGAGGGTGGCGGATCCCCTGGAACTGGAGTTCTCCTGGAATTGGAGTTTTAGATGGTTCTCGGCCGCCATGTGGGTGCTGGGGATCGACCCGAATCCTCTGTAAGAGCGGTCGGCGCTCTTAACCACTAGGCCATCTCTCCAGCCCCATACAACTTTTCTTAATCAAATTTAGCCACATTACCCCTTCTTTGCCCACTACCCCACCTCATGCATTCTGCCATGCATGTCTTTCATCATTTTCTGTCTTTTTTTTTTTTTTTTTTATGCAGAAGTT
>VZQC01006636.1:41563-63409 GCA_009823505.1 Rhizomys pruinosus
GGAGACTGTTTTAGTTGATAACCATTTTAAATGGCTGTCTCACTAATATCTTTTATTGGAATTATTGTTAAAATACTCAAGATTTTATTTGACACATTAGCTCAACTAATTTCAGTTTCTGCATACTTAATTAGTAGAATTTTAGATTTAACATTAAATTAGAATTTTCTACTCAAATGGGACAGGTACTACATAGGGGTAATTATAGGGAAGAGATAGGTATCTTTCCTTCTTCTGAAAGCAAAAGTTGAGGTGCTTCCCTGGAATGCAAATAACTATTTCCATACATTGAAATTTGAAGGAAAAAATACAGATATTGACGTTTCTGATTCATGGGCTCACAGAAAGAAAATAGTAAAAATTACAGAAGGATTTAGTTATATTTTGATGTTTGTTATTTATGTTTATAAAAATATATATGTTTATTCAGTATGTTTACTATATGAAAACATTGCAGAGTATAAATTTTATAAAAATATTTTACCTTAATATTTGATAAAGTTTGTTTTAAAGAGTCTTTAAATTTGTCGTAAATATGGGTAGAAATTTCATGTTGTGTATTTCTATTAAGAAAGAATGTAAAGCCGGGCGTGTTAGCACATGCCTTTAATCCCAGCACTCAGGAGGCAGAGGCAGGCAGATCTTTGTGAGTTCAAGGCCACCCTGGTCTACAGAGTGAATTCCAGGAAAGCTGTGGCTATAGGCAGACTCTGTCTCAAAAAAAATAAAACAAAAAAAGTAAAAAGAAAGAATGTAAAATTACACGACTTTATACCTGCATGCACATTTACTGTTAAAATGTGAAACTTTAAATGTGTTTAGGAATCAACCTATAGATTAGTTGCAGAATTTTTAATTTTGACTTATGTGTGGAGTGTATATATGTATATTTTTGAATAAAATAATATAAAATAAAAAGAAATATCTTTAAAAAATAAACATAAAAATAATGAATTTAGTAATTATTATTTTATCTCATTTTTTTCTTTGTATCGCACTAAACATGCACATACACACACACAGAGGAAGAGAGAGACAGAGATAGAGAATAAGAAAGAGAAAGAAGAGAAGGAGAAGGAGAAGGAGGATGAGGAGGAGGAGGGGGAAGAGGAAGAGAAGGAGAAAAAGAAAGAGAAAGAAAGAGAATGAGAAAAATCCAGATGGAACAGAAATTTAATGTGACAAAGCAGGAATAGGAATGAACAAATCTCTACTATTTTGTTTCATAAATTACATCATTTGATTAAAATTTAGTTGATAAACTTAAAACATGTGATCCCTCTACTTTCTTCCAACAATACATTCTTCCTTTGAACATAAACACAATTGAAATACTGATGGTTTATTTTTTTTTACAAGTGAGAAATTCAGGTTACTCTCTCTTGACATATTCATTAAGTGTGATAATCCACTGATACATTCACCTATTGAGAATCATAAATTTACTTCTAAATACTCAGAAGATATTCTACATCTAGAAGAAAAAAGTGTTGTCATCATTTCAAGGAAAACTATTTTATTTCACAATTGATTGTTATAGATGATGATGTTTTCTATTAAACCTAGTTCACACTTAGGAAATAGGTGTACTAGACATACAGTAAACAAAGAGACATGTGAACTGAGCAATACAGTACACCAAATGGACCTAACAGACATCTAACAAATATTCCACCAAGACAACAAAGAATTTACTTTCTATTCAGCACTCCAAGGGACATTCTGCAAAATTATACTGTGACCAGAGAAAAGCTCCACAAATATGAAAAAAATGAATAATGCTCATGCATTCTATCAGACCACAGTGTAATAAAGTGTAATAACACCAGAAGGAGCCCCACTATCTAGAAGAAATCATGGAGACTAAACAACACACTGTTGAATAATGAATGGATCAAGGAAGAAATAAAGAAAGAAAGAATATTGTTCCAGGAACTAAATGAAAGGACAATACAAAACAACAGAATTTATGGGATGCATTAATAACAGTCCTAACAGGGAAAATCATAACCCTAAGTGCCTACATTATAAAAAAAAGAAAGACCACAAATAAATGACCTAACACTACATCTAAAAACAACTGAGAGACAACAAACGAATCCTAAACCAAATAGACAAGAAGAAAGAACAAAAATAAGAAGAAATGGATACAATCCAACAATAAAAAGAATAAATGAAGCCAAGAGCTGCTTCTTCAAAAGGATAAAAATATACATGGATAGAGCTCTACTCTAGTAAACCAAAAGAAAGAAAGAGCAATTTCAAATCCATAAAATTAGAGAGGATAAGGGAAAATCACAACAGATAACAAAAAGACCCAGACAATCATGTAAGAATACATTAAAAACCTATATTCTACTAAACTTGAAAACCTAAGAGAAATGGATAAATATCTGAAATCATGGAAATAACCAAAGCTTAAATAAAAAAGAGGGCAACAGCATAAACAGACCCATAATATATGAGGAAATTGAAACTGTAATACAAAACCTTCCAACAACAACAAAAATTCCATGCCCAAATGGATTCTTTGCAGCATTCTATACGACTTTAAAAGAGGACCTACAACCATTATTCCTCAAATTATTCCAAAGGATAGAGAAAAGTGAAATCTCCCAAATTCATTCTATGAAACCAGCATCACTCTTATAAAAAAACTAGACAATGTTACAACTAAATAAAGAAAACAAAATAACTGCAAACCACATGAAGGCACACATCAAAAAGGTCATCTACCATGACCAAGTCAGATTTATATCAGAGGTGCAGGAATGGTTCAACATACATATATCAATAAATGTCATAAAGCACATAAATGGACTGAAAGACAAAAAAACACATGGTCATCTCAATTGGTGTGAAAAGGCCTTCAACGAAATTCAACAATCCTTCATGGGTAAAGTCCTAGAGGGAACTGGACTGGAGGGAATATTTCTCAGCATAATTAAAAATTTAATTAAAATAAATTTAATTAAATAAAGCCACATATAACAAACATCATTCAGCTAACATCATTCTCAATGGACAAAAAGTAGAACCATTCCCCTTAAAGTCAGGAAACTGGCAAGCTGTCCCTATCTCCACCCCTTTTCAATATATTGCTTGAAATGCTTGCTAGAGTAATAAGACAAAAAGGAAATTAAAAGAGTACTAATTGGAAAAAGGGGAGGTCAAACTATCCCTTTCTGCCAAAGACATGATATTTTACCTAAGTTATGTCAAAAACTCCAAGAAAATATTCCTATAAACAATTATAATTTGCAGGATAAAAAATTTACCTAAAAATATCAGTAGCCTTACTTTCTACTAATAACAAGCAATTGGAGAGGGAATTAATTAATAAAACCTCCTCATTAACAATAGATTCAAAAATATATATCTCAAAACAAACCTGAACAAAGAAACCAAAGACCTGGACAATGACGTTCTAATTTTATTTGTAACTTAAGATGGTCAATCTTTTGTTGGAGTTCCTTATGAGGGTCGGAAGCAAGCATCAGGACTGGGTTTTGGTTTGGCATATATGGTGGGGGTCCCCGAACAGGGGGGGCAATCTTCATTTTTATGTTTATCTGCTTCCTCCTCTAAATCTTCCTGATCTGAGGGATTAAGAGCTTCTGGGTCAGCATACATATTAAGGTCGGGATAGATCTTTGGAACCTGTTTTGGGACTGGGTTTGCTGAAAGAGGAAGCTCCGTTGTAGGAGGCTCTTTGTCTGAGTCGTCTGATGTGACTGACTCATTTTCATAATGTATTTTATCAGGGTCTTCTGAAATTGGAGTTTTAAGCTTATGCCGTTCAGGCAGGTCAGTGTCCCTATTCTGGCTTGACATCATAATGATGGGAGGCTGCTAACTTAAGATATCATTAATCAAACTCCAGTAGGAGAAAGCAGTAACGGGAATTTTGTTAGGACCATAGGTTCTATAATAATCTTGAAGTGCATCTCCTACGCATTTCCAAATCTTTACATCTATGGTCCCTTCTTGCGGGAACCAAGGACAGATCTCCTTAACAAAGTCAAAGAAATTAAAAAGATGCTGGATTTTAACCTTTACTCCTTGCACCTTAAGAGTCTGCTTTAATTGCTCAACATACAACTGATGCTGGGGCTGGAGAGATAGCCTAGCGGTTAAGAGCACCGACGCTCTTGCAGAGGACCCGGGTTCAATCCCCAGCACCCACATGGCGGCTAAGAACCGTCTGTAACTCCAACTCCAGGAGAACTCCAGTTCCAGGGGAGTCCGAGACCCTCTTCTGACCTCCGCGGCATTGCACGACACGGGTGCACAGACCTGCATGCAGACAATACATTCATACACATATGAAAATAAATAATAAAAAAAAATTAAAAAAAAAAACAACTGATGCTGACTTAATGCTTGCCCCATTTTTTCACAGCACTTACCTCAGTTCCTGCAGTGGCAGGTTCCCTCAGTGTGAACCAAAACTAAAATTCCCTTTGCACCGGCCTTTCGCTGCGTCCCCTTCACGGTGTCCTTTGTTCTTCAGGCCCCACGTTGGGCGCCATGTGACCTGTCCCACAGGTCAGTCAACGGGGTCCTAGAAGAGAAGGTAAGAGGGGAGAAGGGCAAGGGTTGCGAGAAATGGAGACAAGACAGGGTTCTGACCAAGTCTCATTTATTGTGAGCAGAAGCTCCAAATATAAAGGCAGGCTGTGGTAAATCCCACAAGAGGAAGTTAAACAGCAGATACATATCATTTGTCATATAAGCAAGATCTCAGGGCTGTGGAACTTACTTAGGCTGCATTTTTAACTCAGTTCCTGAAATCTAAACCACAGACATGTTGTTTTTGTACTTAAGGGGTCACCAGTGCATATGACTACTTGCTCAGAAGATAGAGTCATTAACCCCTGAATTGCTGCAAGCAGGCTCCTGAAATTAACCCTTGGGTAGCTGCAGGCAGGCTCCTGCAGGTTGGGACAATCCAGCAGTGTCAGTGCTTCTAGGCTGCACAGACAAAGCTAAGGATGAAACCAACAGGAAGCAAATTGATTGACCAACCAGTCCTCCATGCTAACAATTGAGATTAGCAACAGATGCCAAACAAACAAAGGGCGGGGGGAAATACACATGCCAAAGTCACAATGGAAAAACAACAATGTAGGAAAAGCTGATAGTAAAACCCCATGGAACTAATCCAGTCCTGTAGAAGATCCAAATAACGAGATCTCCCTGGAAGGAAACCAAGACACTGACCTTAGAAGAACAATTGTAGACATATTCAAATACTATAAAGAACAAATCAGCAAATTAAAGGGAGAGAATGAAAAACTCATGAAGGAAATAGAATGAAAGAATGATAAACTCTGGAAAGAACTAAAGGGAGAGATTGGCAATCTCCAATAAAAAGAACTAGAGGAAGATAAATGAAAATTCTAAAAAGAACTAGAGGAAGAGAATGGCAAACTCTGGAAGGAAATGGTAACACTGAAAAGATCTAAGGCTGAAAGGAAAAAAGAAACTGACCAGCAAAGCAAGGAGCTACAAGAAGAGAATGAAAAGCCCCAATGGGAAGTGGAAATATTGAAGAAATCATAGGATGGAATAAAAAAAGAAATTGAACATTCTTCCAATCAGAAGGAATGGATGGGAAAAAGCCTCAGAAGCAGAATGGATGAAGTAGAAAAAAGAATATTAGGCCTACAGGATAACACAGTGCAGCTAGAAACCTCAAGTAAAAATTATGAAAAATTTAATGAAAAACACACAAGAGTGGAACAACCAGGAAATGTGGGGCACTATGAAAAGACCAAACCTCCTCATCATAGGTATATAGGAAGGAGAAGAATCCCAAGAGAATGGTATTGATCAGATCTTCAACAGAATTATAGAAGAAAATTTCCCCAAACTGAAAAGATCACAAACCCATACAAATATAAAAACCACATATAACACCAAATAGTCAAGACCAGAAAAGAAATCCCCAATGCCATATCATAGTTAAAGCACTAGATGTTCAAAACAAGGAAAAAATACTGAAATCCACAAGAGAAAAACAAGTTAAGTATAAGGGGAAACCCATCATAATCACAGATGACTTCTCAATCCAAACTATGAAATCCAGAAGAACATGGACCAAAGTATTCCCAGCGCTAAATGTCTTTAGATGCCAGCCCAGATTACCATACACAGCAATAATATAATTCGTAGTTTAAGGAGAAAGAAAAATCTTTCATGACATATACAAAACAAAAGAAAACATGTCAAAAAAAAAAACACTTCAGAAAATACTTGAAGCAATTCAAAGAAGAGAGGAAAGGATAAAGTATCCTTAATTAATCCAAGAGAAAAATTACAAAAGCATAACAGAGTAAATAAATATATAGACCCTGAATGCAAATGAAAAATAAGTTGAAAGGAAACAAAAATATATCTCAATAATAATCTTAAATATTAATGATCTAAACTTCCCAATCAAAACACATAGACTGGGACACTGGATTGGGTGCTTGTTCATATATATACATATATTAAGCAGACACTTGTTGTTCCCTTTTAAATGTGCAACTGAGATAAGTGTTAAGTGTTGTCATATTTAGGTTATTAGATACTGAAGGACTAAGTGTTCCTCAAGGACATTACCACCTACTCTAAGATATAAAGCTTTGCTATTGCACATGAGACACTTATAACATGTTACTTGGAATTATGACGTTGCCATTGTTTGCAATTGACTTTTAAGCATAACATAAGGAAAGGCTATTTACTGGGTGTCAATTTGACAAGGAGTGGACTTGTGATGGTTAATCCTGGGTGTTAACTTGACTGGACTAAGGAACAAATAAGAGAAAAAAGATCTTTGGATTGGACTACCTCAACCCAAATGGCCCACCCCAAATGTGGGCATTACCTAATGCTGGCAGGCAGTATTAAAGGCCATTCCAAAGGGATCTGGTCCCTTTATTCCTGCGGCTTGCCTCTATCTCACTGGTGAGTTTGTCTTGCTTCTGTGATCAACCCTATGGATCCCAGCGTGTACTGAGACCAGCAGATCTCCTGGAATCCATCGTGCCTTCAGCACCAGATTGGGACTACTGAGACATCCAGCCTTGAGGACTGAGTAGTTCCCTGGATTCTCAGCCTCTCCAGTGTGGCACAGCTACGGTTGGACTCCTTGAGCTCTGTCACATGAGCAAATCAATAAATTGTATATAGCTATATATTCGTCATGTTGCTTCTGTTTCTTTAGAGAACCCTGACTAATACACTCCAGTATTTAATAAACTATTTTTCTTCTTTAGAAAGTTTCCAGTGAGCTCAATGACATTTTACAGGGAAATTACTTCAATATTCCTAACGAAATATTTAATATTCATGTTGGTTTTTGAGCATCTCTTTTTCATTCATTCATTAGTGAAGGTGAAAATGCTCTAAAAATGTCGGGTTTTATGCCATTTTCTCTGTTGAATTCCATGATGTTACTCTATAAATGTTATGAATTTCAAAGCATTCTCTGGGAAGAACTAACTGTTTAAATATAGTTTTAAGTTAGCAAGGTTCTAGATGGTTTAAAATGTAGATACTGCTTATCCCTTATTTTTATTTTGCAGTTTGGACACATTTTTATATTTAAATCTACCTAACCTTTTTATCCCCATTTATCTCCATCTCTTTCCATGTACCTGGCCCTTTGTATGCATCAAATATATCTTATATGTAGATTAATTTTTGATCATATATATATATATATATATATATGATATATAATATTAGGCTATATAATGAATCATGGTCTATTGATTCCAGGGGAAAAAGCATGACTGTATTGTTGATTATTCCATTGCATATGTTTACACAGTTGGATAGTAGCAGGGAATGCCGTAGCAGTTGGCAGGGCCAGTACCATCTTGCAGAGGAAGCTGGGTTGATTCCCCCGACACCCATTCTGGCGGGCCTGGAGAACTGTCTGTAAACTCCAATTTCCAGGAGAACTCAGTTCCAGGGGAATCCGACGCCCTCTTCTGACCTCTGTGGCATTGCACGACATGGGTGTACAAACCTATATGCAGAAAATACATTCAAATAAATAAATAAATAAATAAATAAATAAATAAATAAATAAATATAAAAAAAGAAAGGTAGATGATCATGATGGAATTTGAAAGATCTGAAATTATAGGTGGATTCATGAGAATGATGAGCTATGTCTCCAGCCAGAATAAATGAGTTAGGAGAATTACAGGTCTCTCTGTATTCCAAACTGGCCTGGAACATGCTATGTAGACCAGACTAGACATGAAATGGCAGAGATCCAACTGCATCCCCCTCCCTAGTACTGGGATTAAAGGCCTTTACCACCATGCTTAGGATTTAAAGCCATTGGAAACATAGTATCTTTAGTAACCCTTTAGATAGAAATCAATACTTATTTTTAATTTTCCCTCAAATAGATTCAGAACTTTATATTGTTGCAAAATGTTTCTTTTATTCTCCTTCTTGTTGTGTGTGTTAACTCTCACAACAGACCATAAACTACTTCAAGTTCTGTTGCTCTAGTAATGTAGCACATGAGAAATCTTCATAACCACAGGGTATTTATATTCTGACAGTATAAAATATTGTCCTCCAGGGATGAAATTTTTGTGGCCACCTTGATATATGAGCAGACCTTTTAAAATCCCCTCAAATAGGAAAAGAAGTGCTCCAGAGGTAGAGTTGGAATGGCTCAAGACTAGCAGCAGGCACTAGGGGTTGAACAAAATAGTATACTACACAGGGAGCCTCTATTCTTCCCTGAGGTTAAATATGTTTTTATGTTTGTTGTGGGGGGGGGAGTTGAAATGACACAGCACATTTTTATTGAAGTTTTGTGCATTTTATGCAACATATCTTAATCAATTTAAGACACATTCCCCCTTCCATGCCTACCCAAAGGCCCCAATTAAACTAATTGACTAACAGTGTTTGGTTTTAATATAATTGTTTACTTTAGTCTCTCGTTGATAACATATCTGGAGTAGACTTTTTTTTTCATATTTACCCAACTAACTTCATTTTCTCGAGCCAAGGTTTTACTATCTCACCCTGGGTGGACTGAAACTCACTATGTATACCTGCTTAGTCTCTAAATCACAGTGATCTGCCTGCTTCTGCCTCTGGAGTATGAGTACTATAGGCATAAACCATCATGTCCGGCTATTTTATTTTAATCTGTTTAAGAAAGCATACACTTTAGTTTCAGAATAGCAATCAATTCAGATCAACTAAACTATCCTAATGGGTTTTAAAGTTTACTTACCAAATGTCAAGAAGTTCATGACATGCTGAGTTTCCTGGAAAACTAATAGTAGAAGTAAGTTTAATCTTCCCTGAGCTGGAGGTTTTTTGGAGGTATCCAAAACCTCTGGATGCTCTTGCAGAAGATCAGGGTTCAATTTCCAGCACCCACACAGACATTAGAAAAGAACCCTAGCTTTAATTCCAAGGGCTGTCACTCCCTCATCTTACCTCTGGGCATTGCACTAATGAGTCTAATCATAAACAGGAGGGAAGAACACCCACCCACATGAAACATAGCAGTCTTCCTAAATTAAAAGTTTTTTAGTGAATAATTGATCTTTAACAATCGCATAAGAAATATAACACAGACAGATCTCTGTGAGTTCAGTGCCAGCCTGGTCTACATAGTGAGCTTCAGGCCAGCTAGGACTAAAGTGTGACCCTGTCTTGAAAAGACAAAAAAGAAAAAAAAAGGAAGTTTACATATAGAGTCAAAGTCCATCTTTTTTGTTCATATCTGAGAGATGGAGATGCCCCAGCATTTTCCATAGCCCCTCTGTATTACTGTTGTGTATAAATATCCTGCAACCAGCTTTCTGATGAGCAGGAGATTTTTGGCAGCAAAGAAATATCGGTTTGCCAGAACTGAACTCCTTCTGAGTGTGTGACCACCTCCTGATTTCATACCATTCAGTCAGTTTCCAGTTTCTGAGTAATAATCAAGCACAATACAAGATCAAAACAAATATGTCCTTAGGTTGATATTTTTCAATTTTTCTACTCAGCAGGTAAACAAACATTTGTCAATTTTCTCCCAGTGGGGCCATTTCCAATTTCTAGGAACTGATTATAGCAATTTCTTTGAGCTTGCTAGATAGGAATGAGGTAGTTTCAAGTTACACAGGGGTTATGGCTTGGCTGAAACCCCTTTGCGAATTTATGTGGCTTAAAGAGACTGCAGATGAACCCTCTGAATCTGTAGGATGCTAAGGTTAGGTAGACTCACTGGTGCTCTATAAAGCCCCTGCAGGGCCTTTGAGGCTGAGCCATGATCTTAGAACTTAAAGCATGACTGATGTGTTCACTTGATAGTTCAATCAAAGTTTACATCCCATCATTTTAAATCATACCTGAAGATATAGCAGAGGGTATATGGAAAATATTATCCATAAATTCATGTCTACATGCATATGATCATGGAAAGTTTTATCCTTTTTACTTATACAATGGCTACGTAATTTTGATACTTAAAATGCATCATTTATAGGTGTGTATTAACTTAGATGATTTTATCATCAATTTAAATTGTTTATAATATTAGCAAAGTATGCCATTCACTTCATAGCTTGAAACATTTTCAAAGGTAAAATATTTGCATAGAATCTACTATAGAACAAGTGTTTGTATGTACTTCTTAGTGTCTTAACAATTCCATAAATTACCAGTCTTTTATACATTTATATTATCAGATCAGGTAGAGCATACATATATGCATATATATATATATATTTATATATATATGCATGTAAGTATATATTTTCCTTAGACATTTGATCTATCAATATTTTTCCAATAATTGTTTTCCTAATAATTGCTTTGCATTTTGTAACTAATGAAATTGTCTGTGCCAGGCGTGGTGGCACACGCCTTTAATCCTAGCACTCCGGAGGCAGAGGCAGAGGCAGGTGGATCTTTGTGAGTTCAAGGCCAGTCTGGTCTACAGAGTGAGTTCCAGGACAGCTGGTGCTACAAGGAGACCCTGTCTCTAAAAGACNAAAAAAAAAAAAAAAAAAAAAAAAAGAAATTGCAATTATTTTTTTGAGATAAGAATAAGTTGTTTAGGATAGTTTTAGCTTAACCTGCTTATTAAGGATATGAGTGGCACAACACACTATTGATCTTTCTGTATCTGGATAGTTTCACATACCACAACTATCTCCAGGCTCATCTATGTTGTTGCAAATGACAGGAACATTTTTCTTTTTTATTCTTCAATACATTCCATTGTGTATATGTGCACAATACATTTCATTGTGTATATGTACTTCATCTTGTCCATCCACAGCTCACCTGATGTACTTAATCTATTTTTATTGCTTATCATTATGAATATTACTGAGATCAACATGACTTGACTATAAAATAACTCCTTTACTCAAGAAATTAATAGTCATCCAAAGTTTATATTTAATATATAATACATATTCAGATTTTTTTGATTCTTACTTATTGGATTTTTAATATCTTAAATATAAATAACAGCAATACCAAAATAAACACACACACACACAAACAAACAAATGCATTAAAAGAAAGCAAGTTCACTTACTGATGTGAACTCTCATGTCTTATCTAATCCCTTTTCAAACTGTGCCTTTACCCTGTTGAAGATAAATATGCTATTTACCTATTGATTTTTATTTGGTCACACTTTCTTCCCAAGTTCCATCAGTAGGTTCCTACCAAAACAAAATAACTCCTATTTTTATTTTATATAGTTTAAGTTCAAAATGAGGGAAAATATTTTAAGAGTGGGATAAGTTACTTTGTCAAAATTGTAGAACTATTTAAGAAAATAATATAGTGAGATGTCCCAAGAGCAGCTCAGGCAAGCGCAGGTAGGTGGACAGCAGCTGACTGCTTCAGCAAGGCTGATTGTTGATTGATTTCATTTAGTTAATCTGTTAATCCAGCTGTCTTTGGCTCGATTGGCTTTTGTGGCTGTGGGGGCAGAGTTATCTTCCCAGCTGGTATTAAAGGTAGGGTTGTGTGAGTCTATCTGAGATCTCCATAGAGCCACTCAGGTGCCCGGGCACATGCTAAAGAGCCCACCCACAGCCAGTCATATCAACTACCCCCCAACTGAGATTACAAAGGCATCTGAAGGAGGCAAGCAAAGCAAGCCTTCAACACAGTGAAGAGGCATTTAGGACCTATATTGGAGTACAGACAAGGAATGGAAAAACCTTAGAAGCAGAATGGAGGAAGCAGAACAAAGAATATCAGCTCTAGAAGATAACACATGACAACTAAAAACCTCAAGTAAAGATTATGAAAAATTTAAAAAGTACACAAAAGTGGAAAAGCCAGAAACTGTGGGACACTAATGAAAAGATCAAACCTCCGCATCATAGGAATAGAGGAAGGAGAAGAATCCCAAGAGAATGGTATTGATCAGATCTTCAACAGAATAGTAGATGAAAATTTCCCCAAACTAAAAAAGACAAGCCAATACAAATAAAAGAAGCACATAGATTTCCAAACAGACAAGATCAGGAAAGAAATTCTCCATGCCACATCATAGTTAAAATGCTAGACACCCAAAACAAAGACAAAATCCTTAAAGCCACAAAAGAAAAACAAGTGCCCTATAAGGGGAAACCTATCAGAATTAAAACTGACTTCTCAGTGCAAACTATGAAAGCAAGATGAACCTGGAGCAAAGCATTCCCAGTGTTAAATGACAATAGATGCCAGCCCAGGTTATTATACCCAGCAATAATGTCGATTATAACTGAAGGAGAGAGAAAAACCTTCCATGATATAAACAAGTTGAAAGAATACATGTCCGGAAAACCAACCCTTCAGAGAATACTTGAAGCAATTCAAAGAACAGAAGAAAGGAGCTACAATCCCCAGGCACCTAGAAAGAGAAATCAATAAAAGCATAACTGCAGAAGTAGAAACATAAACCCAAACTGCAAATGGATAACAAGGCAAAAGAAGCAACACAGACATATCAGTCATAACCTTAAATATTAATGGACTAAATTCTCCAACCAAAAGACATAGACTGGGAGATTGGATTAGGGAACAGAATCCATCCATATGCTGTCTACAAGAAACAAATCTTACCTTCAAGGACAGACACCACCTTAAAGTGAAAGAATGGAAAAAACATATTCCAAGCAAATGGTACCAAAAAGAAAGCAGGTGTTGCGATTTTAATATCAGACAAAATAGACTTCAAAGTAAAAGAAATCAGAAGAGACAAAGAAGGCCATTACATTTTTATCAAAGGAACAATTCACCAAGAATATTTCACAATTATGAATATATATGCCCCAAATTCTGGTGCACCAAACTTTATAAAGACAATTCTCCAGGACCACAAGTCACAGACTAACCCCAGCACACTCATAGTTTACTCACCATTAAGATGATTAATTTAACAATACTATGTCAGCTAGAAAAAATTCTACCTTACTATAGTGTATGATTATATATAAAATCATTTACAATATTAATGTAAATATTGTATATAACTCTGACAAGAGTATCTATTATGGACATCCATCTCTGGGAATTGGAAAACGATTTAAGCTTTCTGTAAGTCGAAATTTTTCATTCTAACACATATGTAGGTACTAAAATTAAATAAGGTTTATTTTCAAAATGATAAGATAGACTTAGTAGGCATAGACATATGCAATTACAATTACGATTACAGATAATTTTGAATGTGTTAACATAGGGGAAATTGACGGAGTGGAGAGATGGCTAATCGGGTTAGAGCGCCGCCGCCTTTATTTGGACGACCAGGGTCGGAGTCCCCAGCACCACATGGCGCTGAGAACCGTCTTGAATGCAACTAGCCAAAATCGCTCAGGTACGAGCCAACCACTCCAGTCCGGTCCAGTTGCTCGAACGACACGACTGCCCTACTGGTTCGCCTATCTCCTATCATCTCGACACGGTTGCACTAGAATTCAATGGACAATATATCCTAACATAAAAAAGAAAAAAATTAAAAAAAAAAAAAAAAGAATATGCTATGAAGTTAACAAAAATAAGGTTTTTTTTGTTTGTTTGTTTGTGTTGTTTGACTCTGTTTATATTCCTTTAATTTTTCAATCCTTATTGTAATCCTCACCATTGTCTGAATCCTTATGTTATACTGACCCCAGGTCAGTTCCATCCACTCAATGAGATGATCCTTTACTTCTGGTCCATGAATGGTGAGGAGTTTAAACGCAGGCCACAGACTAAGGCGTGCGGCTAATCAGTATTCGCAAAGAGTTTTTTACTACTCATATTATTTTCTGTTCTTCCGCATAATGTCTATTATTTATATCTTTGTGTAAGCACTGAATCTAGACCCGTAGTTTCCTTGCCTCATCCCGCACCCCACCAGAGCTCATGCATTTCCATGTTTTTGTTTTCACTCTTCCAAGTCGTTTTTTTTTTTTTGCAGAAGGACTCCGTGCTGCTACCTCGTCAGCAACTCATTCTCCATGAGATGACAGTTCACAGAAGTTACCGTTCTTCCAGCTCATCCACATCAGTTTCCTGTTTGTTGTTGTTGTTTTTCCAATGATGCATCATGCGCCAAAGTGCATGCTTTGCACACAAAATGGGCTCCAGGAGGGCCATACACAGACATATACTCTCACAACTAGGTATTTGGCCAATAGATCCCACAGATGAGGGATACCATTTGTCGGTTTTGTTCTCTCATATTCGGGACTCGTTTACTTCACTGCAAGCATTAGATGTCCCTCTAGCTCCAGCCAATTTCTCCTGCAAATCTCCATGATGTGGTCTTTCACTTACTCTGCCATACAACAATCTCATGGCGATAGAATGTAACCCTAGCCCATCAAATTCTCTATCCACTGCTCCAATAAATTGAGGGGGACAACTTTTGGGGTTGGTTCTCAGCTTCCTTGCTCATTGTGAGCAAGTGAGTGCTATGGAAATAGACACTGCCGCACGTGCATGTATCTCTGTGGTGGGGGAGTCTCTGAGGGTACCATGCCTAGAGTGAGTATGGCTGGTGGGTAGCAAGTCATTCCACAGTTCTTCCAAGGGTTCTCCACCACATGCTTTTCCAATGGCTGGAGTTGTAGAATCTACATTCCCACCCACATAGTGGAGAGAGTCGATTCCCTTTACACTGGACCAACACTCGTCTTCCAGCACTTTGGTATATTTGTCTTTATAATATGACCCCAATAGCCAGTATTATGGAGTAAGATCGACTATCTTATAAAGTTGATTTTGAATTTTGCGCATTTCACTTAGATGATGATGATGTTGACACCTCAGTGTAAGAGTAGTTCTCAAGCCCATCCTCTAATTCCTCCTTTATGAAGTCTTCTATTCAGGTATCTTTGCGCCATTAGTTGAGTGTGTATTTGTTTTCTTTATCTCTTTGTTTTTTTGAGAAGTTATTATTCTGGAAAATCAGCATGCTTTGCAGATTATCTGCTGAAGTTCCCCAGCTGGCTGTGGGATTGCATTCCTTGCAGATTGGTCTTTTGGATGTACAGAACGCTTTTGAGGTGTTAATGAGTCATCCATTTGTGAATGTCGGTACTTGATTAAATTTTTTGTGCCTATTCGTCTGCATTAGAAGAAAGCTTTTTCTACGCGCATACGTCTTCGTAGTCTCCTGCCAGGTTTTTCTTCTATACGCTCAGAGTTGAGGGTTTCACGCTGAGGACTCCTTATCAATCTGGAGTTGACTGGTTTTGTACAGGGCAGAGGGTAGGGTTTGACGATTTAATTCTTTTACAATTTGTGATCCAGTTTTGCCAACACAACTGGCTGAAGAGTGCTGTCTTTTCCTCCATGTGTGGCGTTCTTGCCCCTTGTCAAATATGAGCATGTTGAAAATTATATGTGCTCAGATTTGGACTATCTTCGGTTTGTTCCATTGGTCAACAGGTTCTGTTTTTGTGGCGAGCAGTACCAGGCTGTTTTTTATGGTCGATTGCCCTGTAGTTAATAGGGGCTTGAAGTGCTTATAGAGATCCCCCCTGGAATTTTTTCTCTCAGGTTGTTTTGGTTATTCAGATTCTTTTGTTTTTCTAAATTAATTTAAGGACTTTTTGTTTCCAAGCGTTCATCGCGTGTGAAGAAACTTTTGGGGATTTTAAATGGGATTGTTGTTAAATCTATACAAGACGTTTCTAAAATGGACATTTTTACAATGCTGTTAATTTTCCCAAAAGGCGATGAACCAGTGGGAGGCTTTCTCCCAATTCGGATATCTTCTTCAATGTCTCTTTCTTTAAAGGTTTTAATGAAATTTTTGTTCGAATGAGTCCTATGGTTCAGTCTGTTCGTCGAATCAGGTTTGTTTCTAGGTATTTTTATTGTTTTTTGACGGCTATTTGTTGAGGTGGAGCGAAGGATGCTCATTTGAATTCTGTCTCCATGTTGCTGTTCTTGTTGTAAAACAGAAAGGGCATTGATTTGTAACGGTTATTTATGCTCATATGCCCTGGCCACTATGGCTAAAGTGCCTGGCTTATTCGTCTTCTAGGAGTGTCTAGTTGGGTTCCCGTTTTTAGGCATCCCAGTTAAGGCTATAAGGAACAAACTGAAGCATATCATCAAAGCAAATCAGAGGATAGCCTGTGTGAACGTGTCTTCTCGTTTTCTCAACTTGATGTGTTAGATTTCGCTGTAATCTGTTGGCGGTTATTGCTCAGCAAGTGTTCACCAGCCATTATTGTCAGGACAGTGGTGACAGGTGTTAGGCCCTCGAGGCCGTTGCCCTACCGTATTGATAAGGGAAGCTGGTTTCTGTGGCATTTCCTAGTTGGAGATGAAGTTGTGCTGTGGGTTTTCTTTTTATGGCTTTGATTACATTTAAGAATGATCCCTCCAAACCAATTGCTTCTAGGACTTNTGTGTATGAATGTACTGTCTGCATGCAGGTTTGTGCACCCGTGTCGTGCAATGCCGTGGAGGTCAGAAGAGGGTGTCGGATTCCCCTGGAACTGGAGTTTTTCCTGGAATTGGAGATACAGTTGGTTCTCAGCTGCCATGTGAGTGCTGGGGATCTAACCCTGATCCTCTGCAAGAGCGGTCAATACTCCTTACCGCTAGGCCATCCCTCCAGCCCCTCTACTGATAATTTTATAGATACTATATTTACAAAATTACTGAACTTCTCTCTTACCCCTCTATCTTTAACATGTATCTTCCAAATCACTTTCAATTTCCCATTCTTCTTTAATTATGATTGTTCTTTGTGTGTGTGTGTGTGTGTGGGTGGGTGGGTGTGTGTTTGTGTCTGTGTGTGTATGCATATGTAACCTATTGAATCCATTTAGAGGTGCTAGTATGCACTTGTGCTTAGGGTTGCACATTTGGGAATGGATCACATAATGGAGAGCTAGGCACTGGAGAAAGCTGATTCTTCCTCTCTCAGTAGCCATTACATATCTACAACTCTTTATCTAGAGGTAGGACTTTGGTAAATTCTCCCATCCATGTTAGCATGTTGACTAGTGTTGACATTTTTCAGATATTCTTTAGGCAGCCATATTGTCAAGATGTAATAAAAATATATTTGGACTCCTTGTTATGCTAGAACACAGTATATAGTGGAAGGTGACCTGGTCCTCTGGCTTTTACAGTTTTTTCTTTTTCTTTTTCTTTTTGTGTGTGTATGAATGTACTGTCTTCATGTAGGTTTATGCACCCATGTCTTTCAATGCCGTGGAGGTCAGAAGAGGATCTCGGATTCCCCTGAAACTGGAGTTGCGTTCTCCTGGAATTGGAGTTACAGATGGTTCTTAGCTGCCATGTGGGTGCTGGGGATCGAACCCAGGTCCTCTGCAAGAGCAGTCGGTGCTCTTAACCGCTTTCTACCTGCTCTTCCATGATGTTCCCTGAGCCTTAGGCTCAGTAGTTGCATATAGATTTTATCAACTATGGCTGGAAAATCCATAATCACAAGTATTATGAGTACTTGTAGTGGTCTCAATCTATTGCTAAAAAAAATACTTTGATGAACATTGAGAGTTACACTTCTCTGTGCATTTAAGGAACAGTTTTCAGATGAATGTGCACTGATGGACATCTGAGCAGAAACTTGACTCAATAAGTCTTGACAAATATAACAGAATGCATGAAATTTGGTGGAGGGTGTTATGAGATGGGACATATGGGGAAGAGGGTATAAATATGATTAAGATGATCTGTATGAAATACACAAAATCAGTAAAAATAAGCAATGAAGAAAATGAAATTGTATTGATTTCAGAAAATGACTGTGCTAGCTTCTCTTCTAGGGTCTATGACTTCAATAGCTATGTTTTCCTCCTATTGAGCAGTTCTTAAGTCCTATTAGTTAGCTGTTTTTACTCTCAAGATAAAAGTGCCACTATAGCACCATTTGGAATATCTTGGTGGAGTCTTCTTTGTTTGGGGTCAATGGCTTTACAACTTAATGGGAAATTGTTTGATATTCTACCTTGGAATCATTCAGAGCAACTTCTGATGTTATGAGAGCTGGGCCTCAGGGACAAAGCAGTTTTATCTTCAGCAATAGAGTCTTATATTCAAGTTCTGGGAGACAACAGAGCAATGACAATAACCTACATTATTTTTGGTGTCTCTGCCTACTCTGATTGTGAACTTTAAAGGTGTTTTAACTTGGCTGACATTGGATTTTCTGTTACTTTCTAGAGTTTTTGAGGGAAGCATTATCACTTTGTGTGGCAGAACTCTATATTATTGTGTGTGTGTTTGTGTGTGTGTTCATATATTTGCTTATAAATTAATATATTGTATTATTTATTTTACCTTCCTTGTCCCCCTCAATATTCTTTTTACTTGTGCTCATGACAGCAAATGTATCTAATTTGCTCTGTGTTAAACATATCAGAGCATGTTTATAATTTATTTATCATTAAAAGGTTCTGTGTATAGTTTCCTTTGGATATTGAATATTCAGTCATTTTCTAAACATAAACTATAAATAATTTTCACCTTGTGTTTATATTTAAATTCAGACAAGCTTCTGTAATAGCTAAGTTTCAACTTTCTTTCTCGCTCACTTGCTCCCTAGCTCGCTCTTGACTATAACTTCTATTGGATTTGGTGTTTAGAATTAGATACCTGAAAAACAATATAGAGACGATAGAATTCTTAAAATCCATATACACATGAACAACAAGGCAGGCAATTGATTGTATAAGTGTAAGAAAAAATGGCAAACAGAGTATTTGATATAACACTCATTGTTAGATGGTTTAAACAATCAAAAACTGATTCTGTAATAAAGTAAAACAGATGATAAACTAGAGTTTTGTTCACTTCATGAAACCTAAAGAAATTAAAAATACATGCAAAGAGACTGATGATTTTGTGACAATTTTAAAAAGCACCAGTTTTTCCAAATGTTGAAATTGAATCCCTGTTGTGATTCAGAATAGGATGAGTGAAAAGAAGGCTAAATCTGCATGAGAAAGAACCCTTAGATGCAATAGTACATGTATCTTAGTAATGACTGGAGTTATTTTCTAAAGTTCTTAAACCATTTAACATATAAATAGTATAAAACACATTAATCTTGAATGATCCAGCATCTATCTAAGTTAGGACACAGGTATGCCAGTACATAAAGTGCTAATTTACATATAATTATAGATACACACACACAAATAAATAATGAAATAAGTACATAAATAATAAATAAGCAGACAGACAGGCAGATAATAAAATATTTGTACAGAGAGTATGACTACCATGAATTTATTATCCAGGATATATGAATTATAAAACTCACTAGTGAAGAAAGACTTTGGGAAAGGATAGTACAATTTCTAATCCAATAGATTTTAGCATTGGTATTCTTTCAATAGTTCCCAAATGGGTGTATATATGAATATAAAACTTAAAATAGGGGCTGGAGAGATGGCTTAGCAGTTGATAGTGCCAACTACTCTTACAGAGGATCCAGGTTAGATCCTCTGTTATCAGCTGTCAACTCAGCACCCACAAGGCGGCTGAGAACCAACTTTAACTCCAGTTCCAGGGGAATCCAACACCTTCTTCTCCGGCATTGCATGACACAGGTGCACAGACCTACAGGCAGACAGTACATTCATACATATAAAAAAAAAATCTTAAAATAATCATGCATGAATTTTAATACTGCCTTTTCAGGTTGTTGTTGTTGTTGTTGTTGTTGTTGTTGTTGTTGCAGTTCTTAACCTCAGCCTTTAACGGCTGTACTATCCCGCCAGCCCTCTTTTCAGTTTTTTTGAAGTGTA
This sequence comes from Rhizomys pruinosus, assembly GCA_009823505.1. Classification (NCBI taxonomy): domain Eukaryota; kingdom Metazoa; phylum Chordata; class Mammalia; order Rodentia; family Spalacidae; genus Rhizomys; species Rhizomys pruinosus. The sequence goes on from VZQC01006636.1 coordinate 61,825, forward strand.
TGATGCCGAATATGTTTAGTAGGCTCCAGAGTATGGACCAACACTGAAGGGGATTTGGGGACACAATTTAGAATTGATACGCCTTAAACAACAACAACAAATAAAATAAAATTGCATGGGGAGCTCTAGAAACCAGATGCAGTTAGGAGTGGAGTCCTTAAAATGATGAAAATGCATTTATAAAATCCTCAAAAATTCAATAAAATATTTTTAAAATAAAAAGAAGCACAGGGAATCTGAGTGTCTCTCCCTCTTTAGTACTGGTGTTATAAGCTCATAAAAAGGCTCTTTGTATATTAATCTCAGTTCCTAATTCCTGCAAGCTAGGCTTTACCAACTAAACTATATCCCCCAGAAAGAATATTTTCTATTTCTATAAATACATTATTGTGAATCCCATTTGGCCAGTCACCTTTACAAATTTCTTTATTTTATTATTTTTATTTTGTAAATGTGAATTTATAGGAGAACAACAATTTTGTGCAATGACCACAGAGGTCAGAACATGACATTGGATCCCATAGAACTGGAGCATAGATGGTTGTTGGCTGTCCTGTAGAGACGAGGAACTGAACCCAGGTTCTATGTAAGAGCACCCAGTGCTCTTACCAGCTGAGCCATCTCTCCAGCCCCACCTTTACCTATGTCAAAACTTAATGACTTTATACATTTTAAACTTTATATCAAGTGCTTGAGCAAATTTATTAATTTCTTCTCGTTATTTTTTACTATCATAAGAATGCCACTAATGTATTATATACCTGGAGACATAAGTCTAGGAACACATTTTCTTGATTCACCTCTTATTTTTCTTTTCATCAAATTTTATTTGATAAAAAGAAAAATAAAACAAATATATTTATACTCACATTCACCATGTGAATTTGGCGAATATAGTTTCTCACCTAACCTCTATTTCATTTTCCAACTTACTCTGTATATGCAGTAATGAGATACAGCGTGAAGTTATCTAAATCCAAGTGCTAAACAAAGGTATGAGTCCTTTCCCTTGGGAAAGGTTCCTGGAACAGTCAGCTTCCTTTCTCTGTGGCAGAGATAACACAATATTCAAGTATGTTCTGAAGAGAATGGGATCTTAAATACCTGCATTTTCAAGGAGAAAACCAATCTCATGGTTTATAGGATATAATGTTCTCATCAATCCTGCCTAGCAGAGTTCTTTGTTGGTTTATGAATTATTTCAAAAGGTACAATGTGATTTTTTTTTCAGAGGCTAGCATTAACTTTGCCTTTTACAGTCCTGATTTCTCAGGGTGGGACATCACAGCTCAGTCAGCAGTGGGCTTGCCTTTAAACATGAGGATCTGAGTCAATACCCAGAATTCACATTAAAAACTGGTTAATATTGTGGTCCATTTTGTTCTTGAATCTGTAAAAGCAAAGACAGTTCACCAGATATCTTACCTTATCCAGTGAATTCTAGGCCAATGACATTTTCTGTCACATTAAAAAAAATGTTGAATGGTACCTAAAGAACCATGCCTGATAAATTCCTTGCAGATGAACATAAACACATATGTGCACATACCACAGACACACACACACACACACACACACACACACA
>VZQC01006636.1:66171-174956 GCA_009823505.1 Rhizomys pruinosus
CAGAGTGGGAGGAAACCTTCACTGCAGATACATCTGACAAAGCATTAATTTCCAGAGTATAAAAGCTACTCAAAAAATAAAGAAGAAAGAAAACAAATGAATGACTCAAAGGATGGAGCAAAGATCTCAATAGAGACTTCACAGAGGAGGAATTAGAGATGGCCAAGAAACACCTTAAGAAGTTTTCAACATCCATAATAATTAGGGAAATGCAAATTAAAACCACATTGAGATATTATCTTACAACAATAAGACTGGCTAGGATCAGGAAAACGAATGATACCAAGTGCTGGAGAGGCTGTGGGGAAAGGGGAACACTCATCCATTGCTGGTGGGAATGTAAACTTGTACAGCCACTATGGAAAGCAGTGTAGATTACCTTTAGAAGACTCAAAATGAGCCTGCCATTTGACCCAGTCATACCACTCCTGGGTATATACCCACAAGACTCATCTTACTGCAGAAATACATGCACAGCTATGTATATTGCAGCTCTGTTCACAATAGCAAAAAGCTGGAACCAGCTCAGGTGCCCCTCAACTGACGAGTGGATAGAGAAAATGTTGTACATGTACACAATGGAGTTCTATGCTGTGGTAAAGAGGGACAACATCATGAACTTTGAAGGCAAATGGATGGAGCTAGAAGACATTATGTTAAGTGAAGTAGCACAGGCCCAGAAAAACAAACGACAAATGGTGTCCCTCAAATGTCGATGTTAGTGCCAATAACCCAGTTGTTTTTCTTTTCATCAAGGTGCCTCTCTTTAAATATGTCCAGTCATGAACTCTTAGTTAATACCAAGCACCTCTTCTCTATTAGAACTTCAGGATAGGATGTCCATAATAGTTTCATGTATAAAAATGAGAATTTATAGTGCAGTTTCTCAGAACTATCAATTTATCATTTGTATTCCGGTTTGTATTACTTTTTTTAAATTTTTTTATTAATTTTTATTTATTTCTGCATGTGTATGAATGTACTGTCTGCATGCAAGTCTGTGCACCCGTGTCGTGCAATGCCGCAAAGTTTAGAAGAGGGTCTCGGATTCCCCTGGAACTGGAGTTCTCCTGGAATTGGAGTTTTAGTCAGTTCTCGGCCGTGGGTGCTGGGGATCGAACCCGGGTCCTCTGTAAGAGGGGTCGGTGCTCTTAACCGCTAGGCCATCTCTCCAGCCCCCAGCTTGTATTTCTTTAACTGGCACTGACACAATTATAATCAAAGTTTTGCTGAACAATGACTAAGTGAGCTCCATTATATAAACCATTGTATATCCCTCCCATTGCCCCAAATGTAACACCTAGACTTCATTTTAATACAGAAATATTTTACATAATCTCTACGGGATTCCAAAAGTGTGAGGTGTCTATGAAAATGTTGTTTTTCTGTGGGACTGTGTCTAGAATGATTTGGAAAGCATAAGAGAGTCATCATGTTCATTGACAACATGGAAATGCTAAATTGGATGTTAAATTGCTCTTGGTAAAGTGAAAAGTGTGCTGCTAGAAAACAGGCAAAGAGAAATTTCACAATGTTTCCTGTATCTATTTAGAAAGTGAAAGGCATGGAGCAGGTTTGTTAAGGTAGATAAGGAAGCCTGGTTGTAAAATGTGGTGCTTTTTGTTGTTGTCTTTTCCTTCTTGTACTAAAATATGAGAAGCTGTCCAACTGAGGGGAACCAGAGCTGAACTACTGGAAACTTGCCAAAACTTGCAGTAAAACATTGCAAAATTGAAATATTCAGTGTCACAAAATTATACTTTAAAGAATAGACTGAAGGTAAAAGTGAATGACTGTAGAACATTTGTTAAATGTTTAAAATAATAGAATCCATAATTTGATCACAGAAGTGGGCTTGTAGGGTATTAATATAACAAATTTTAGTTCCCAGAATACTTAATGGCATAGCCCTGTTAGAAGGCCCTGGTACTGAAAGAATTGTCCCTAAAATATCTGTTTCTATGACTTTTGAAGGGAAGGCATAAGACAAGGTTTCTCTGTAACTCCAGCCATTCCAGAACTCACTATGTAGATCACCATTAGAACAAATGGTAGCAAGTTACAGTACAATGCATAAACAATTTTAGAAAATATGTTCAATGGATATTCTATCAGATTGGATCAAAAAAATAAAAAGAACTAGATAAATTAAATCAAATGTCATGAAAGTATCCCCATTCGTCTAGTGTAAAGCAGGAAAAGGTGACTGATTAAGCATGGCCACATTAGAAAGGGGAAGAGATAGATCCTTGACCCCCTTAAGTCTACTGTCAGAATTGTAATGCAAATTTTTTGGGGGGGTATTTTTGACACGGGGTCTCCCTTTAGTCCCAGCTGGCCTAGATCTCACTCTGTAGATGAGGCTGGCCTTGAACTCTCAGGGATCTGCCTGCCTCTGCCTCTGCCTCTGGAGTTCTGGGATTAAAGGCATGCACCACCACTTCTGGAACTAAAAACAGTTCTTAGCCACCATGTGGATGCTGGGAATGAAAGCCTGGTCCTCCGTAAGAGCAGTCAGCACTCTTAACCACTGAGCCATCCCTCCAGCCCCTAAAGTGAAGTTTTTAGTACAAGTCACAGTTATGCTGTATGTTATCACTAAGATACAAACATTTGCTTAATTTCACAGAAAAAGGTTTTTTTTTTATTTTAATTAATTTTTTTTTTATTTTTAAGGGATTCTACAAAATAATGACACAGTTGTTTGCAGATAACATTGATGTTTCTCAGTATGTCATACAATTAGGTAATTGGTACATTTTGCAAGTATCTATGTCCAAATTTTGAACATCCCAAGGTTCCCATAGTCCAGTTGGAGAAGACTGTATGCCAGGCATGTTGATCTCAGGAGTCCCAGACATATTCTGTAGTCTCTTTTTTTTTATTAATTCTTTATTTTATTTCTGTATGTGTACGAATGTATTGGTCTGCTGCAAGTCTGTGCACTCCTGTGTCGTGCAATGCCGCGGAGTGTCCAGAAGTGGGGCGGTTTCGGAGTTCCCCTGGAACTGGAGTTCTCCGGCAATTGGAGCTCAGACGGTTCTCTCGGCCACATGTGGGTGCTGGGGATTCGAACCCGGGTCCTCTGCAAGAGCGGTCGGCGCTCTTAACCGCTAGGCCGCCATCTCTCCAGCCCCCCTTGTAGTCTCATGATTCAACTCTATCTCTCCACAGCCCTATTACAAAAAATCTACCACGCATCTCCTCTTCCGCAGTTTTTTTTCCCTGGGCTTTGGCGAAAGGGGCCCAAGTGGGTGAGAAGAAAACAGTCTAATTTCTTTGGAGTTGTCATTTTGGACTATAGTCTGTTCAGGTTGTTTCCCTTCTGGATTGACAGCTTTCCCAGTGATACCCTTTTTAGTCATACTAACAAAGCACACGCTATTGGATGTACAGCAATACAGCAAAATAAATTGGTCGGACAAGCAGACTCCTCCGTCAATATCAGCTACAACCTCAACAGCCTGGAAGGATACTGTGCAACAGTGGCAGCCAAGTGTCTATTATAATCCAAACCTATTTGGCTATTAGCTCTCTCCTTGGAGGAATAAACTCACAGCAGATGCCACAAAGCTTATGTCCTCTAGGGGTTAGGCAATGTTATAAGCCACAATAAGAACTTGTCCAGCCCTTTCATAGAGAAACCACAGTTTGCGGATTAAGCATACCATCCAGCATACTGTTGTGTCTGCTCACAGCTTAGCTTGACATAATAAGTGGTACTGCTTAAATGCTTGTACATCCAATAGAAAAGGGGGTTTTAATCAACAGATAGATAAGAAATCTTGGGGTGGAGAGATGGCCCTAGAGGTTAAGAGCGCCAAACACTCTTACAGAGGACACCCGGGTTCGATCTCGAGCACGCCACATAGCGACCAAGAGAACCGTCTGAAACTCCAATTCCGCAGGTAGAAAACTCTAAGTTCCAAGGGGACATCCGACGCTTCTTACTGAACCTCGCGCCGGCATTTCACGACACGGGTGCAACAAACTTGCATGCAGACGTACTTCATACATATGCAGAAATAAAATAAAATTAAAAAAAAAAGAAAAATTGCATGTGCTGAGATCTATGGTTCTTTAAATTTCTATTGAATGAAGCCTACTCAGTTACTCCAACTAGAGCTAGCACCTCTGTTTTAAATCTGCTGTAGATCAATGACTATTTTTTTTTACTTTATTTTCAGAATGTTATGAAATTGAATGTTCTTAACTGTGATTTTTTTTTTTTAATACCATGGCACTTAAGGTATGGCTATGTCAGATGACTAGCTTCACAGGGGCAAAGAGTAAATGTGCAATTAATTAAATATTTTAAAATATATTGAAGTGTGACTTCTTACTTCAGGAAGTAATAATATGTATCATGAATATAAATAAGATATTTTTTCTGAAACTATGCTACGTGCCAGTACGTGAAGTCTACTGGTTACTTTTGCTATTTGCCTTAAAGTTGTTTAAATGCAACTACAAATTATGTGAACATTATCACTAAATATACTCAGCCTCCATTGTCATAAGGCTGATGGCTACTATACTAGTCTTGTGGACATAGATTCATTCCGCCATCGAAGATAAACTATTGCAAAACACTGATAAGAAATATTTACTCTGGATGTGAGGATAAATAGGAAAGAGTGAGAGGATAATCAGAAGTAAAAGGAACATAAGAAGCTATCGAAGTGCAGAAATTAGTGGAGCAAATTTTGTGTAGAGACAAGAATTTGTAACAAGGCCTAAGGGAATAATACTTACATAGAAATGTTCTAGATAAGAAAACAATAGATAAAATGGAACAACTTCTGATCAATAAATCTAATGTAAAATGAGATTTGTCTTTTTACATTTATTTATAGTATAATTATAATGTTAAAATTATAATTTATTTTGTTGTACATGTTGAATAACAATATACTTCATTCTGTGTCCCTCATTTTATTTCCTAGTCAGTGAAACATTCCAGAACATGAGGTTTCTTAGATTTTGTAAGGCCTCATTAAAGGATGTTCCATAAAAATTTCTGAAACCAGTGTGAAATTACCAATAAGGAAATGGACTCTCCCTAATTTATGATTATATGAATAACTCACTATTTTATATTATATTATTTTTTTACCACTCTTCATCATGTTGCATTAAGATATTCAGACTCCAAAACAAGAAACTTCCTTGAATAAGCTTTGATGTGATTAGTATCAAACTTACCTTGAAAATGCTTGGTTTTAACAAAGGAGAATACTGAAATGGAAAAAATTCCAAGGTAAATTTCTTATTGATTTTTATCAAATGAATAGAGGGAAAATATACTCATAATATCACTACTTGTAAAAACATCATTATCTGAAGAATATAAGCCAGTTATTTAAGTAGCTATCTAACACCCAAGAAAATAGGTATTTCTGAGTCTGAAAAGTTGTATTCAAATGCCAAGATAAAAATGCAGGATATTTCTGCTAATGGCATTTCATATTGCAGGAAACTCGTGACCAAAGTTGTCAGGTATTTTGTTTTTTGTTTCCTTTTTTGTATGTATATGAATGCGTGGCCTACATGCATGTATGTGCACTTGTTGCATGCAGTATCTGTTGAATAGAAGAGGGTATCAAATCCCCTGGAACTAGAGATATGGAAAGTTGTTAGCCACCACGTGGATGTTGAGAACTGAATCCAGGTCCTCAGCAAAAGCAGCCAATTCTCTTAACCACTGAGGTATGTTTAAAGCCACTATTTATTTGTTTTATGAAGTTTTTTTGAACTTTGTAAATTTCATACAATTTATTTTGGTAATACTTAGAGCTCCCTTCCTTCATCATAAACCCCTTTAACTTCCTAAATCCATATATATGAAGACATATGTATGTAAATCTCAAAGTTACTAAAATATAAAAATCCAGTGCTAGCTTCGGCAGCACATATACTAAAATTGGAATGATACAGAGAAGATTAGCATGACCCCTGCGCAAGGATGACACGCAAATTTGTGAAGCATTCCATATTAAATATATATAATATATATGTGTGTGTGTGTAATCCAAAATTTTATTAAATGTTCATAAAATTATGAATTAAAATTATTTGAATAACACACTATTTTATATACAAGGCCACATAATATTTTTATTAATATTTTTACCATTCTTTATCATGATGCATTAAAATATTCAGGCTCCAAAACAAGAAACTCCCTTTTATAGGCTTCAATATGATGAGTACCAAACTGAAAAGTGCTTGGTTTTAACAAAGGAGAAAACTGAAATAGAAAAAAAAATATCCAAGATAAAATTCTTATTGATTTTTATCAAATGAAGAGAGGGGAAATAATTTATCTCAAGTACTGCAAACATCTTTGATCTATGAGTAGATCTGAGTGGATCACTTATTTCTCTCCATTATCTTTGCTGTCTTGGCCTGGCTCTTTCTTCCTCAACTGTCAACAGTCCTTTGTTCTTATGGGCCCTCATTATTTGTGATATACCACTTTTACTACAGCAGGAATATCTTTTACTTCATGAGAATATTTCATGTGTAAAAAGTCAGAAACATCATTGAAACAGATATTTTAGTGTATTTAAAAACTAAATTTAAAAGATGTAATCTTAATCAAAGAAATATACTGGGTTTCAGAAATTTTATGTTGAGGGGCTGAAGTGATGGCTTAGAATTTCAAAGCACTGACTGCTCTAGCAGAGGACAATGGTTTAATTCCCATCACTCACATGGCAGCTAACAACTGTCTTTAGTTGCAGGGGAGCCAACACCCAATTCTGACCTCCTTGAGCATTGCATGACAGGAGCACACTCACATGCATAGAGGTGATATACTCATACATATAAAGTAAAAATTATAAATAAAATAAAAAGATAGTATACGATGATTTTGTTGTAACCATTTCTCTCACATTTGCTTTCAAAATATAGTAGATGTATTAGTTAGAGAAAGTACAAAATATTTTCTAAATACAGATATATTTAACTCGTACCTAATCTAGTTTCTCATAAATTTCTATTTTAATTTTAAAGCCCCTTTCATTGTAATATGTTAAATATGCTTTTGTTTATTCTCCAAAAACACATTTAACATTTGATCCTGGTAGTGTAGACATTGACCATCAAGTGAAAAATGTTATCTCATGAAACTGCGAAGCTTCTGTACAGCACAGAAAATGAACCATTGAATGAGCAGGCCAGCTGAAGAATGGGGAAATATATGACAGAGAATTAGTGTCTAGAATATACAAAGTACTAAACATCAAGAAAAATATCACTTAAAATTGGAGAATGGAAGAGTGGCAGTTTTCAAAAAAAAAAAAAGGAAACAACAGGGAAATAGTTTTGAAAATGTTCTACATCCTTAGGCATCTGGAAAATGAAGATCAAAATTATGTTTCTATTTTATCTTATATCTGTCAGAATGGTTAAGATTAAAACCAATGACAAGCTGGGCATGATGGTGCATACCTTTAATCCTAGCACTTGGGAGGCAGAGGCAGGCGGATCTTTGTGAATTCAAGGCCAGCCTGGTCTACAGAGTGAGTTCCAGGACACCTGGGACTTTAGGGAGACCCTGTCTCGAAAAGACCAAAAAAAAAATTAAATAAAAAAATAAAACCAATGAAAATAAAAGCTGGTATGGCTATGAGGAAAGATGGACACATTCACTTTTGAGGGAGCATAAACTGTTACAGCCACAATGTAAATCTGTTTCTTCCTTAAAAATCTTAAAATAGATCTACTTCATGATCCAGTCATATCACTCTGGGGCATGTACCCAAAAGACTCTATAACTGAAAAGAGGGAAACCATCTCATCCATGTTTATTGCTATACACAATAGCCAGGAAATGAAAATAGCCTAGCTGGCATCAACTGATGAATGGATAATGAAAATGAACTCGATTTACAAAGTGGAAGTATATTCATCTGTTAGAAAATAAATGAAATTATGGGCTGGGAGTGGTGGTGCATGCCTTTAATCCTAGCACATGGGAGGCAGAGGCAGAGGATCTCTGTGTGTTCAAGGCCATACTGGTCTACAGAGTGAGTTTCAGGCCAGCTGAGGTTTGCAGGGAGACCCTGTCTCAAAAAAAAATGAAATTATGAAGTAAAACGGGTAAAAGGATGGTCATGCAGAAAACAATCTTGGGTGACATAATCCAAGCACAGAAAAATAAAAATTGCATCTTTTTCATCTTTGTGGTTGTTAGCTTTGAATAATTATATGTGTGAGTTTACCTGGGTCACATATCTCCTGGAAATTAGAAATAGGCCATGGGTACAGGCTTTCAAGGGAGGAGAGATAGAAAAACTTCAACACTAAGTAACCTACCATAACAATTAGTAATGTTTAAATGTTTACTGAACACACTGAGAACTGTCTTTAACTCCAGTTCCAGGGAAATCCAACACCCTCTTCTTACCTCCTATATATCTAATTGCATGTGCTTCATTAGTAGGATCGAAAGGCTATATATTCTACTGTTTAAATACCTATATATCTAATTGCATGTGTTTCATTAGTAGGATCGAAAGGTTATGCCTGGACAAGCTGGCAGCCTATGAAAGAAAACAGCCAGAATTGACTAGAGACCAAGACAACAGCTCCAGAGAAAGTAGACTGTTTTGCTTCTCATCCACCTGTGCCCCTTTTCTAAGCCTAGGGAACAATCTGCGGAAGAGGGGGCATGGTAGAATGTAAGGGCTGCGATTGGGGTGAATGGTGAAACTACAGCAATATAGACTGGACACTCATTTGATCAACTTGATTGAACATACAAGCCCCCCCTGCTGGATGGTGGGACCCATGAGCTGTGTGGGTTTGGGCACATCTGCTCGCAAATTGGTTTTACATGAAGGATGCTTGTACTCACAAATTATCACTTATTGTTAAAAAAATGAAAACAAAACAAAACAAACAACAACAACAAAAAACCCCAGAAAGATGCAGAAAAGTTACAGCAGAATGCATGATCTGGGATGGGTAAGGGTGGGTGGGGGGAAGAGAAGGGGATATATGCCTGAACTGAATTGGAAAATGATGTATGAAATACACAAAGCATCAATAAAAAAATAGTTTAAAAAAAAAAAAAGAAAATACTTCTCTAGAGAGAAAAGGTGAATAACGGAAAAGAAAGGGATACATGGGCTGGAGATGGGAGAAGAGGGTAGAGAAGGGAAGACCTGGGGATAAAAACAGTACTGAACACACTGTCTTGAGAATATTAAAAAAAATATATAAAAGTTTGGTCAGATTTATGGACATAGAAATATAAACTCACACCTGGAAGTTTATTCTACGTTTATTTGTACATGGATAATTTTATGATAACTTTAAACCTAGAAGAAAACATTTTCACTTTAAAATGTATTTTTTATTGGTTTTTTGGAGACAGGGTCTCCTGGTAGCCCTAGTTCTCCTGGAACTCATTATGTAGACCTGGTTCGCCTTGAACCCACATAGATCTGCCTGCTTTTTGCCTCCCAAATTCTGGGATTAAAGGTATGTGCCTCCATATCCGGCATTAAAAGTACTTTTGTGGACTTAAAGAACAATAAATTCCTCTCCTGACCTCAAATAAACTTTATTTAAAAAATTCTATGGGCTGGAGAGATGGCCTAGCAGTTAAGAGCACCAACTACTCTAGCAGAAGACCCGGGTTTGATCCCAGGACCCACATGGCAGCTGAGAACTGTCTTTAACTCCAGTTCCAGAGAAATCCAACACCCTCTTCTGACCTCCGCAGCATTGCATGACACAGGTGCACAGACCTACATGCAGACCGTACATTCATACACATAAAAATAAATAAAATAAAAATAAATAAAATAAAAATAAATAAAATAAAAATAAATTAAAAAAAATTAAACTGTCATATGCCTTTCCTCCAGACTACCAAATATATTTACATCAGTATTAACTTTTATGAATGATCAGGAGAAGAAATCAATATAAAACTGGGAATTACAGGACAGTCTCTCCAGCTGCTGAAACCAGAGATATGGCCCAGTTAATGGTAATTCCTGTTACTCACTTAACAGGGATAACAGAAGCAAGAAGCAAGGAGTTGAAGAGAAGTTTCATGAATCCAGAGTAATTAACATTAGCCAGCTTAAGTTTTTTTTTCTTAATTCACACACACACACACACACACACACACACACACGCAGGTGTGCACATACACACACAGCTATATAGTTAAGGAAAATCATGTTGCATATTTGGTAGATAATAAAATGTTTGTTGTTTTTTTTTTGTCTTATCTGCCCTTGAAATTCTATGACAAGGAAAATAATGGGATTCGAATTACAAGATATTAAGGGTATTACAAACTTAGTATTCCACAGGGAAAATTATATGCTTAAACTTTTACAAAATAATATAGAACTCAAGCTGACTGATACCTGAATCTATAAGGCTCATTTACATCAGAGTCCAGCAACTTTTGTCTTTTCATGTTTGATAAACACTACTTATCTAAACTGTAATATGTAGCATACTAACTTATTATGAACCCATCTTAAGTATGAATTTTATATTTAAATATATTGCCACTTCTCAAGTGAACAATTGATATGTTGTCCTTCATTTTCTCACGCCATATCCCTTTCCCCAACTTCTTATTTCTACTTGGATACTGATTGAAAGACTGTGTGTCTTACTGAGGAATCATGAACAATCACATAGGATGCTTTATCTGTGCAATGTCAACCATACAGTCATCCACTGTCTGTATGGTTTTTTATTATGAAATATTATTTTTAAAATAAAGAAATATATTTCATCAGTTTGTACTTTCTTGTATATTTTACACTTGACTTACTTTTTTATTCTACAATGTCAGAAGTAGTTTTCTTTATCAGGCCATTTTCATTGGCCTAAAAGTATCCTGCATCCAGATTTTCTTTCCCATATCTATTCTCTACTACAAGATAAAATCGTCAATAATATATTTGGTGCTTGTCATTTTATATTTCTTCTGATCTTTCCAAATCACACTGGATTTCATCATGAAACTCCTCTTTCCATAATCAGCATTTATATTCATATTGTTCTAGCAAATATGAATTTCTTCAACTTAAGATTCACAGAAACAATATAGTTCCTTTAATAATAATTAGTAATTTTCCCTAAACTATATCTTGAAAAAAATGTCTTCATTTTTATCATACCTATATATTTATAAAATAACCTGGGACTTCAAAGGTATCACTGATCTCTTATGAATTTTCAAAATGCCAACACTATTAGCCACAAACAAAGGGAAATGGAAGACTAAAGCAGAAAAGAAAACATAAAGACCAACTTCATGAGAAGGCAGAATGAATTTTCACAGAAATGTTCACAAAGATTGGGTTTACCCTCATACCATTATGTCATCTGAAATATACGTCTGGTGGTTCTTTAATCATGTGTGTGTCAACTACCACTAGCTGTTCTTTTCCCTGTGCTAGGGCTCACAGCTTTGCAATGATGCCAAGCCCTGGAACTGTTCCCCAGGCCTCCATTTATCAGTCCCCAGGACTAAGCCACAAGCAGGGAGGGGAGGTAATGGTGGGAAGTGACCCAGAGGGAAAAGAAAGAGATGGACTTGTAGAGACCTGGAGTAAAGGACTCGGTTTAATGTTCTAACTCAAGGCTTTTTATACAAATCCTTGAACAGGGCTGGGACACACATAATTGGGGGTTGGGAGAGGAGGTTGGGACAAGCGGGACCTCAGGCCATTTGGTCCAGATCAATGCTTTGCCCCAAGGGATCAAAGACAGTTGGTAACATTAGGGTGGGTTTGACAGGTTTACAGGATATCGACAGGGGTCAAGGTTTGGAGGCTGCTTGCTGACTCTCTTAAGTGCTTTTGCCAAAAGAATGCTTACACCAATATAACTCCTAAGTGTGATCAATACCATTGAATTTCAAGGACTATTCCACTTGTTTTACAGAAGCGACAACATGTGGCTTTAGAACAAAGCAATATGGTATTTGTCCTTAGCAACTTGGACTTCTAATAAATGAAAACTTCTTAAGGTAAATAAAACTGAATTCCACATTTTCAAATAACCAAAATTTCCCCAGATGTGTATAAGTAACTACAATTACTTTTGTTACTTGATTTTCTTCTAACTTAAATCAGTACATTTCAACATAAAGGGAACACTTTTACTTTGCCTAAAAAATAGTGGGAATGAAAAAATAATCTAGTACTTTTGTGAGAAACAGAATATTAATCAAAACATCTTGGGCTCGAAAAGTTTATTACATTATTTTGAAATGGAAGTATTAAAATATTATTGTAATTTAAGTAAGTTAACATATATCTATCAGATATTTTCAGGTCAATATGATACACAGTAAGATAAGAATTTAGAAACAGGATAAGTGAAATATTAGATTAAGAGATATGGATTGAATATAATACAATCCATTGATGTGTTACAAATTTGTGAGTTAGTATTTGGTTTAAAAGCATTTTATAAAAATCTAGCTTCTGGCTCTCCAAAAAGAAGCACAAAAAATCCAGTAAAATTGGAAGATACGATTACATTGTTTTACTTCTAAAACACATATTTTCAGGTGTAATATTTCATATTATTTCATTTTCTTGGGAAGCAAGGAAGGTAATAGAGCACTAATTAGGTGAGCTTACAGGAGACTTGCTTATATTAGCAAGACATAACATATATGCTAAAAGACAGATCTGTCTTTAAACATAATTTTCCAGGGGTTTATGATTTATATTATACCAATTCTTGGAATTGGTATAAACCTATTATAAATCATATAAACCTATTAATAGTGTATTATTTATTATAATTCAAAAATTTCCATAATGTCCATTTTCAGTCTAACTCTTGTAACTCCTCCTGAATTCTCTTTACTACCTCTCACTTTTAAAACTACTTTTTAAAAAAATTTAGTTATTCTTGTATGTATATGAATGTACTGTTTGCATGTAGGTTTGTGCACCCATGTCGTGCAATGCCACAGAGGTCAGAAGAGGGTGTTGGACTCCCCTGGAACTGGAGTTAAAGATGGTTCTCAGCTGCCATGTGGGTGCTGGGGATCAAACCCTGGTCTTCTGCAAGACCAGCTCCCTGAAACCAATTTCTTAATTATTATTTGTGTGTGTGTGTGTGTGTGTGTGTGTAAAACCCTTACTTAGTCCATATAGTTGTGCAAATATGTACAGTTGTTTAGTGTTAATTACTTGGGAATGGATAAACTGTCAGGGAGCTAGTCCGTAGGGAATATTGATTCCCTCCCTCTCTCATTAGCTATTGATTGCTTAAAACTCTTGATTTAGAGGTGAGACTTTGTGAAATTTTCCCTATCTAAATGGTCATATCAGATGGTATTGCCAGATTAACTTGAAATACTCAGAAATGACTGAAATCATATGTAATAATAAAAATAATTTAATCAAAATCATGAATAACTCAATTTCCATACACTTCTGTATATTTAATCTATCGTGTAATGGAAATCATTATGTTTGGGTTATAAGATCTGACAATACCATCTGACAATAAAGTTTGGATAGGGAAAATTTCACAAAGCTCCAAGCCTAACAGACACAATGTGTATGCTGGGATACAAATCCCTACCCGTTCCAAGAGCAGCTTAGTTTCCTTAAACCTTGAGAAATCTATCAGCCCCCCTCTTTGAATTCTATGAGTTGTTTGTGTTCTTTAAATCACTGAATTATTCAATAAGGTTATGATTGTTCTTTTAAATTCTGTGTCCTTGGGTTCCTCTGGAGAGATATCATTGCACTACACTTGTGTAGGACTGGGGGTCTTTGCTGAGGACATCTAATCTTGGTTTTTCATTTTAACTCTGTATGTACCTTTCTGTTTAGTCATTTGGATATTTTTTGTCGTTTGTGTGTCTGAAAAGAAATTCCATTCTGCTTTCAAAAGAATCCTTCTAAATTTAGCCTCTTTGGTGATCCTGTGCAGTCACACGTTATTTCATAGCCTAGGTAATTCTTTAGTTCTATCTTACCCTAATTATATTGTCTAGACTATCTAGAATTGTTGAAGAGGGAATTAATGTAATATTATATTAATTTATGCAAATATAAACATATTTAGTTATTAAAATTTCTAAAATTTGATTGTGTCATTTTTGTAATCATAACTAACATATAATGAAAGACATTTGAGGTACATTTCAGTGTATACGATTTATGCAAATAGAAACATATTTAGTTATTGAAATTTCTAAAATTTTACTTTGTCATTATGTTTTCATATCTAATAGATAATGACAGACATTTTTGGTATATCACAGTATTTGAATTCTAATGTCAAAGATCACAGAACATAAATCCACATAATTGGGAAAGGTAATTTATTATAGAATAAGGAAATTATTTTAAGAATTAAAGGCTAATATAGCCAACTTGAATTTATTGGAAAACTAAGACAGCATTCTGAAATTATTCTTCCCAGTTCACTGAACTTGAAACTATTGCAAAATTTTTAGCCACAACTATTCACAATTAATATCAATATGTATCAAAGAAAAACATGAGCATAAAAGTGAACTTACATTACTATTCTCCCTCAAATATAATAGGATAAAATGTACAATACCTTTTGACACCTATAACACCAAATATTGACCACTCCCAACTATTTTTGCTATGTTGGTAAGAATTGTTTACTAATCTTCATAGAACAATGAAACTTATTTTTGTGTTTATTCTCATATTTTTATTTTTATGTAAGATTTAACATTTCCCTTAGATTTAAAAGTTCTAAATTATATTTTTACATTCTTTCCATGTTTTTTAATTTATTTTATTTGTTTATTTATTTATTTAGGGGGGTATTTTTGAGGCAGGGTCTCCCTTTTACTACGAGCTCTCCTGGAGCTCACTCTGTAGACCAGGCCTGCCTTGAACTCACAGAGATCCACCTGCCTCTGCCTCCCAAGTGCTGGGATTAAAGGTGTGCACCACCATGCCCGGCTCATTTCCAGGTTTAAAATATTTTTTAGTACTCTAATAATTTTAACAAACTCTTTTAAAACTTAGCATTATGTGCTGAGCTATGAAAAATTAATTACTTCACAAAGGAATCCTGAATGCTATGGATGTATTTTGAAATGTAGCTTGTATGGGTTCTGTGTTTGGTGCCTACTCTTTCCAAGGTGATTAAACTATTTTGCTACCGTCCTGGGGCTGAAATAATAATGTACTGAAGACTGGGTAGATTAACGATATTTTGTCTCAGAGCCCTAATCAATGTCTTTTGAATCTCTCTCTTTTTTTTTTTTTTTCCTTTGTAGGACAAGCCTTCTAATACTCTTTTCCTGGTTTTAGATAGCTCTGGGAAATCATTTGCTAAGGAATGGTGTATTTTCCTTGTTTATACTATAATTTTTCCTTTGCTATTGGGCTAAACTTCATTTTTTTTTTGTTAAGACATCACAAACATTGTCTTAGCCAGACCCCAATAATATATGAATAATTAGATATTTACCAATATTTTAATAAAGATTCTGATAGATCACTCCTATGAATACTGGGAGCAACCTTTTTAACATCTCATTTTTGAGTTTTCACACGTAGTTCTCTCCATAACAGCTACAGAAGCAAAAAAAAAAATCAGTAGTTTAATACTATTTTAGACAAGTACAAATTTTAGAACAAGCAGTAAAGAGAAGAAAGACATATTTAAGCTCATGACTGGTCTCAAAAGGATTTGTTCATAGTTCAACAGATTAATTTTTTTCTGGACAAAGATGATGGAAATATTTTGGCAGCAGGGTATGCAGAGTTAAATTCTCCAAGTAATTTCTACAGAGGAGGAGGCTGAATAAACAACTAATGGTTCACACCAAAATACACTGTTCCAAAGCCATCTTGTAATGAGTTACTTCCTTGACATATGCCCTACCTAATAGTCTCTACTGTAACTTCTCAGAGGAGGGCATCAAATATGACTCCTAGCCAGGAATATCTAACCATTTGGTCATAGCCTTTAGGAGCCAAGCACGTCTGAAAGTCTATCATCAGCTGGCAATCAAGCTTGCAGTATGGAAGTCTTCCACATACACTTCAGATTAGAAACACAACCTTTACTTTTAATTTTAATAATAAATAAAAATAATAATTTGTTACTTCTCAAACAATGGTGCCTCCAATTTTGAATTTATGTGCTCTAAACTGATTTACTGCACAGAAATTTTAATTAAGGAAATAAAATTAAACTCCACTTCATTTATATGTGTTTTGATTTTAAAGTTTAATTATGTGTGAACCAGATTTTAATAATTGTGCAATTTTTTCTTTCAATTTATAATTAGGAGAAAATTAATGAAATAATATAAAGTGATAGTATGTAATTGGCTACTTTATAATAGCATGAATCATAAAATCTCATGAATACTAAAAAAATGCCAAAACGTCAGTACTTGGTGTCCCCATGCACTGTATCACTAAACTTGAAACAACTAAAGAGCAGAATAAAGATAAACAAATTTAGGGGTCAATAAGGTAATGCCTTTGCATTGTGGATTGTTTCTTTAAATCTCAGAACAAAGAATACAACTTTACCTAGCAAGGAGCGGAAACTTTGTGTCTGATGCATTGTTATAGGAGAGGAAAATTTGTCTAGAGGAAAATTTGTCTTCAAAAGTACTCAGGCATACAAGGTGTGAAAGACAGCAAGCTTGCTGGGAGTGGGCAGGGGTAAATTAAGCAGTGAAGTGATCCATGAAGCCTGAATGCATTAATACTTTGATTCATCGACAAACCCTAAAAAAGGTGGAAGTGAGTAGCTAAGAAATCAATCAGACAACAATTGGCAAGTGACTGAAATGTTAAAATCTTTTATAATCTTATGTTGTAAGAAAATCAAGTTGGATTTCAAGAGTTTTTAGGAGAAAGAAGAGGGACCAACAGCAAAAATTCAGTGAAACTTCTAAACAGTGTATATCGAAATAAAATTTAAAACAAAGGAAAACACAAGACAATGTCTCACACTCAAAAATAAACTGGATTGTTGAGAAAGATAATTTCTCTAGTTTTAGCAAAAGCATTTTAACATTTCTCTGAAAGAAAATGAAAATATCTGTAGCATTTAAAATTTTCCATACAGAGTAAAATATGCAATAAAAAGTCTACTGCTTACATGTGTAAATATTCAGGACTAAAATCTCAGAAAAAAGCCCACAACTAAAATAGGTCTATAAATGTTTCAGATCATCATCAGACATAGAATTGTTTTACAAATCTGAATTGTTGTTCAGTACAAATTATTTATATATATATATATATTACACAAGAAAGCAGGAAGATAAAAGAAGAGAACTTTGAGTGACTCAGACTACTAGACTAGAAGGGGATTGAATAACTGACCAACTGACTAGAACAATTGGAGGAGTACACAATGTAAGTCCATTTCTATGTGCCTTGTAATGCCTTCATTTATTGCTTCAAAAAATGTAGTAGAGTAGTTGTAAATAGAATGAGCACGTGGGGGCATTAGATTTAGAAAAATGGTTCTCTTTGCCAATTTTTATTTCCAGGGAAAATACCAAAAAAAATGGTAATGTCCTTTTGTATTGCTTTGCACTGTACTTCACAAGGGCTATAACAAATAAATATATGCTTATTTTTTAAAGATTAAATTAATTTTCATATTAAAATTTATTTTCACTGTCCTTTTTTCTAAGAATAGTTACAAAATAGTATTAAAATTGCAGAGAAAATAATTTAATCTCTGTGTTTGGGTAAAAGTTATACAATTATTTTATATAAACATTTACTCTCTATACATAAATCTACTATTTTTATGAGTTTATGTTTCAGATGAATTTTCTCACTATGGAAATTTTCAATTTTATATCACTTAAAGCAAAGAAAATTGATCCCTGGATTTCCTGGAAGAAAGGATATAGGGTACCCCAGGTGCATTTTGGAGCTCAACATCCATAGGAATGAAGACTGTAGATTGTATAAGCTGGAAGATTATTATTATAAAAGCTGATTTGTGGGGGAAGATTTTCAAATGATCTGGTTACTAAAAATATTGGTATGGCAGGAAAGATGGCACTAAGGTTAATAGTACTTAATACTAGCACAATCATAAGGCATGGGGTTCAGAGCCCAGGATCCATGTAAGTATTTGGATATAGTGCAAATATTTTTCATCCCAAATATTCAGGATCTAATCTCATCTTCTGGCCTCCATATGTGCCATAAATTCACACAGGAACATATAGACAACATAGATTAAAGTAATTTTTTAAATTAATATAATTTAATCCTGACCCTGGAAAATCTTACTAGGGTAAGCATGTTTCAAGGACAATGGTATTACTTAATAGTGTCATTCACTTATCATTCATTAACTCTGTTTCTAATAATACAAATGAAAACTATTCTGTGAAAACGTTTATCCATTAATCTGGCTATAATTTAATGTTTGTGTTTTTTTTTTTTTCTAGAATGCTTGGGAAACAGTTGTTTGCTGAATTAAGCATGTTGGCTGATTTTAGTGCCCTTTTGAGTACAGATCTCCATTTCATTTTATTACTGTGATAAAAAAAATCATCAAAAATGTATGTATTCCTTAACAGCTTGTAGAGAGGGCTGAGTTTCAGTCAGAGAAGAGCAACTACAATAATAATAGATATATGTTTCAAATATATTTTACTTGTCATTTACTTTGACTCAAGACACCGTTTGTATAAGAGAATGTAATGTTTATGAGGAAATACAACATACTTAATAGAAACTTTGAGATAAAATGAAACAAATGAACTATTAGTTCATACATAGCCACCAAATGTTTTATCTGTTAGTTGAATTTAGTATGTCACAGTTTATCATACCATAACACAAGTTTTAGATTATTTCTTGTACAGATGAAAACTGCATTCCTGAATTCTTGATTTTGACAAGTCTCCACAAAACTGTGTATAGGTCTGTAGTAGTCACTTTTCTGATGCTGTGATAAACCACGATGACCAAGGGAACTTATAAAAGGAAGAGTTTATTTGAACTTACAATTGATAGTTCCAGGGAATCAGAGTCCATTGTGACAGGAGGCATGGTGGCCTGGGCTGGAGAAGAAAGCCGAGGTTCACATCTTGCAATAAGCACCAAGAACCTGAGAGAGAGAGACTGAAGACCACAAGGTTTGCTAAACTCACTAAGCCCCCCTCCAATGTACTTCCTCCAGAATGGTCACACTTTTTAAGACCTCCAAGAACAGTGCTACCAACTAGAGTCAATATGTCTGAATACTTAAAGCCTATGGGGGACATTCATTCAAACCACCACATTCCACTCCCTGCCCCCATAGGCTTCTGACCAAATAAAATGCAAAATGCATTTAGCCCAACCTTAAAAGTTCCCTAGTCTTTACCAGTCTCAAATCTATTCAAAAGTCTATAGTCCAAAATCTCTTCTGAGACACAGGCCAATCTCTTAACTGTAAGCTCCTGTAAAATCAAAAGGCAAATTACATACTCCCAACACACAGTGGAACTGAATACACATTTCCATTCCAAAAGGGAGGAATAGAGTCATAGTGAGGAAATACTGGACCAAAACAAGACCTAAAGCCAACAGGGCAAACACCAAGTCCAATAGCTCCATGTGCAATTTCTGAGAATTTACTTCAAAAGGGCTTGGATGGTTCAGCTCTTCCAGGATTGCATGGAACATTGATCTCTTCCTTAGGCTGGTACCACTCCCTGTATGCAGCTCTCCTTGGCAAATACCTAACAGCTCTGGCATCTCGAATGTCTTCTTGGGGTCTCTGCTGCCAACCAGGCTTCACATTCACAGCTTCACACAATGGCCTATCAGGGTCCTCTTTATTCAGGGACACCCCTGCTATACTTTGCCTGACTTTGGCGGATCTCTGAAAACATGGAGGAAGAACTGATGACCCTTTCACTCTTGCAAACTTCATGCCTCTAAGTCCAGCACCATGTAAATGAAACTGCCGAGTTTGGCTGCAAGTTTGGGACGGACCCTGGCCTATTTCAACCACATTTGCAACTTTTCTCTGCTCTGGACTTGTTGGAGCAGAAAACTCTTTCAACATTTTCCTTTCAAAAGTTGGAGGAGTAGCTGGGTGTGATCTTACCCTGAAAGTACTGTTTCTGTTGTTTACTTGTAAACCTCAAGGCCCCTCCTTAATCATACTTTTTCCATTATTTACTTGTAAATATCTAGGCCTCTCTTTAATCACTTTAATATCCTTATGAAAGGGAGCCTCTCATTCACATACCTTGGCCCTACCTTTAATCTTCCTAGTGTATTTTTCAGATCGAAACTGTACATTCTGCATTTCTTTCTGATATATTTGCTCTTTTTCACTATAGATCTGTATAATATTCACCATTAATAACAGCCACACCACCATTTCTACATTAGGCTGTCTTGAAATATCCTCTGCAAAAGACATTACTCCATTGCTTTTCAACTTAGCATCGGGCAAGCATTTGGGCTGTGGGCAAACTGTGGCCAGACTCTTTGATAAAAGATCCCAGTTGCTGCCTAAGTCTTTATTTTCCTCTGGAGCTACATTTTTTGCAGTAATGCTTTCTTCCAGCCTTCTACCAGAATGGCCCATTAAGCTCTGCTCAAAGTAGTCAGCAGCTTTTCTAACCCGAAGTTCCAGAGTCTTCCACATTTCTCCAAATATCCACATGATCAGGTTCTGCTCAGCCAATAGCCCACTCTCTAGTACCAAATAACTGAATTAGTCACTTTTCTGTTGCTATGATAAACCATGACCAAGGGAACTTATAAATTGAAGAGTTTATTTGAGATTACAATTGATCGTTTCAGGGAATCAGTCCATTGTGGAGGGAGGCATGGTGGCCAGGGCTGGAGCATAAAGCCAAGGTTCACATCTCACAATAAGCACTGTCGAGAGAGAGAGAGAGAGAGAGAGAGAGAGAGAGATTGGATACCGCAAGTCTTGTTAAACTCACTAAGCCCGCCCCCAATGACATACATCCTCCAGCATGGACACACTTTCTAAGACCTCCAAGAACAGTGCCACCAACTGGAGACAAAATGACTGAATATGTAAATCCTACGGGGCACACTCTCATTAAAACCACCTAAAGGTCAAAGGGCATAACTGCTAAAATAAAAAACATCACAAAAATTTTTAAAATACTGGTGAGTTTAGGATGAAGCAATTAATAACTGATGAATTTTGAAAACAAAATATTATTGCAGTTCTATCATATACACTAATCACAATATAAAAGAGGATGTACTTATATTTTGTAAACATTTCTAAAATGTGAATTTCCAGTATAGAGTTGAGTAGTATGTTTAATAATCAATAAACTAAGGTATATGGATTTCTTCCTTCTTAAAGAATTATTCTATTTATGCATATTGCATGCATGCTCCAACCTGCATAAGCCAGAGCTGGGGAAAAAGAAATAAGACTCCTTGGAAGTGGAGTTATAGGCAGTTGTGAGCTGCCAGATGGGTAGCGGGAAGTCAACTCAGGTCCTCTGCAAGAGCAGTAAAGAAACTTAACCATTGAAATATGTTTTTCAGCTCACAGAATATCAATTTCAGGGTATTGACCTCAAACAAATTATCATTTTTTCAAGCTTATGTGTTTAATTTAACAAATACATGCCACCTTCCTCATAATGAATAATCCAATAAAAAGAAGTAATTTATCAACACTGACCAATTAAAAGATTAAGAAATCTTATGGCAATGATGAGAGTCTTTTTTACAGGCAAAACTGTGTTTACAGGCAATGTACACAAGGGAGGGTCAGACTTGTAATTTTGCATAAATGAAAAGGAAAAAGAGTGTCTTGCTTAAGACATGTATTCAAAAAGAAACATCTTGAAGAAGATATATCTTCAGAAAAGAAACACACAAAATAATGTATAATGTAATTGAGGTTATTATTCAAAATGTTAGTTAAAATATAGTTTGTTGATCAATCATAACCAATGAAAATTTAGGAAACTTAAATGATAGGTTTACTGAAAATTTTGAAGATAATTCAAATTTTGAAGTCTTCAAGATGAACTCCATATTGAGTGTGTGTGTGTGTGTGCATGCACGCGTGTGTGTTTGTTTACTCTTTCCACAATTAATATTTCCTTTGCTCCACAGAGCTTTGTATTATTACATTACATAATGGAGAGCTATTCAGTGGTAAAGTAAAAAACATAAAATTTCCAGGTAAATGGTAAGAACACAGAGTCAGATAATCAAGTGATTTATGTTCTCTACCATTGTAGAGCTGAGCTCCAAATTCTTAGATGTGAATATTTATGTTAATGCAAACACTGGAGCCAGGAAAGTGTGTGTAAAAGGGAAGATGACCTCAAGACCAGAAGCTAGTAGGAGATCCATGTCATCAAGGGGGAAGTGGGAAAAATGACAATTCTATAACTGGGGAAGTAGGACAGGAGTCATGCAGAATTAGAGAGAGATGAAAAACACTTAGGGTTGCCAAAATCCAGAGGAAAAAGAATCCTTAAATCCATATGGAAAAACAAAAGACCCTGAATAACTACAGAGACCCTTAGTGAAAAACATAATACAGGGGGGATTGCCCCACAAAACTACAAACTGTATTACAGGGCCATAGTCATAAGTCATAGTCATTGGCACTGGGACAAAAACAGACCTATGACAAATGGACAAATTTGAAGTTCCAAACTTGTGCTCATACAATTTCAGCCACCTCATACATGACAATGGGGAAAAAAACCCTCAGTGGAGGAAGGATGGCGTTTTCAGCAAATGGTGCTGGCAAAATTGGATCATTATCTGTAGAAGAACAAAATTAAACCCCTACCTCTCACCCTGTAAATAAATAAACTCCAAGTTGATCAAAGTTCTCACCATGAAGGCTGAAACCCTAAAGATGATAGAAGAAAAAGTTGGCAACAACCTACAAGGCATAGGAGTAGGAAAATACTTTCTAAATAATACAGCAGCTGCACAGGAGTTAAGGTCAACAGTCAAAAAATGGGACCACTTAAAACTCAAAAACTTCTATACAGTGAAGGAAACAATCAAGGAGGTGAAGAGAAAACCCACAGAGTGGGAGGAAATCTTTACCAGTGATACATGTGACAGAGCATTAACGTCAAGAGTATATAAACTACTCAAAAAACAAAGAAGAATACAAATGACCTACTCAAAAGAGGAGTAAAGAGCTGAACTGTGTCTTCACCAGTGAGGAATTAAAGATGGCTGAGAAACATCTTAAAAAGTGTTTGACATCATAAATAATTAAGGAAATGCAAATCAAAACCACTCTCAGATATCATCTAACTCCAATACGACTAGCTAAAATCAAGAAAACAAAAGACAACAGATGCTGGAAAGGTTGTGGAGAAAGGGGAACACTCATCCACTGCTGCTTGTAATGTAAACTTGTCCAACCAGTATGGAAAGCAGTGTGGTGAACCCCTAAAAGACTTGGAATGAGACTACCACCTGACTCAGTCATACCAGTCCTGGGTATATACCCCAAAGACTCATCCTACCACAATGATACATGCACATCCAGGTTTATTGAAGCTTTCCTCACAATACTGAAGAGCTGGAACCAACCCAAATGCTCTTCAACAGATGAGTGGATGACAAAAATCTGGCTCATCTACACAATGGAGTACTATTCAGTAGTAAAGAAAGATGGCCTTATGAACTTTGCAGGTAAACGGAAGGAGCTCAAAATCATTATGCTGAGTGAAGTAACACAGTCCCAGAAAGACAAATGGAGAATGGTTCAAATCCCCCAGACAAAAGAGAAGCTGAATGATATTATTGTTATATTTCTGTTTATCTGAAAGAAACTATGTTGTTATAATATGAATCTCTCAACTGGCTCTAGAATCTACTAAGCAATTATTTTCCGACTCAGTAATTACTGTATAGTGGTGAAGAGTATGCATCCATATTTTAGAGTAATATAAAATTAATGGAGGAAAATGTGAATTCCTAACCATAAAATAAAGACTGAGAGAAAGATACAGAACAGTTATGGCAGAATGCATGATCTGGGGTGGGGTGGGGTGGGGGAAAGGTAAGGGGAATACACCTGAACTGAATGGAAAAATGATGTATGAAATATGCAAAACATCAATTAAAAAAACTACTAAAAATACACAAATGAAATGCATGAGTGCAAGAATATAGCTAAGTATGGGGGGTCTAAATACGATTGAAATATATTGTGTGAAATTTATAAATATTCAATGAAAAATTTTTATTGAATATATATACATATATATATATATATATACATGTNTAAAAAACTTAAAAAAAAAATTGTCTGGGTATATATATATATATATATATATATATATATTCTCCAGGCAGGAGAAACCTTCTTTTGAATTGTTGGTCAGGGTAGTATAAGACAATCTCATAATAATACTGGGTATTGCCGTATCCCTTGATTGCCTCACAGAACTTGAAGATAAGACCTTATTGCTAGACTGGAAGTACTTCAAATACAGGTATTTAAGGAATTGACCTGGAAGTGACCTGGAAGCCTCCTCCCTGAAAATTAGCTCTCATGGTAACAGAGGATAAAATGCTAAGGCTGGAAACCAATCAATGTTCCTACTCAGTTGTAAAGCCTTAAAAACAATGACTGGTTGGGGGTAGAAACATGGCTCAGCAGTTAAGAGCACAGCTTGCTCTGTAGAGGACTAGGTTCAATTTCCAGCATCTATGTTCAGATTTCAGCACCAGCATTGCTGCTAATAACCATCTGTAACTCCAGTTACATGGAATCGGATGCCCTATTCTGACCTCTATGGGCATTGCATGACACAGGTTCCGTTACATGCATGCAGGCAATACACTCATACATATAAAAATAATAAATATTGCTAAAAAACTCCTACTTTCTCAGCAAATTATTTCTCTTGGTGCAGTATTGGCACATGTTCTAGTTTCCTTTCAAATAGTGAGACAAAAAACTCTGACCAATTCCAACTTGAGGAGGAAACTTATTTGGCTCACATATTCTGGGTCACAGTTCATCACTGAGGGGGCCTACCATAGGAACTCAGGGCAGGAACCTGGAGGCAGGAGCTGAATCACAGGCCATGGAGGAATGCTGTGTATTGGCTTGTTCCCCTGGTCCATGCCCAGCCGGCCTTCTTATACTGAACATAACAACCTGCCTGTGGTGGCTCCATCCACAGTGGAGGTTGTTATGTAACTCAACAATCAAGACAATACTCCACAGATGTGGCCACAGGCCAGGCCAATGGAGCCAATTCTCTAATTGAGGCTCCCTCAACCCAGGTGTGACAAGTTGACACTAAAGATATCCAGCACAGCACAATTTGGGGATGGGTAATCCATAGTATTCTAAGTGGATTTAAGCCCCACTCAATGGGAAGTGTGTCATGTGTGGTACTGCAAACACAACCAAATACACATCTTTGTAGAGAACATAGATCCTAGAGAAAAACTTGGTTTTCTCATACCTGTAGACCAATTTAATTTCTTCCTGTAGTCTAAATACATTTCTTCATTTAGAGAATTTTACTTCTCACCAATCATCAAAATGCCATTTTTTGCAAGAGATGGAGCTTCTTACAGACTTCCAAAACTGGTCAAATACAAAATACAAAGTTATGTGAGAAACTCAGACCTATGTCACACATCTACAAAGCCACCTCTACACCTAAGGCTCCAAGAGCATAGAGGAACAGAAGACAGAAAGAATGTTAATAAATCTATCACCTCTCACCAGTGAAACTTCCTGTGCAACAGATGGTGATTTCTCCAGAGAATCACAAGTGGCCAAAGTGCAGAGAATAAGAGACTGAAGAATCTTTGGGTAGGGAAGCTGTATCAAACCTTTGACTCCCAGGTTTGGGGATCATTGAGTAAGTGGTGGATAGAATATTGTAAAGGCCAGAGGCTGTGGAAGATTAAAAAGAAATAGGGTTTTCAAGACAGCTGGAAAGTTACTCATATGAACTCAATGGCATGTACAAAGCCTATGCAAACTGTACCCTTAGAAAATCCCAAGATAGCGTCGAGGAAATCAGTAAGAAGCTTCAAACTTATTTGAGGAATTATTGGCAACAAGTGACAAAAGGGCCTGCGAGAGTTGGTTTTTTTAGGGCTATGACTAATATGCATTAATCAGTGTGGGAAAATTCAGTTAACTGTGAATTGGCTAGCATTCTAACCAATGGGACCTCCCTGGGCGTGCCCATGGGGTGGGATGTGGTGATGCAAAGGTCTAGGATTTGCAGCTGGAAGATGAGTTACTCTAGCTATATAACATGGCTATTCTTGAATAAAATTCTCTCTTTATTTGGATACCATACAATATACATCCATGTGGTCTGCTTTCCAGCTTGTGTTTTCTACATGGTTCACCATTAGAATAAATGGGATGACCCACAAATAGGACTCCAGTGGATGATCTAACAAGAAGGACATTTCAGGACACAAACTTGGCTCAGTACACCTTAACATATATGACAGAGTGCATGAAAACTGGTGGGTGGACTATGATGAGGGGAGGGGGCACATACAGGGAAAGGAGTCTAAATATGATGGAGATGTATGAAATTCACACACAGAGACAAAAAACACACCAGGCCAGGGCAAAACTACTTTTAACATGGAAAGAGTTTCAGTCGCTCACAGTTTATTCTCATACTTTCTGTTAAGAAACAGTGCTCAGGAAAATATTAGACTTTATCGGGTTAAGATGAATGGGTAGGATAATATTAAGTTTTATCAGATTGTATGGTATTCAAAACACTTGTATTTTGCTCTATTTCCTAATGTGCATTTCACATCCATAAAATCTGATGCAAAATACATGAAACTTCTGGAATAAAGAAAATCCAATCTAAGTAATGAAGGGATACTAACTCGTAAATTTTAATTGGGTTATAAAAATAATCATCCCACTCTATAAAAGCCAATACCCTATTATAAGTATACATTAATTCCCCATATATGGTTAATTATGTCCATTTGTTTTAGTAGTATAATTTTGAAAATAAAACACAAATTGAGAAAAGATGCATTAGGTATAGGAAATTATATACTTTGCATTTTCTATTTTGTTTAATCACCAATAGCATGCATGTATAAAATTAATTTGCTCAATATTGGTAATAAATGTCATAAATAACTTCTCTCTAACTGCTGAAACAAGATGTTCCCTTACAGTACTAAATTAAGAAACTCCCGGAAATGAAGCACTAAAGATTATGATACTAACACAAGTGAAGGGTGTGATGATTTCAACTGCTTGGCAATTAATTGTGAGTATGCATATTAAGCATTGGAGTGCTGGTGCTAGGGATTTGGGCTTATTTCCTTGTCACCTCCCAGTGCACTTAACATTCACTAATCCCATTACATGAATTAAAGTAAACAGAAGAAAGCTTGAGGCATAGGCAGTAAGTAACACATGCTTATTAATGTTTTCATAATATGGCTGCTATTCATTAATCTTTCCTGATGTGAGTAAAAATTGATAGCCCACTGATGCTATTTAACACCTTACTTACCAAAACTTCCTTTCAGCAACTTCCACTCATTTCTTGGGTAGGTATTTCTGTCCCAGTACCCTCCTTTCCTTACCTTCATTCACATGTTAGAAACGCTTTTATTGGCATGCAGAAATCAGTGTCATGAAGAGTATATTATGTTTTGGAGAATTTGGATGGGTTTAAAATAAAGACTAATGATTCAACAAAAATTTAGCTTACTGTACCAGAGAGCCTGTTCTTACATTACATTTCTTTTCTCACATTGATTTTTTTCCACTATTTCCTTTTATTTCATTGATTTCTTCTTTCATTTCTTCATTCATTCAACTGTCATTTATCCTGTTCCTTTTATTCAGATTGTTAATGTGAATCATTGTTTGGCATCCAATCAAAACATAAATTACTATAAATTTTACTTTATATATTTTATATTATTCCATGATATAGTTTTGTTTTATTTTCATTTTTCTTTATTTATTAGTTTTACTTTATGTGTATGTGTACATTACCAATAGGGGTGTGTATGTGTACCCATGTCATGCCTTAGAAGACAGTGTTGGAATTACAAAGTTGTTAGCCACCCTTATCAGTGATGGGAAATTAGCTAGGGTCTTCTGCAAGATCAGCCAGTGCTCTTAACCACTGAGCTATCTTTCCAGACCCCTAATTTTATTAATATTATCTTGAGTTTACACTATTTAAATATGTCTTTTTAATTTCAAATGTCTCAAGATTTTCTTATGTATTTCTGTGGCTGATGTCAAAATGGCTTCTAGTAGGTTCATTAAAAATATTGGTGCCATGCATTTACCAACATATATTGTCAATGTTTTTATTTTTTACCATCTAAATACTGTGTGTTAGTATCTCATTGTTTTAAGTCCAAATTCCCTAGTAACTTAGAATGCTAGACATGTTTTCATGTACTTACTTCCCATCTACTTTTCTTCTTTGCTGGGTTGTCTGTTATTAACATTAGGCAATTTTTTTAATTGGGCAGCTGATCCTTTTCTATTAGGTTTTCAGAGATGTTTGTATATTTTGGATAGTGGTCCTTTATCAGACACGTGCTTTGCAAATAGTTTGGTCCTCTTCTGTGGCTTGCATTTCCATTTCTTAGTTGTGTCTATTTTATTATATTTATTTTCATAATTATTTTTATTTTATGTGCATGGATATAAGTGCACCCTTGTCTTGTAAAGCCCATGGAGGTCAGAAACTGGCATTAGATCCTCTGGAACTGGAGTTATGGACAGTTGTTAGCCATCTTGCGGGTGCTGGAAACTGAACTCCAGTCCTCTGCAAAAACAGGCAGCACTCTTAACCAGTGAGCTACTCCTTGCTGTGTCTTGTTTAAAGAAGTCCATAATTTATCAATTTCTCTAGATCATGCTTTCATTCTTGTATATAATAATTTATCCACAAACTCTAAATCACCAGGATTCCCTTCCATATCACATTGGAGTTTTAGGATTTTTGTACTTTACAGCTAAATCTGTGATCTGTTTTGTGTTAATTGCTATGTGAAGTGTATGTTTTGTGTCTAGACGTGTTTGGGATATGCAAGTATCCATTTATTCTAACATCTCCATTTAATGGTTTTTGATTCTTTATCAAAGAGGAGTTGACAATAATTGTGTGAGATATTTCTGGATACCTTATTTGTTATCTTTATCTGTCTATTCTTCCTTCACCATCATGCTATATTACTCAGTATAAGAACCTACTTAGCACTTTAAATTAGTATCTATTTTAATGTTTCTTACACATTTAATCACTTTATTATTAACCATCCTTAAATAAAAATGTTATGATTAAAAAAAATAACTTTACATAGTTTCAAATTTAATAATCAGTTGTTTGCTTTGTTCTTTAAACAGTAAAAATTTTAATTATTTATTTAATTAATTAATTAATTTATTTATTTATTTAATATTTATTTATTTATATTTAATATATTTATTAATATTAATATATTTATTAATAATATTTATTAATATTTAATATTTATTAATATTTATTTAATATTTATTTAGTTTGATTTAATTTCCTGTCACCTCTCCTGCATTGCTCCTAGTTTCTTGTCTTTTTTGACTATTATTGTTTCATGTACATAGATACACTTATATATATATATTTTTTTTTTTTGACTATGTGTATTTGGCTGTGTTTACAGTGCCACATGAGTTCCTTCAAATTTAGAGGGAGACAAATCTAATTATACAACTTTTGATTATCTTGCAAATAAAAATGCCACTACTAAAATACAAATTTGCTGATTTAATCATTGTTGAGGTTAATAGAGTTTATAGCTGGGTAGGAACATTGATTGTATTTCTCCCTTGGAAGTTTGCATAGTATCTTCTGATATTATGAGTGCTAGACTTAAGGAAGGAGTCTTCCAGGTCAGTTACATCTCAATGGCTCCAAGAAATGTCTTCAGAAATAGGATCTTGTTTTTAAGTTCTGAGAAGCAATCAAGGACTGTGGCAATAGTTACTATTATTTTGAAAATCTTTTGGACTACCCTGACAAGAATTATTTCTTATAGTGCTTTAAGCTATACACATGCACTCAAATTAATATTATATGTGCATTTCAGTAGGCTAATTAATATTGCATTTATCTTGTTCATCTTCCTTTCTCTCTCATTTTCTTTCTCCCTGGATAGCCCTCATTGCATCCTGTTCAAGAAGCACACTTCCATGTCTCTATTTTATCCCAAACTACTGTTTTCTACTATTCCTTCCCTGAGCTCCTTCCCCTTTCAATCTCTTGCTACTGTCTATTTTCCTGATTTAGTGGTTACAGCAGGACATATTTTTACAACTCAGGATACGGAGTTAAGGTATAAAAATGACCCAGACCATTTTTGCTCATTTTTCTGAATATGGTTTCCCTTTTATAGTATAAAACTGGTTGTTTCCAGCCCAGGGTCCCAGGACCATCCCATCCCAGTCACTCCCAGTGCAGGGTGAGTGACAAGTGGGTTCCAGTACCTTCTCAGCCCCAGCACCTCTGGGGCAAGTTTCCAAGACCATCAGAGCTCTGATGCTTCCAGCCTAGGGTCCCAAGACCATTCCATCCCAGTCGCTTCCAGAACAGGGCGGGTTCCAGGACCTATCCTGCCCCTGTTCCTTGGGTACAAGTTTCCAAGTTCATCAGAGTTCTGTTGCTTCCAGTCCAGGGTCCCAGGACAATCCCAGCCCAGTCCATTCCATCACAATGTGAGTAACAGGCGAGTTTTCTCAGCAGAAAAGTTCCAGAACCACCTTAACACCTTCCCTTCTGGCTCAGGGAGAGTGACTGGGCGGGCATCTCATTGGGTGGGTTCCAGTACCATCCCAGCCCTGGCATCTCTAGCACAGCATTCCAGAACCATCCCAGCCCTCTCGCTTCCAGTACAGGACAGGTTACAGGACCATCCAAGCCCAGCCAATTCCAGTGCAGGGTGCCAAGACCACCAGAGCCCCATTGCTTCATCTCTGGAGTTCAACATCTCTGGAGCTATTCCAAATTCCAGACCAGATTGGGTAAGATCCTCAGGTCACTTTGGCTGCAACAGGATTGTGTGCGCAAAGACTAGTGCCCCCAACCCCCTTCTGGCCATCCGGGTGGGAACAAAGAAGTTGACTCAGAGCACCAGCTAACAGAAGAGACAGAAAACATTCCAACCTCGAGGAAAAGGCCTTCAACCAAATGAAACACTTGAATTTCACATCAAACTATAAACAACAAATCAAATCCACATGCCAAGAGCACAAAGGAAAATCAACAACATGGGAAAAGCAAATAATCAATCCCCAACAAAATCTAGCAGTCCTGTAGAGGAGACTCTGACAATGAGTTCTCCCTGGAGATAAAACAGGACACAGATCTCAAAAGAACAATGATAGACATACTCAAAAAATAAAGGGAGAGAATAACCAATTCAGGAATGAAGTGGAAACAGTGAAAAGAACCCAGCCAGCGATTCGAGGATCTGGAAGGAGAGGTCAAACTCTGAAGTGAATTGGAAATAGTGAAGAAATCACAGAATGAGGTGAAAAAGGAAACTGTACACTCATCCAATATGCTGGAAAAGATGAGAGAAAGCCTCAGTAACAAATTGAATGAAGCAGAAAACAAAACATCAACACTGGAAGACAGGGTGGAAGAACTGCAATGCTCAAACAAAGATTATGAATTAAAAAAAAATCACAAGAGTGGAACAATCAGGAAATATGGGACATGATGAAAAGACCAAACCTCTGCATCACAGAGATAGAGGAAGAAGAATCCCAGGACAAAGGTATTGATCCAATCTTCAACAGAATAATAGAAGAAAATTTCCCCAAACTGAAAAATGACAAACCCACACAAATATAAAATGCTCATAGAACACCAAAGAGAGAGGAACAGAAAAGGAATACCCTACACCATATCATAGTTAAAACACTACACAACCAAAACTAAGACAAATTATTGAAGGCCACAAGAGAAAAACAAGTTATATATAATGGAAAACCCATCAGAATTACAGCTGACTTTTCAATGCAAATGAGGAAAGCCATAAGAACATGGACCAAACTATTTCCAATAGTAAAGGACTAGGTGCCAACCCAGATTATTATACCCAGCAAAAAATATCAATTCTAGTTGAAGGAGAAAGAAAAAATCTTTCATGACATAAAAAGGTGAAATAATTCATGTCCAGTAAACCAACCCTTCAGAAAATACTCAAAGCAATTCAAAGGTCAGTGGAAAGGAGCAAGTATCCTCAAGCACCTAGATAGAATAATGAATAAAAGTACAAGTGCAGAAATACAAACCTAGAATAAGAATGAATAAAGAAAATAAGACAAATGAAGCAGCACATATCTCTCAATAATAACTTTCAATAGTAATGGGCTGAACTCCCCAGTCAAAAAGACATAGACTAGGAGAATGGATTAGGAAACAGAACCCATCTATATGCTGTCTACAAGAAACTTATCTTACCCTCAAGAATAGGCACCAACTTAAAGTGAAATGATGGTGTATTAGTCACTTTTCAGTTGCTGTGATAAAACACCATGACCAAGGAACTTATAAAAGGAATAGTTTATTTGAGCTTACAATTGACGGTTCCATGGAATTAGAGTCCATTGTGGTGGGAGGCATGGCAGCTGGATCTGGAGCAGCAAGCCAAGGGTCATGTCTCACAAAGACCACAGGAAGGAGAGAGAGCAGCTGGAGACCACGAGGCTTGTTAAACTCACTAAGTCTGCCCCCAGTGACATACTTCCTCTAGCATGGCCACACCTTCTAAGACCTCCAAAAACAGTGCCACCAACTGGAGACAAATGTCTGAATACTTAGAGCCTATGGGGGACACTCATTCAAACCACCACAGATGGAAAAAAAAATCCATGCAAATGGTACCAAAAAGTAAGCAGGAGTTGCTATTCTAATATCAGACAAAATAGACCTCAAGGCAAAACTAATCAGAAGAGACAGAGAGGGCCACTAAATCTTTATCAAAGGATCAATTAATGATAAAGATTTCACAATCATGAACATATACACACCAAACTCCAGTGTGCTGAACTTTATATGCACAATTCTACAGGACCTCAAGGCACAGACTGATCCCAGAACACTAATAGTGGGGAATTTCAATACCACACAGAGCCCATTAGACAGTTCAACTGGACAAAGAATGAACAGAAAGACATCTGACCTGAAAAATACAATTCACCAAATGGATCGCACAGATATCTACAGATAATTCCACCCAAATATCAGAGAATATACTTGCGAAGTACAACTGAAACTAAGGAAATGGCTGAATCAGTTCAAATTAAAACTAAATAAACATAAGTGTTTATTCCAGGAAATACACTCTCTCTCAGGCAAATGCACAGCCACCCAGGGTTGTGAAATGAACATTTATGGGAGGAAGGGAGAGGTTTTAAAGGTCAGGGAGGGGAGGTGGGGAGGTGTTGGTATCAGCCAATCGTGTCTGGTGGTTTCATTGGAATTTGGAACTCCCATCTGGTGACCTTTTGCAGGCAAACAAGCTCCAGAGCAGAAAAGAAGGAAAGGTCCTTCTGGTCTATGCCATCTTGGCTTTTTGTCCCAAGCCAAACCTAACATCCCAGACTCTTAGGGTACTGTGGGTGATGACTCCTCTCTGGCTTCTTTCTGCTGAGCTGGGCTGTTGAAGGGAAGTTTAAGAGTAGGCAGGACTGTGGCCACAGGGATGTAGGGATATAAAAACCACTCTGGAGACCTCCTGTATGTGGTCCTACAGAAAGCAGAGGAAACTGGGTGCTAAGATCAGAAGGAGTCTCCTGGTTGAGTTCACAGAAGCTCCTCTTGCTGTTGGAGGACAGGGTCCAGTTTCATCCATCATCCCAAGCATAAACATGCCAGCAGTATGTCCAATATAGCACAGAATCACCTGATCTGGTGAAGACTGAGACAATAACAAGACAAAAGGCAACTGGGCAGGGGTGTGACAGAGTCTGATACCTGTGGCAGCAGAGGGATCAGAAGAAGGGTGAAAGTACAGATGCTGTACCTGACCATTCAGACCTGTCCTTGAGAGTCTCTGGAAAACATGAGAATAGTGGGTCCCAGCTGTTCAAGGGACAATCCTTCCTGGGTTGGTCTCTCTTGAGTTTTGACAAATTATACCAGTGTGGCTGGCCCAGAAGTTTGGCTGCTGACTGTGTAGTAAAGATGACAATGTGGGGTTCAATTTACCTGGGATCAAGAGTCTTAGGAGATAAAGTTTTAAGGAGAACACTGTTCCCTGGTGTGAAAGAGGGCAGGTCAATGGTTTTGGACTGAGGTAGGAGCAGAGAAGGAAAGAGAGGAATGACAAAGCAGGTCTGTAAGCCTATGTGGAGAGTACACAGTAGTGGGTTGGAGAAGGATATGTTTGTGAGCTCCCAGGGTGAGTTCAGCCACTGCTACCAGTTCCTCAAACAAGGCTGCCATCCACAGATAGTGGGGTCAAGCTGTATGGAGAGAAACTAGAATGCCCAGTATGAGGACACTCCCAACTTTCTGTCTGTAGAGAGGTAGAAAGGGCATGAAGAGTCCTGGAGAGCCAAAGTAGGTGCAGCCAGGAAGGCATTGCTAAGGAGAGAGAAGTGAATGACAGTGGGATGGAATAGAGGCCCCATGGGGGCCTCTTTAGCTGCCTGTTATAAGGGTTCAGCTCTAACAGCAAAATAAGGGATCCAGTGGTGGAAGAAGCCCACCAATCCTAGAAAAGAGAGGCTTTAGATCTCATATGACATTGACTCAATCTGAAAGGGTATGTTAGGACCAGAGTCAAAGGAGGAGAGATCTCTGGCCAAGGATTGGCTGCAGAATTGATTTTTGGGACCTCCTGTGTAAAGGCAAAAGGAAGTGTGAAGGGCATAGTAAAGAGGGCCAGGACAGTGAAATGGGAGACTGAGGTTTAAAGGTTAGGGTAGAGGTCCTGAACTAAACAGTAGGTGCCAGAGTGCTTATGAACTGGAATAATGGGGACATTTCAGGGTTTGGTAGTGGAGATAGGAGGCAGGTAATAGTAGGCTTGAGCTGCGGTGGTGGGTTTCACAAATAGGAATCTGAGGCCTGGAAGGAAAGGAGGTGGGGTCCTTGAGATGTATCAAGACTGGTGGGAGATGGGAGTTGATTGCTGGAGTGGAAATGTCCCAGACCTTAGAGTTGACAGGAACAGGGAGGGTAGGGTAAGGACAACCCAGGGTGGGAGCAGTGGATAAGGATGTAATGGCCAAGGAGGGGAACTGGACAGACATGAATGATAAGTAACGGGTGAAAAAATGACCAGGGAGGACACAGGGGAGAGGAACAGTTGTTTGTGAAAAAGAAGGGGTCCACTCCACTCCTGTGACAGAAATTGATGAGGGAACTGTGTTGTGAGGTCAGTACAGAAAGGTAGTCCATCTGTCCAACAGGAAATAGATGGACTTGCCCAGTACCTGAAGCATTAGTGTGGACTGGACAAGCATCAGTAGGGGTCTCTGAATCTGACTGCCATCAGTTCTTTGCCAGGCCAAGAAATTCAGAGAACAGAGGGGGTTGGGATCCATGAAGAAATGGGGCTAGACCCCTGTGGTGTGGCAAAGAGGATGAGCCAATATCCAGGGGCTCAGACTTTGAATGGCCAGGCGCTGGCAGAGCTCTGACAGAGAGAGCACAGTATGTTAAATGGCTTGGGGTTTGGGCAGCTTCTAGCCCAGTGACCTCCTTTGTCATACTTGAAGCAGATTCATGGCAGAACAGACTTAGGCTGGGCCAAAAGGGGGCTTGATGGAACCCCACCTGTCCCACTGAGAGGATGCCATTTGCCTCAGAGCAGCTATCAGGGTTTGGGCGTGGAATATAGATTTTTCTTGTAGCAGAGCATGTCAGCAGAACTCAGCTGCCTCCTCTCAGCCAATAAATACCTTAAACTCATTTTTCATCAAATCCTGCACAGGAGTCTGGGGGACCATCCTAGGCCTTTTTCAATTTAATTCTTTCTAATATCTGGTAAAGAGTGAGAGATAAACTGTCAAGCCAAGAGCCTGGCAGCTGTTGGGGAAGCAGGGTCAAGGTGAACTTTAAATATGTTTGACCTTAATAAATTCTGAATTGTAGACAGAAAAAAGGAAGTGAGGGGGTGCAAAATTTTCACATGTCTCCAGTAGACAGAAAATGGACTTAAATCAAGCTCATCAAAAATTGGTTTCCTTTGGACTGTCCCATGTGATCCCCAGAAGGAAAACCTAATCTTACTGTCTGCAGGTAGCACAGTACTGAGAATCTCAAGCTGAGGAATATGGATCTAATAATTACTTTTGGTGATGGCAGTTTATAAAAGTTGTACTGGGCAGAGGCACATACATGGAAATGCTTTCATTCAGACATTGTAGAGGTCATTTACAGCATGCAGCCACAACCAGTTTTTTCATTCTCAAGGTTGAGATGGCCAAATTCTCTAATGCAGTTTCTTTATCATGCTAGTTCCAAACATTTTATAAAACAGAATTATAGTTACATCAAGGAAGAAGGTAAAGGATGGGGAGAGAGGAGACATTCAGTCCTACTGAAGCTCTGCAAAACAAGGATAATTCAGCAATTGCAGCATATGCAGTAAAAGTACCTTAAAACAGTCAGTTTGGAAGAAACACCTTACATAATTTGAAGATCAAATTTAGTTTTAACAGATAACTTAAGCCATCCCAGTTCATTTTACCCTTTTAATATAATAGGTTTTGTGGACAATATAACCTAGAATTGGCCACATTTTTTGACAGCCTCATGCATGAAACAGTTAACACACATGTAACAGTTAACACATGTGAAACAGTTATCACACAGACGGCTTGGACAGACACATGAATGACTTAATCACATAAATATACTGATCAGTTATCACAGTGAAGCTGAAAAGCTGAAAGGGGGGGCGGCTTTAACCAAAGGAGCCTGGCTCACAACAGCAAAATCTTGCAAAAGTGTGAGTTAGTGTAAGTAGGACGGGTACACACAGCTCACCTATGTCTAAGTAGGTGTTAGGTTTACCTGCTACTTTAATGAGACAGAGTATTTAAAAAACCTAAAACAGCATTTGTCAAAAGCCAGTAGCTTAAGCAGAAATCCTGGAACAAAAGCTGAAGTAGAAAAATAATTTTAATTAAAAACAGATAAAAATATGGTAATAAAATTGTAAAACTCCAATAGTGGACATTTTGAGATTAATTTGTTAATCTGCCTGGTAAATTCAGGCACGCCATGTACTTAGCAGTTGCACTGGAATGGCAGACATGTGATTAGATAAAATGGCATTCCTTCCAATTTGAATCAGGCTCAGGGATGGCAGAAGAGAGATCAGAGTTGGGGGGAGGGGGTTGTATGAGAGAGAGAGCTGATCCTGTAAAGCCTGCATGTAACTAGTTTACAGGAAAAGAAAAAAAAAATGTCTGGTGGGTAAGCTTTGACCGAGATTTTCCCATTTCCAAGCCTGGAGATCATGGGGTGCAAAGAAATATCCTCCAATGTTCTCCAGAGACCTGGAAGTGGGGGAGACATGAAGGAGACAGCGGATGGATGTCTCCAATCCAGCAAGACCCTTCACCACAGAATGGTATGCTGCATTCCTCCCCCAAAACAACCAGTGGACCCTGGGTCCACTGAACTAAAGTCCCTGAGCATCCCTGGGTCTTGAACTCATGGGCTGATGAAAGAGAGTTTGCCCTGGCATTACAACAGAAAAAAATGGACTTATCCCAGATAAAAAGCCAGGTGCATGGGTAAAGGAAAGGGGTGTCCTCGAACTTTCATGAGCCATGGGCCTCTTGGCTGATGAGAAGTACCCCCTCCCCATAAAGGCCAACAATTGAGAAGTATAATCAACCCTAAGGAAAAGGCCCAATCAGTCTGAATTAAGAGTTGATAAAGGTAGGCACTTATTCCAAGAAATGTGCTCTCTCTCTCTGGTGAATCCACAGCCCTCCAGTTCTGTGAAGGGAGCATTCCTGGGAGGCGAGGAGAGGCTTCTAAAGTTTGGGTATTGGAGATGGTGAGGTGTTGGAATCAGCCAATCAGGTCCAGTGGTCTCATGGGAATTTGGAACTCTATCCAGTGATCTTTTGTGGGCAAACACAAGCTCCAGAGACAAAAAGAAGGAAAGGACCTTCTGAACTATGCCATCTTGGCTTTTTTTCCCAAGCCAGACCTAAAATATTTTCTACTCAGCACCCCATGCAAAATTCTCCAATGTCAACCACATACTGGGACACAGAGAAAACCTCTACAAATACAAAAGCATTGAGGTAATTTTGTGCATTGGTTAAGACCATCATGCAATAAAGCTCAATATCAATACCAGAATAAGCCCAAATAAGGAGACTCAACAACACACTCCTGAATTATGAATGGGTCAAGGAAGAAATAAAGAAACAATAAAAATATTCCTGGAAATAAATGAAAGAAAAATACAACACAACAAAACCTATGGGCTACTGTAAAAGCGGTCCTAAGAGAGAAATTTATAGCCCTCAGTGCCTGCATTAAAAAATCAGAATGATGGGCTGAAGTGATTATCCAGCAGTTAAGAGCACTGACTGCTCTTTTTCTAATTTAGTCTTTTTTGAGACCCAAAATTTCCCAGCTGGCCTGGAGCTCTGGAGCTCACTCTGTAGACCAGTCTGGCCTTGAACTCACAGAGATCTGTCTGCCTGTTCTGGGACTAAATGTGTGTGCCACCAAGGCCCATGCCCAGAGATAGCACTGACTGTTCTTGCAGTGAATATGGGTTGGATTCCCAGCACCCACATGGTGGCTAAGAACTGTCTTTAAGCCAGGTGTGATGGCATATAAATTTAATACTAGCACTTTGGAGGCAGAGACAGGCAGATCTCTGTGAGTTCCAGGCCAGTCTGGTCTACAGAGTGAATTGCAGGCCACCTGGTGCTATAGGGAGACCCTGTCTCAAAAAGACACAAAAAACCTCTCTTAGACAGATGTGGTAGCACATGCCTTTAATCCCAGCACTCCACTGGCTGGCACATTGAGTTCAATGGCAGCTTAAACTACATAGTGAGTTCCAGACCAGCTGGAGCTACGAGGAGACCCTCTCACAAACCCCCAAGTTATAAGTAAATAAGATAAATATTTCTTTTAGTAATTTTTACGTAATACTACATAATTATTAATGTGTGCTTGTTTACTTCAGATTTTAGCATTCCCTTAAGAAATTGGGAGAGGGGCTGGAGAGATGGCTCAGTGGTTAATAGCACTGACTGCTCTTGAAGAGGACCCTGGTTCAATTCCCAGCACTCACATGGTGGGTAAGAACTGTCTTTAACTCCAGTCCCAGGGGAATCCGACACCCTCTTCTAACTTCCAAGGGATTGCAGGACACATGTGCACCAACCTACATGCTGACAGTACATTCATACACATTAAAAAAAAGTTGGATAGCAGGGCATGGTGGTGCACACCTTTAATCCTAGCACTTGGGAGGCAGAGGCAGGCGGATCTTTGTGAGTTTGAGGCCAACCTGGTCTACAGAGTGAGTTCTAGGACAGCCGGGGATACAGGGAGACCCTGTCTTGAAAAGACAAAAAAAGTTGAGAGACACTTACAAGGCTGAAGAAAAGTTCTAGGCCAGAAAAGGCTACATAGAGCCCTTTTCTTCTCTCAAGGAAAAAAAAAGGAGGGGAGGGAGATGGCCTAGTGGTTAAGAGCACAGGCTTCTCTTGCAGAGGACCCTAATTTACTTCCCAGCAACATGTTTCCAGGGATCTGATGCTCTCTTTTGGTCTCCATGGACATTGTCTGCAAAGAAAACACACACATCAAAATAAAAATAAAAATGAATAGATCTTAAGATAAAAAATAAAGAGGAGTGGAAGGAAGGAAAGGAAAGAAGGGACTCTAAGATTAAGACTTTGACTTTTAATTACATTGAACAGGTAACACTGAAATGGTCCCATAAATTTCCCAATAGAATGAAAAAATCATGCATATCAAAGGAAAGAACCCCCAATGAAGAGAAAGCCTGTAGAATGGATGGAAGAAAATTTTGCCAACCATACATAAATAAATGCAAAAAAAAATGGGGCTGGAGAGATGGCTCAGTGGTTAAGAGCACCGACTGCTCTTGCAGAGGACCCAGGTTCAATTCCAAGCACCCACATGACGGCTAAGAATCATCTTTAACTCCAGTTCCAGGGGAATCTGACGCCTTCTTCTGACCTCCGTGGCATTGCACGACACAGGTGCACTAATCTACATGCAGACAGTAAACTCATACACATAAAAATAATAAATTAAATAGAAATGCAAAAAAGTAATAATCTGACACCAAATATTCCAGTCAATAGT
The DNA here is from genome assembly GCA_009823505.1 of Rhizomys pruinosus. Taxonomy (NCBI): domain Eukaryota; kingdom Metazoa; phylum Chordata; class Mammalia; order Rodentia; family Spalacidae; genus Rhizomys; species Rhizomys pruinosus. The sequence goes on from VZQC01006636.1 coordinate 106,532, forward strand.
TTGGCAAATGAATAGACAGATCTTTGAAGAAACACAAATGGTCAATAAATATTTTTTTGTTTTGTTGCTGATTATAGTTGGAAAATAAAGAGTTCCAACCACTAAGGGAATAAGTTTGGAGAGTTCTCAAAAAAGACAAAAGTAGAGCTACATATGATTCGGCTGTATCACATCTATGTGTGTACCCGATGATATACATGCATGGGTTTATGTACATGTTCATTTCTGCACTCTTCAAATAGCTAGGAAATGGAACAGGCTAGATGTCCATAAGCAGGTGAATGGATATATATATATATATATATATATNCCATCTAAGCCCTTTGGAAGTAAAATCCCAGGAGTCACACATGGAGCTACTGGACTTGGTGTTTGCCCTGCAGCTTTTCAGTCTTGTTTTGGTCCAGTATTTCCTCACTATGCCTCTGTTCGTCCCTTTTGGAATGGGAATGTGTATTCGGTTCCACTGTATGTTGGGAGTATGTAATTTGCCTTTTGATTTTGCAGGAGCTTGCAGTTTGGAGGAGACTTTGGACTGTGGATATATATATATATATTCCAAATAGATCAAAGACCTCGACATGAAACCAGCAACTCTGACGGTGATACAAGAAAACTTTGGCAGCAGCCTACAAGACATAGGTGTAAGAAAAGACTTTCTAAATCAAACAGCAACTAATCAGGAAATAAGGTCAATAATTGACAAGTGGGATTTCATTAAACTGAAATGCTTCTGTACAGTGAAAGAAACAATCAATGCAGGGAAGAGAAAACCCACAGAGTGTGAAGAAAACTTCACCTGTGATACATCTTGCAGAGAATTAACATCCAAAGTATATAAACTACTCAAAAAACAATGATGTAAGAAACAAATGACTCACTCAAAAGATGGAGAAAAGAAGTGAACAGAGACTTCACAAATGAGGAAATAAAGATGGCTATGAAACATCTTGAAATATGTTCTCCATCACGAATAACGAAGGAAATGCAAATTAAAACCATTCTCAGATATTAACTCACTCTAAAAAGACTGGCTAAGAGTATGAAAACAAAAGACACCAAATGTTGGAGAGGATGTGTGGAAATGGGAACACTTATTCACTGCTGGTAGGAATGCAAACTTGTACAATCACTATGCAAAGCAGTGTGGAGAACCTTTAAAAGACTCAAAATGAGTCTACCACCTGATCCAGTCATATCACTCCTGGGTATATGCCCTCAAGACTCATCCTACCACAATGATACATGCACATCTATGTTTATTACAGCTCTCTTCACAATAGCAAAGAGCTGAAACCAACCCAAATGCCTCTCAACCAATGATTGGATAGAGAAAATGTGGTACATCTACACAATGGAGCTCTATGCAGCAGTAAAGAAAGATGACATCATGAACTTTGCAGGTAAATGGATGGAACTAGAAGTCATTATGGTAAGTGAAGTAACACAGTTCCAGATAAACAAACAACAAAATGGTATCCCTCATCTGTCGATACTAGCACCAAATACCTAGTAGTAAGGCAAACTGAGCAATGTGTGTGTGTGTGTGTGTGTGTGTGTGTGTGTGTATAATATTTCTTTTACTTGAAATCAACTGTACCATTATAATGTCAATACCTTAATGGGATCTAGAATTAACCTACCACTCATTTTCAGAGTTTGTAATTGTGTTATATGGGGGGAGGATATGTGTGCATACTTTAAAGTAATGTAAAATTAAAGGGGGAAAATATGAATTTCACAAATTGTTACCCTCATTTGTGGATGCTTACACCAAATCCTGAGTAGAAAGCCAAGCTGTACAACATTATTTTTATGTTTCTTTTTATCTGAAAGCAACTGTGCTGCTATAATGTGAATCTATTAATGGGATCTAGAATTGACCTACCACTTACAGATTCTGTAGTTTGTGTATATGGGGGGAAGGTATGCCTTCATATATTACAGTAATAGAAAATTAAAGGGAAAAATGTGAACGATTAAACATATTCTGGAATTAACATAGAGTTTATTCTCAGATGTCATAATTTTGATACAAATTTGATAGTTATATAGGCATAGATTGGAGCAATACAAAGGGGAGGAAATAACAACATAGAAACTGGGTCAAAGAGCTGACTGATACAGTTAAATCTGACCCCAATCAACAAACCTATGCAGTGAAAAATTTTAGAAAGACCGAAAGAAAGTTGGAAGACATCTGTGGCAGAAGGCCTGAACTGGGGTGGGGTGGGGAGCAGAGAGAGGGGAATGTGTCTAAATTGGACTGAAACATAATGTATGAAATACACAAATCATCAATAAAAGTTTTAAATATATAAACTATCTAGCTCATTCCATTTACTTGCGTTTAATGATTTTGTTTTCATTTACTATGGAATAGAACTTCATTGCATGAATGCACCACATTTCTATTATCCATTCATCATTTAAGTGACATTCAGTTGATTTCCATTTCCTAGTTATTGTTCAAAGAGCTACAACAAATATGGCCGAGCAAGTATCCCTGTCAAAAGATATCTGGTATACATGAATAATATGGTAGATATTATTTTCATATATTTTAATATTTTATTTTTAGTTTTGTGTATTAGTTTTTTGCCTGCATGTATGTAAGTGTACCTGTATGTGCAATCCGTGTAAGATTCAGAAGAGTGTGTCAGGTCCTCTAAAACTGGTATAACAGAAGGCTGTTAGCCACCAAGTGGATGCTGGAACCTAACCCAAGTCCTCTGCAAAAGAAGCTAGTGCTCTTAACTACTGAACCATCTCTCCAATTCCTAACTTAATTTTAAGAGTTCTCCACATTGGTTTACATACTGGCTGCACATGTTTGTAGTGCCACCAGTAATGATGAGTGTTCCACATTCCTTGCATCTTCACCAGCATTTGTTGTCATACGTTGTCTCTTTCATTATTAATAGATTTGTTAATTTATTTGAATTATCTTTCAGGTTGGAAACAATGTTCTAAATACCTTTTTTTTTTAAGTTTTGATTGCTAGCTTTAAACTTTATTGGCTGTGTCAACACTTCATTCAGTCCAACTCTATTTTATATCTTTTCCTTTTTTTGCTATTTTGAATAAACATTTGTGCCTTTCATATGTCTTAGTCTTTTCACAGAGCATAAGTTTCAGTGAGATGTGCTGTCCAAGTGACGTCTACAGTGAAACCTCTATAGGGGTCAAAGAGAATATTAATGCATCTCTCTTACACCTACCTACCAGGTAAGCTTCTTCATGCAACACATGCTAATTAACACAGAACATCACAACTGGTCAAAAAGTAGATGGTGTGTTCTGGTACAAAGCATCTATTTTAAACACCTGTCACCTATGTCTCAGTGACCATTGCAGAAGAGCGGTAGAAAAATTATGAGTCATGGGTGGTGGGTGACTAAAAAGAAACAGAAATTTACAGGTTTCTGGTAATTTGTCTAAATTAACATACAACAATGATGACAACATGCACAAGACCCATGCAAACAGACAAAATCTCAGAAAGGAAATAAGGGAATGGGCAAGAAGCACAAACCTTAGCTGAGGAAGTATTAGCAATTTGTGGTGGAGGGAGAGAGTTTCTTCTTTAAGGGAGTGACACTAGGTAGACTGACCAGGCTCTAGTGCATAAACTAACATGTAGAGACATCTGGGGAAATGCATTTAACATGATAACCTTAAGTATATATGGCATAATACATGAAATATAATTCAATGCTATTGGTGGCAGAAGAGGGAATGGTTTCAAACTATGTTTATGTTTGCATTATAAATCAATAACTGGATACTGTCTTTTAATTTTCCATGAGTGCTTAAAGATTAATAATTCTGATATCTAGAGTCAGAGGATTTAATGAATGCAATGATATTAAGTTACTTAATTATACACTTCCTTTCTTTTTTATTCTTGCTGGATGACTGACTAGACATTTTATCAATCGATAAGTGAGAAATGTTGATCTCTGTTATAATTGTTGTCTTATTGATTTGCTGTCTTTTTGTTCTGACTCTATAATCTTGACCTGTTGCCAGTCAGTATTTAAAGCCTTTGTGTTTTGGATTCCATCTTCCTAAGGGATTGACTATTCAATTCTTTGACTTCTCTAGTAATTTATTTTGCTCAACAGACAAAAATCACCTGGTATACTTCTTTTTGAGGTTAATTTTAGCGTATCACTTCCTATTTGTATATTACCAAATTCTCCATGTAATTTGTGTTTGAATTACTTTTGTATACTTCTTTTTTTGGCTAATATCTGACTTTTAACTGATAGAGAAAATTCTACATTTAAAGAATACAATTACATATCAATGAATTAGCTGTTAGTCTTACCCCATCCACTTTTTCATTGGAAGAAAACATATCTAACAGAGTTTCATATATTTGAACACTTGGAGAGTTGATAGGGCTATTTTGGTATGGTCATGGAGAACTTAGGATATGGAGCCTAGCTGGTTGAAGCATGTAGTTGTAGGTGGACTTTGAGAGTTCATTGCTCTCTGTTTTCTACAATATATTTGAAGATATAAGCTCTGAGCTTTCTCCTCAAGCTGTCTCTCTCTGGTCATGGATCCATCCAGCCACGAATGACTGTTCTGTCTGGAATTGTGACCCCAAATAAACTTCTAATTATTGATCACAGAATTTAATCAAAGCAGTGGAAGTTAACTAATATAACTCTCCCCAAATGAAACAATGTCATTTGTTGCAGAAGGAAAGAATAAGAGGAAGTATAACTGAGAAGGGACAACAGAATATATTTATATAGAAGGAAAGTATTCTCTTGTTCTAGAGCATCGTGCAGTGGCTGTAGTTTAAAATGAACTTTTGCATTTTTTATGGAAAATGAGATGAGAGTAGTTAAAGGCTGTAACAATAAACAAATTATAATTTTAAAAAAGAGAGTGTTAGGTCTGGAGAGATGGCTCAGTTGGTTAAGAGCACTGACTGCTCTTGAAAAGGACCCAGGTTTGATTCCCAGCACCAACATGATGGCTAAGAACTGTCTTTAACTCCAGTTCCAGGGGAATCTGACGCCCTCTTCTGACCTCCAAGGCATTGCATGACATGGGTGCACCAACCTACATGCAGACAGTACACTCATACACATAAAAATAATAAATAAATTTTAAAAAGAGAATGCTGATAACAATTATTTAATCCTTAAACAATGTACACAAGTAATGAATAATCATATCCTGCTTCATATAGAATTAGTTAATATATGTTCATCAAAACATTTTAAAATTACCATTTTATTGTTCCATGTATTTTTCAATTACTTATTCCTATGCTTCTTCATTATTTTTTCTTTATTTTGACTAACTTGAACTGATTTTAGTATTTAAGTTGGATTTATTTAGGTTTTATAATCCTTTTCTCTGATGATGCATGTGTAGCTTTCTAGTGGAAAAGTATAATAATACACATTCATATTTGATCATATAATATAGAAAAAGTACCACAAAACATGTAATATAGTGGCTTGAAATAAGGCTTGCTTTGTCTATTCTGTAATTTAAGTATTTAAGAACAACTGTAAAAATATGCATTAATTCATCACTGTTAGTTAATTACAACTTCTGTTTAAATTTTTAGCCATTATTTGAGCAAGACAGGGAAAATTAGTCAACTGCAATTTACTTAAATTCTTCTTATTATGATGTTTTATTTAGACATTCTATTTCTTTCTTTAAATATTTTATTTGGTGTTATTTATTCTTACTATCATAAGTGAGGTTGATAAAGCATATGAGATAATTTTTATAGTGTTAGGACTGAGTTCTATTAATACGTGTTTTATGTTCTTACTATTTATTTAACAGTCCAGAAAGTTTGAAGCTGTGATCATTAACAATGTAATTTCAGGAACTATGCAATAATCTGGAATATCAGTGGAATTGGCTGTATAACAGAATGATAGTGTAGTGTAGGTAAGATACAAATAGACTTTGATAGTGCATGTGAAGGGACCAGTCCCAAATCCTTATCATTGTTTTTTGTCAGAAAATTTAACCCTTCACATTATCATCCAACTTTAGTCTTTTTTCTTGGTTTTTGTACATATTCTTCCATTTCAAAACATATGACCCCCAGAACAATGAATTAGAAGTAGATGCTAACTATCTACGTAGATAAAGATTTAGATATAGTGGCCTCTATAGCCACTGAAGTTTTCCTTTTCAATCTATTATGTTCTTCTAAATATCTGTTTGATTAAACAGAAATGAGGTACTAAGCCTGGATCAGCAACAGCTTTGCTACAGTTTTGACTTATGACTGCCAAAAACTTATGTTGTTGCTTTGGTTTAGATTTGGAATGTTGTTTGTTTGTTTGTTTTTGAGAAAATGTCTTACTCTGTAGCAGAGTTGGCCTAGAACTCAATATATATATATATATCGACTAATATATATATATATCACCACCGTTGTCCTCAATGTTCCCCTAGAATCATATTGTCTCTGTTCCCAAAGAGCTGGGATGAAAGGCATATGTACAGTGAAAATAAGAGGGACTTTCTCTCACTTGCAACTATGTACTGACTTTTGCTTGCATGTCCATATGGGTGGAGGCTGTCATGTCATGGTGCACATGTGGAATTCACAATATCTCAGTAGTCAGGTATCTCTGCCACCTTTGGGTCTGTGGAATTGAGTTCACTGTGTCAGACTTGGTAGCAAGTACCTTTATCTGCTGATCCACCTTGCCAACCTGAGATATTTTTATCTTCCTTTCTTCTTCCTTCCTTCCTTCCTTCTTTCTTTCCTTCCTTCCTTCCTTCTTTCCTTCCTTCCTTCCTTTCTTCCATCTTTCCTTCTTTCCTTCCATCTTTCCTTCCTTTTTTTTTAAAAAAACATGCTAGAGTGGTTTATCAAGTACATCATGACTTATTATTGAAGGATTTGGTTCCTTTGGTAAGTTTTTGTTCATCTTTCTGAGATAGGTTCTGCTACAGTAACACTCGCCTAGAATTTACTATGTAAAGCAGTCTGACCTTGATATTGCAGAGATCCACCTGCCTCTGCCTCTGAAGTATTGGGATTAAAGGCAATACCACCACCCTTAGCTCCAATGATATATTTAAGTGAAAAGACTTGTGGTATCATTTGTATCATTTTGCATTTGCTTGCTTGAGATTTTGCCGTTGGAAGTAGTGTATTCTAATTCCTGGTCTGGTCTCATCTGGTGCTAGACTTAGGCCAGACCAGGCATACCCATGTGTTTCTTTGCTTCTTTGTCATTGAATTCACTTATTTGTGCCCAATGAAGAATACTTCCAGGATCTAATAGTCTTATTCTATAACTAGTATTTTATTATCTAACTACTCCAATGAGTTTGAGCAAAACAAGCAAATTTACACTCAGGAAAGAAAGCTTCCTCACTGCAGATTTATGTTGCTAAAGCTTATAAATGATCCCTTGCACATTGATGATAGACTTCCTATTATGTTCATGGAAATCCTGTTTCATGAAGAGTAATGACATGTTTATTGTGTAACTGAGTTTAAATTTTGCAAACATTCAACAAATTAGAAAATTTCTGAAAATAATGAATTCTTGAAATAGGATCAACTAATTCTTCATGGAATAATGTGTAAAATGTAAGACCTACCTTGCTTTGGTAAACGCACATAATAATATCACTTATTCATTTAAAGACCTATTATATTATTTGTTCTTATATGTCAAAGCACTTAATAATATATGTGCATACCTAATTTACAGAATGATTAAATGAATAATAATTAAAATTTGCAAATTGCTTAATGTAATATATAAATATAACAACACATTTTAGGTATTTATGTCATTCCACACTTACATTATCAGTTAATTTATTTAATTTAATTTACTTAATTTATCAAAATATTCTTATAATAATGGGAAGCAAATATAGTAAACATATCTTAAGAGCTTTACCTAAAAGTTGCTGAAAGTACATTTTCATTTTATATTTCAATATATACTATATATGGTCAGTAATTATCTGTGCCTCAGTAAATTGTAGAAATTTAGCTATTAATTATGTTCTTTCATATAACTTATGCAAATATTTATATCTCACTTAATAGAGATAAACTCTTTGTGGTTTATTTACAGAAGCTCTATAAAGGTCATTTTAAAAACTGTTGCTGGGCATGGTGGCACAATTCTTTAATCCCAGCACTCTGGAGGTAGAAGCAGGTGGATCTCTACTAGTTCAAGGCCAGCCTAATCTATAGAGCTAGCTCCAGGCCAGCTGGGACTAAAAGGCAACCCTGTCTCAAAATAAAGGAAAAAAAAGAAACCCCAAAAAACTATTTGTTGACATTGTTTCATACATCACCAAAATGGGTGAGGATTTGCTACAATAAAGAAAAATAGTGGCAAATATCTAGTTAAGCATAGTGCAAATAATCCGATTACAGCTAAGCAATAGCTCTCAGGAACTAATATTTTTTGAAACGTCTGTTGACCTTTATATTAGCCACAAGAGTATCATTAAGCATAATGACTGCTAATCTCCTAAGTGGTATCCTAGTGACCTAAAAGATTTTTGTGTCAACCTCCAAAAGTGTTTCTTAGTCCCCAAGATATAGTTACATGGCAGGAAATATGGTTCATTATCTCACAAACATACATTGCAGATTAAGAACTTAATAGCCACCATGACATTTTTGCTCAGTTTAGACTGGTATCATTAAAAGTAATGTATTTCTAAAAATAAAGTAAAATTTACTTTACAAATTCCAATGTAATAATCCACCTTTTTCAATGTTTCTGAATGTCAAATTAGTTTTTTTTTCCCCCTTGTACTACTTTTGAGTTAGAGATTAGTAATTGAAAGGATGGCTACCTCAGGATTTAGGATTAGCTACACTGAGATAGATAATTGCCATCTTCTGTTATTGTTCTCTGAGGCCCATTTTAGTTTCTGAAAAAAACCTTTACTGTTTTCAGGTAGGAATGACAATCAGACCTGAAGCAAGTGGTCATTTCCGCAGTGGAACAGGGCATGCAGAAAGCATGCATGCAAAAGCAAGCACATGGACACATGGCAAGGTGTAAATCCAAATATAAAATTCTGCTTTATTCAAATGCAACAGATCATTATATGGGCACCATGACATCACCTTTCAGGGACAAATCTAAGATCTTTGCATCATCATATCCCAATTTGTGGGCATAACCAGAGAGGTCCTGTGTCTCTCATTTGTGCCTCCCGAGGAGCTGGCTGGAAATGTTAGCTCATGCATATCTAAACTCAGATTAGATATGTCCACATCTCACTCTTTTTTGGTATTAGCATCCATGAACTTAGACTGTAGCATAGAAATGGTGGCCATGACTGTTCTGTAATAATACAAAGACTAATTAATTCCCAAATAAAATCCTAATATAGAGAAAACCAACAGGTAAATACAAGCAAAATTCACACAAACCCAATTAGCTGACACATTGGTCTCTTGAGTTTCTCCAAGCTTTGTTTTGAACTGGTTTGGTGCTCATCCAGGGGTCCCTTTCTATTTCTACTAATAAACACAAAAGAAAGAAGTATAGGCACTTAAACATTAGTTATCATGATCAGTTCCATTATAGATACAGACATAAATCTTTAGATGTGTATTAGTCTATGAATTGTGCCTTTTCTGTAAAGAGAAGACAAATATATCTACATGGCCTATAACATTTTTTATTCATGAGTCTAAACTTATGGTATCAGGTATAGCCAAGAATGGATTGTAGCCAATTAATTTTGGGGGATGCTCTAATATCAGGCTGCCACTAAAAGTACATCTCCAGAGTCTTGCTTGTCTCAAGAGAAAATTACATTCCAGTGATTTATATAATGCTCTCTGGCATCTTGAACACCAGCTGTCCATTTGCAGGAGGAGGTCTCAAATTAATTATTTCCCTTTCATTCTAACACCACATCTTTGGCAGTAGGTTCTTAGGACCTCTTTTGCTTATAACTCATCAATATTACAGGGAAATAGCCTTTATTTGGGGGTAGCATTTAGGGCTCCCTAGCCAACAAGGAGCCCTATTAAATGTAGTCCATAAATAGTATCATAATGCAATATCCCTCCATATGTCTCACTTGACTATAAAGAAAATCTAGAGGTAGGGAATTAATTCAAAGTGACAGGAGCAAATGTCCATGTCACTATACCTTTGAGATGTATAGGCAAATCAATTCCCCTACTGGTAACAATGTCCTCCTTCACCAATATGTTTTATTTAATCATTAAACTTGTAAAGATTTTGTAATTTTACCTGGCCCTGCTCCTCCCCCTTACTGAATTTACTTCTGGTCTTTCTTCCTTTTAGTGTGTGGGACATGTCTCCAACTGGTTTCACCTCTGTAAAAAACTTAGTACTCAGCATTAGGTATTAGATTAAACATAAACCAGATGGGACAATTTCATCTATTTGTAACCATTGTTGCACTAAAGCACGAATGAGGGATATTAATTTAGCTAATTCATTTTTTTTCTTTAGCACCTATAATATTCCTTACTAACCCATATCGTATTCAGGGGTTCTTAGCCATGACATCTCTATACTTCTTTAGCTTTGATAAATTCACAGGGCCTGCCTGAAGCTTCAGAGCACCAAGAAATGGCATGTCTCCCCTTGCCTCTGCTGTGTTTGCTGATAGAGAGGACCCATCCACAAAAATTGCTCCAACCCTCAGCAAGAATTCTCTCATCAAAGAAAGTTACTGTTTAATTTGGGGAGTTAAGTACCCACCCCCTAAAATCTTTCTATTTTTGTACACCACTTGTGAACTGTTCTCCAGAATCCAAAGCCTTTTGGGGGTTCTTTAGCACAGAGTCTGACTTTGGCACACTTTAATTAATTTTGGGGGTGGTGGTGGATGAAGAATGTCCCTCCAACACATCTCACACCTTTTAGTCAAAGGAAGCAGTCAAGCAAGTCCTATAAGGAGTCACTTCCAAAATAATTTACTCTTAACCCAGAGAGATCCCAGCAGGAAAACATATGTGTCACACTTTCTCAGACTTCTCCTATTCTTTTTGCTATTTAGATGGGCCAATCTTTCTTTTGATGGCCCCTGGTCTATTTTTATAGTCCAAGGAAAAACACATCTCACAGGTGTCCATGATGGTTGTGGCTCTGTCTGTGGGAACATACATGCAACCCTTTTCCCATAGTTAGTAGTAGATTGTTTTTTATTCCTTGCCCGAATATTGTACCCTGCCACACCACAAATGACGTTAATTATGTCCTATTAGAGTTCTCCAATGTTTATGGATCAAAATTGTCATTTTTTTATTTTAAAATTGAAAAATTGACAAAAGTTTTAGAGTAGAGTGTGCTCTGTAAACTGCATCCCAGTGGGAGTAATATCCCCTCCCTGTTTTTTGTATTAGCACCATTTTTAGAGCAGTCACTCTTGTTTTTAGATTTTATATTTTTTATCTATAATCTTTAAAAGGCAAGAGTAGTATTATATATCCATAGACAGAAACCAACTGGCAAAGATAAATGAAGTCCATCCAAACAGCCTTCTATTGGACTGTATACTGTTGCTTCAATGAGTAAAAACCCAATTTTCCTTGAATTAAATTATCTTTGTAGGCAAAAGAAATGTCACAGGTAATATTTGGACAATGTTAACAAATATGAAAAACACTTATATACATTTAATCGCAAGATTGTTACTGGAAATCTAGTACCAGTTTGGAGTAAAACATATATTAACAGCAATTTTTATTTCTAATAAGTTTAAGTGTGTTACCATTTTTATGATGAAAATATGTAGTCAATTTTATCAATAAAGGCATTTTATTTTTTCCTAAACTTTTAAATACTAAATAATGTGTTGACTAAGTGGGAAAGTTTAGTTAAGATGGGTAGCATTCTCAAACAATCAGACCTCCCTGGCCATGCCCATGTAGTAGAATGTCCTGAGGAAAAGGTTTAGGATTTGACCCTGGGAGCTGAGTCATGCTGCTGATATAAGCCAGACGTTGATATAAGCCAGACATTTTGGAATACAGCTCTCTCTGTATTTTGGATACCTTAGCATACATCCGTGTGCTGTGCTTTCCTGTGTGTGTTTTCCACATGGATATCCCTGGGAATAAATTGAATGCCCCACAAATGGCACCCAGACGTTAGGCTAGAGGAAACCTTGAGAAATTTGTTATGTAAAACTCTAAATCTTACCTTTTTCTTCTTTCTCTTCTCTCTTCTCTAATATCTATCTTTTGCCATAGAGCCTTCTCTCCTGTTGATTTCAGTGGATAGGAAGTTGATCTGGGAACACGTGGCTTTGTACCCATGGAGTCAGAAAGAGAGTGTACCATCCATTCCAGGCATGCGCCTCCTGGCTTGGTCACTCCTGCAGGATATAAAAGCCAGTGATTTCAAGGTTGAGTTTAAAGTCAATGCTTAGAAGCCATGTTGGCCTTGGAATCATTTTTCATAATTTTACGAGTTTAAAATAAAGCTTTGTGGTTTTAATTTCCAAAGAAAAAAATTGACTTCAGCCCCTACTATGAGGAACCAGTTTCTCAGCTTCAGCTCCAGCTTAACTCCTTTATATATAAATTTTCTGTAGGTAGCCCCATGGCTCAGCCAAGGCTGGAGACCACCTCTTTCTGATGCAAATTAAGGCCTTTCACAGGAACCATCCTACCAAGAGCAGTTTTTTTAAGAAAAGGGAATAACCTTTTTCCAGATAATTTTAAGCCATGGCCACTTAATAACTTTCTCTTAAATTTTGTATACAAAAATCTTTTTTTTTTTTTTTTTTAGATAAAAGTGTTTTGTTCTCTTGTCTTCTTGTGTTTTTTGGTAACTATTTCTAAATCTAACTCTTCCTACCTAAACCTGCTGGCTATTTGTGGATCCAAAATTGGGGTTCAGCTAGCTGTTTTGTTCTGTTTTGCTTTTGAGACAGGGTCTTCCTTTAGTCCCAGCTGGCCTGGAGCTCACTCTGTAGACCAGGAGGGCCTTGAACTCACAGAGATCCACCTGCCTCAGCCTCTGGAGTGCTAGGACTAAAAGTGTGTACCATCACACCCTTCTGCTAGCTTTATTGCTTAAGAAATTGAAATCAATTTCAGCATGATTTACTTAAAATGTAATATTTTTACTAAACCCCTAGGTACCATAGATATCTTATGAGTAAAATATGTGTAAAATTATAATTAATTGGATGATTTAATTTTTATTTTGATCTTTTTAAATGTGTTTTACCTTAAAGATTTTTTCCCACTGAATTCCTGATTACATATGGTTTGTGCTTTGGTGCCATCAACCTGCCTGCTGTGTGCATACCATCAACAAAAATGGAACACTTTGTCTTAACAATTTATTTAAATCATGCCATTTAAATTTTGACATAAAGTAACACAATATTTTAATTTCAGCATTTTGGAGACAAAACAGTTGGATTTCTAGGGGAGTTTACAGGCCCTGGAGTTCTAACAAGAGACATTTGCTCCAATAATTTTTTTTTTAAAGAACTGTTACTAAACGCCACTTTAACAACATGAGTCAATATTTTGGTTCAATTTAAATGAAAATATTTGTGGAAAAAAATGTTTTACGTTTCTTTAAGCCCATCTTCCAACTTTGTGTATGTGTGAGTGAATGCAGGTTCATGCTTTTAATTCATTATAATCCTGCAGGTTTAAACCTAATTAGGTGCCAACTGTAAAAATAGATAGATTCACCACATAAAGACTGTTTTATGCCTCTTAGCATTAACAATTTTTAATTGGGTTTATAGTATGTATCAAATTCAGTTTAATGATAAATTGTTGTTGATTATTGTTGGTAATTGTTATTAATAGGTATAATTATTGTTATTAATGATTATGATTACTAATAATAATTGATAATATTTCACTCTAATAGTAAATTTTAACTGTTGTTGTTGGCTGTTATTATTGACAATTATTATTCATTATAATTATTAATGATGATTGTGACTAATGGTTATTGATAATTATTGATAATTAATAATTAATAATCATTATATTTATTATGATTGTTATTGTTATGGTTGTTATTATTGATAATTGTTATTGTTCCAATGTCCTTAATAATAAGACAAGATAAATCAGTCCAAGACTACAAACAAGTGTGACCTATGTACTTTTGCGCACCCTCCTTAACCTTTGGATCTGTAAATAGATTAGGGACAGTTATACTTAGCATAGGGACAGCATAGGGATGGTTAACCAGTAGAGAGAGGATAGGGAAAGAATAGGAGTAGACCTTAAGGATAGTTCATTGAAGCCAAGTGGTTGGCCTAAGAGGTGGCATATGGATCTCAGCTTTGTTGTATGTTACTAGGACATTTATTCTAATTATGTAAAAATAACTTTGTGACAAATTATGAAAATTTTGTGTGTTTCTCATTGAACACCAAAGCATAATGTGACTTTCCACTCTTACAGTTCAACCTAACAAATTTTTTTATGCGTGTATATGTGTATATGTATGCACGCACATGTGTGTGCCTGGAGATATTGCCAGCATCAGACTTATGTCTGTATATCCCAAATCTAATCAGCTATTAGCTCTCTCCTTGGAGAAATAACTCATGGCTGATGCCATAAGCTTATAACCTCTAGTGGTTATGAGATGTTATAAGCCGCAATAAGAACTTTTCATGCTTTACAGAAAAGCCATAGTTCATGGATTAGCATTCCATCCAAACATCTGTGTCTATGCCCACAACGTAACTTGCCATACAAATTAGTATTGTTTAAATGCCTGTACATCTGGGCTGGAGAGATGGCCTAGTGGTTAAGAGTGGCGAATGCTCTTGCAGAGGAACCAGGTTCGATCCCCAGCATCTACATGGTGGCCGAGAACCGTCTTTGACACCTGTTCCAGGGGAATCTGACATCCTCTTCTGACCTCCACAGCATTGCCACACAGGTTCACAAACCTATGTGCAGACGGTACATAAAAAATAAATAAAAATAAAAATAAATGCCTCTACATCTAATTGCTTGTGCTTTGTTATTAGGATTGAAAAGGCATCACTGGATAAACTGCCAACCTATGAGGGGAAACAACCTGAACCAAGGAAGTAGACTGTTTTGTTTCTCACCCTCTTGTCCCTTCCTGAGACGAGGTGTGAGATTATATAAGGGCTGCTGAGATTGTAGTGAATTGTGAGATTATGGCAATATGGACTGGACTCTTATTTGATCAACAATGCTTGTGCAACTGGACTATGGGAAATATGGTTGTTCAAAATTTGGACATATATAATTGCTAATTGGTTTTGCATGAATGTTACTTATATTCATTGCTTATGCTTGACAATTGGTTCACTTCATGCTTGGGATTTTTTTGGATATTAATTGGCCTTAGTGTAAAAATAAAGTTTCAGGTCTCATTTGCCCCCCTCCATGGCCTGGCACTCGAAACAGGCTCAAGCAGCTGGCTATTCAATGCTAAGCTTCCTTTGTGTTGTTAGCCTCTCATGAGCTCACCTGCCTCTCAGAAAAATAAAATAAAATAAAATTTAAAGGGTGAGCTATGGGACATTTTAATTAATATGGGTAGGTAGCATGATAAACCAATGGGACCTCCCTGGCTTTGCCCATGTGATGGGATGTAATGATGAAATGTTTAGGATTTTTGCCCTGGGAGTTGAGTCATGCTGTCTATAAAAGCCAGACATTTTAGAATAAAGATCTCTCTGTATTTTCGACACCTTAACATGCATCCATGTGCTGTGCTTTCCTGCACGTATTTTCCACGTGGTTCACCCTGGGAATAAACGGGACACCCAACAGACCAAGCTTGGACAGAAACTCGACACCTGTTATACTAACCTTGACCAGACATAGATCTTGTTTTCTTAAATTACTTCATTGAACTAGGATCTTAGAAAAATTAAGCTTATTTATATAATTTTATCCTGTACCTATTAAATTAATTCCCTTTAGACTTTAACAAATGTATTAATGTTTTATATTTTATGTAAATCTTTACTAGAGCACTTTTATGTATGAGCATGGAACAGCTATTTTTTTAAATTTATTTTTGTATGTGTATTAATATACTGTCTGCATGTAGGTTTGTGCACCCGTATCATGCAATGCCGCGGAGATCAGAAGAGGGTGTCGGATTCCCCTGGAACTGGAGCTAAAGACGGTTCTCATCCACCATGTGGGTGCTGGGGATGGAACTTGGGTCCTCTGCAAGAGCAGTCAGTGCTCTTAACGGCTAGGCAATCTCTCCAGCCCAGAACAGCTATTTTAAACACACCATTTTAAAGTACAAACTTTAATATATCTTAGCTTTGGAACAGGTTCTAAATGAACAATTTTCTTTAAACATTTGTGTATGCAAACTCTGTTTGCTATAAAGATTTTTTATCTAGTGGTTAAATATTCTAGATACAAAACATATCCAAATATAGATATGGATTGTATTCTAGAATTGTATTTGGAATAGAAGTAATTATTTATTAAAATTAAGCTATGTTTTAAAAGACTAAAGACTTTATTGTACTCCAACAGTCCAAGATCACATATAAGTCTGTTATAGGTTACGTAAAATTTTTGTCTCAGTGGCTGAAGGAGCACAAACAGTAACTGTCAGTATATACCAAGTGAAACATTTAATTGCTACCATAGGCTTATAATTCCAGCAGTTACCCTCATTAAATACATATAAAATATAGATAAACAACTACGATATTTGCTGAAATTAATTGATCTTTTAGCTGTTTGATTATCTTAACAGACCTGAGTCTGAGATGGAACAGCCAGTTCCCTGAGTGTGGGATGAAACATCCAGTTCAAAACCAGTGTTTTTTTTATATATATATAAATTAAAACAATATGTCAATAAACTATAATTGACAATACCAAATATCCTTTATGAGTTGGATCTATCCATACTTGTTTACAGTTAACTTATCGATAGTCAGAAGATATTAAAATATAAACATACATTCACACACACACACACACACACACGTACATGGTTTTAAGGTGGCTAGTAGGGAAGAAATTATTTTATTATTTGGTACTCAAAAGAATCACAAAACATTTTTAAAATTTTCATTTAAATTGATCCAAGATGTTTAGTTTATGCTATTAATGAGAAGTTTACTAGGTAGTAAGAAGTAATTTATTCAAGACAGCAGTTTCTTTGAAATTCCATAGGAAGACCAGTCTGGCCTTATAATCTCAGAGAAGTCTGTGTGCCTCTGCCTTCAGAGTGCTGAACTGAAAAGACTTCATTATACCAAGTTCATCCTAAAAGAGAGTTCAAAATAGATTGGCACACAATTCGGCAGCCAGCGTGCACACTGCAGGTAACTAGTGCCAAATTACAGGCAACATGTAGTTGGGCAATCTTTAAGTAAAAAACAAAACAAAACACTTTTTAGAGGTTTTTCCTTCTCTCAACAAGTTTTGACATTCATTACTGTTAGCACCTGAGTAAGGTATTTAAGGGGAAACATGATTAGGAAACCAAAATGAATTTTAATGCCTAGGACTTTTGAATTACTCAATCAAGTAATTAATTAATTATGCACACATTTTACTTAAAATATATTTAATGTGCCCAGGTTTATAAGGATAATATTTGCATTATAATTAGGCATACCAAGAGGGAATTTAAACCAATAGATTTTTGTTTACAAAAATTAAGAGGTTTTTGAATGGCCTTACGTTAAAATCATCTCAAGACAAAATAACACATAAAGGCAACACTGCCATGTAAAGACAATATAACCATGTAACTTTTCTTCATAGCTAGCTACATACCCAGCCCAAGATTTGACAACTCCTCAGGCCTTCTTTGCTATGTATCTTCAACATTAGCTGTGAGATTACTCATCTCCTAGCTAAACATCCAGCTGTTCCAGGAGTTCTACAAGGTCCAAGTTTGGAGGGGCCTCAGTTCAAGTAAGTGATCATTTCCCAGGTGGGACAGGCCATACAAAAAGATTACATGCAAAAGCACAGCACATGGGCACTTGGCAGGTTGTTAATACAAACACAAAATGGCACTCTATAAAAATGCAACAGGTCATTATATAGGTAGTGTGAAATCACCCCCCAGGCACTGAACTGAGACCTTTGTATCATCACATCCTAATTTGTACACATAACCAGAGAGTTCCTGTGACTCTCACTTGTGCCTCTGGGAGGCACTGGCTGGAAACGGTAGCTCATGCATACCTAACCTCAGATTAGATAGGCCCACAAGATCACAATTTTTTAGTTAAATACAGTTCTCTATAGGCAAGTTCTTAATTACTTAAGCAAATAGGATCACTATTTTTCCTATAGAATTTATTCTCCAATTTGTTAAATTCTATTAAATTAACATTTTATCTTCCAAGAAGGATAAATTAAAATTTTACGCTAAAACACTTTTAATTTAACTGGAATGATCTATGTGAGGATGAGAAATATTTAAACAGTGACATAGAAGATTCTGTAATATTGCCATTGTGTTAAGAAAATATTAAGATAACTGAATTGAGAACATGTTTGTTTCAGAAAAATCTGAAAATTGATCATAGCCAATTTTCCATAACACTATTTCTCCAGAATCTGAAAGAAAATGTCTTATATTAAGAGGTGATAAAGAGATAATGTGACAACAATCATAGGGAAAATGATACAGTCTTAGAGAATATGAGCTATGCCGCATCCACATAACCTCTTTTTTCACTATTATGTCTGAGGAGACACTGACTTGTGTTCTTCTAGGGTATGTATTCAAATTTTTTTCTGTTAATTTATTCTTTCATAAATATATGGAATATCAAATGAAATGAAAAAAAATTGAACATATTTACTGCTTTGAGAATTTCATATTTTTCTACAATTTACACATTACTGCTTACTTGAACTTTTCCCATGTCCTTCCACTTTCTGTCAAATTTATTATCTCTTCTTTAAGTATTCTTACATGTTTACACAAATATATATATATATGTATATATATATATACATATATATATACACACACTTATGTGTATATATACATATATACTGGGATTAATTCTTCATTAAGGGAGGTTGTTACTGAAAAAATCTGACACACACACACACACTCTTTCTTTCTTGTCATTTACTGCCTATATCTCTTCATCTATGAGTGAAATTTTCTGAAATTTTCCCCATCCATATGGGTATATTGATTAATTTGTTCATTCTGTAGGCAAATGGAGTTATCACATGTGATAAATCCCTTAGGAGCCATAGAATATCTAACACAATTTCCAGTATCCAGCAATGGAAATTTCCCTATGATTTCTTGGTTAAGATGGTCGAGGAAAATCTGAAAGATAGATAAGCTTTGTCCATGCCCTTTGTTGTGTCCCCAAAATTGAAGGCAAGATCTTATTGTAGAAGATACTGCACAACACCAACACTTAATATACAGGACTTGGAGAAATAAATGTGGACTTGACCTCGAAGAAATTAAATAAAATGATCAGGATTACTAAGATACTAAGTTTTGTAAAAAAGAATAATGGATCATGGAGTAAAGCATTTTTAATTTTATTAAAGGATTATGGTTAATACTAGGATACAATAATTATTCAGGTGACTTTTCTTTTTTTATTTATTTTTTGCATGTATGAATGTACTGTCTGCATGCAGGTCTGTGCATCCGTGTTGTGCAATGTAGTGGAGGTCAGAAGAGGGTGTTGGATTCCCCAGGAACTGGAGTTGAAGACGGTTTTCAGCCGCCATGTGGGTGCTGGGGATCGAACCCGGTCCTCTGCAAGAGCAGTTGGCACTCTTAACCACTAGGCCATCTCTCCAGCCCGTCAAGTGACTTTTCTTGATATTTGACCCTTATCATTAAACTTATAAATTGAAATTTGCTCCTACTAATAGTTTCAATATTTTCCAATGTTACTTATGTGACTATAACCACCTTGGAGTTATTTGCCTCACCTATAGTAGCAGCTGGAAATGTTGACATGCTTCTAACATTCTCAGTTTAGTAACCATGTTTGCATCCATAGCTGGTCATTCACCAATCTTGATATCACTGCTTTTGCTGGAATAATAAATTTAACTTTGCTGAAATTTCTTTCTTCCTGAAGGTTCTAAGCAGAATTGAATGCCTCCCTTTTTAGGCTGTATTTAAAATACTGGATCATTTCTGCAGATGAAATATCTATTAACAGGCACTCCATTTAATACAGTTTGTATATAACCTGTATTCCCTAGCAATGTTGAGAAATTCTGTACTAACTAGTAGTTGTTAACTTTGGGAGATTCACTCCATTTTAATTTGCATTGTCATGTTTCCTTACCATATTGTCACAACAATGTTTGCAAAGAATTCTCAATAAAAGGCCAATATTTTAGCCATGAAAATATAATTGATTAATCCATTAAACTCACTGATTTTTTTACTAAAGCATTAAAAGGATAAGGTTATCTCTGAAAATACTTATTATCTTTACTGTTTTTATTTGTGACTTTTATCAGATGGCATGAAACATTCAGGGATTATTTTCATATCTTCATATCCTGTGGATATTGAAGCATAATGATTCATTTCATTCATGCCTCCTGGTTGGTAATAGCCTCATTAAATTTGGTCATCCATCCAACACATATTGGTAGCTCTGCATATTAGTAAAAACACTGTCAGAACCTCCCCATCTATAGGGTTCTTATTTTTTCTGGAATATGAGCAGTACAGGAGAAGCAGTGTATTTTACTTAAATATTTCTGAACTATGAACACATGTCTATGGACTCTTTTCAACTGAGATTTTGGGAAAATAAAGGATGAGTTATTTATTGTGTTACACTGTAGAACATTGGAATGATAAAGCCATTTGACAAAAAGAAACAAAAAATAGCAACAATAAAAGCAAAAACATTATCAAAAGACCCTAAGTGCCTAGATACAGGTTTTCACATATTTCTGCTGTATGTTTCTAGGTTGTATGCTGTTAGGTTATAAATATTGAGTGCTGTTTGCCTTATTGTTAATATACAGTAAATAATGGTATCTATAGTTTATTAACTGAATTCTGTATTATCTTGTGAAACCTCAATGATGATGTTAAAATAACCCTTTTCACAGGCAACAGTGTGTTCCTTCACTCTGAAAGAATCACATACTGGTGTCCTAATTTTTAATGTCTCATAATGTCAAATTATTAAAGATAAGGTCTGAATAGAACAACCCAAGGTAGCTTGAAACAAATTAACACTTTAAAAGAAGTAATGTGGGGACAGAAATACACACAAGGATCAGTCCACATGAAGAGTCACATTTGAGAAAGATAGGTTACCAGTAGCCCAAGTTCAGATGAGGCAGAGAATATATCCTTGCCTCTTAGCCTTCAAAAAGTCTAACCCCAATATATATCTTATCTATTATATATATATATATATATATATATATATAATATATAATAATTTTTTTTTTTTTTTTTTGAAACCGGGTCTTGTTTCAACCTTCCCCTGGTTTGCCAAGCGGGGTTCGGGTCACAACGAAAGAGCGGGTGTGAGAGACAATGGAATCAATACAATGACACAGGGATTCGGGTGAAAGCAAGCAGATAGAGAGCTGCTGCAGTTTAATTTATTTAGGGAAAGTTAGGGGAATATATGTGGTCAGGGATTAAAGGCATGTGCCACCACACCCAGTGTGAGTTTAATCCCAAGAACTTGGATTAAAGGGGTGTGGCACCATTGCTGGTCTGGAACTCACTCCACAGGCCAGGTTGACCCTCAACTCACAGAGATCAGTCTGCCTCCATAGTGCTAGGATAAGTCTGTTTGGCAGGTCCAAGCACTCTACATGGTCTCCCTTTAGTCCCAGCTGGCCTGGAGCTCACTCTGTAGACTAGGTTGGCCTTGAACTCACAGAGATCCACCTGCCTCTGCCTCCTGAGTGCTGGGGTTACAGACATGCACCACCACACCTGACTACAACAGAGATTTTATATTGGGCTTTTGAAAGGAGGGCAACAGAGAGTGAGAGATAGACTATCAAGTTTTCTCTCTGATGTGATATGTAAAATTCTTGGCACTGTCCAAGTTCTGTTTGCAAAGAACTGGTGGGTCATTTAGCAGTGTCCTTTTAATTCTAGTAATAAACTAGATATAAACTATAATAAAAAATAAACTCTAATAAACTCTAATAAAAATATTATAACAAATATTTAAGATTATGGGCACAGACAGATATGCTTGGATTATATCTTGATTGAGGCATTATAACTCTTTGACAAAAGGGATGCCAATAACTTTATAATGTGGTCAAAAATATTCTGGAATTAGGAGGCATCAAGTCTAAAGTGTCGGCCATGTGACCTACCTGGCCAGGGAGCTGGTTGCTACTAATTGACTACATCTTATGCAGCATAATGAAAGTGTAGCATGAGTGAGCTGTAGTAAAACTTCAAAGAACATTTCCTTCCAGTGGTTTGCGCAGGGGTTACTGACAATATGAAGGTTAGTTAGCAATAGGTCTTACTGTCCATTTTTTTTTTTATGTGCACTCAAAGTTATAGGCAAATGTCCTTTGGGAGGATTTTAAAGCCTCCCTAGCCAACAGCTCCTGGTATGGCAACCCACAGTTGGTAGTGAAGACTTTATCTACCAATACTTTCATTTAAATGGAGGAAAAAATTGCATCCTTGAGGGAGGAGGCATATTTGTTCTACCTGTTTTTGTAATTGTCATTACCATCAGAGAAGCCTGTCTTGTTTCCCAAACCCCTAAATCCTAATTTATAGTTTACCAGAAAGCAGGAGTTGTATTACATACCTATAAACAGGAACTAAGATAAAAGTGTTTACCACACCCATTCAGACTATCTCCCTCTGGATTGCTTACCACTGTTTCAAGGAAGTAGAGCCCAGCTTTTCCTGAACCAAATTATCTTGTTATGTAGAAAAGAAATGTCAGAGTTATCGCTTGTGTAATACAGGGAAACATAGAGAACATGGAAATGATTTGTGTCCAGTTAAACTAATAGCTGTAACTGGGACTCCAGTATAAGTGAGTAGTGGATTGAAAAATAGCAACAATTCTGTATGCCTGATTAGGTTAAGCATGTTATTATTTTCTGTTCTGGAGCTAGCCATCCATTTTAACCTTATACAGGAGGCTTTTAGTTGATACTATGAGACTTAATAACATGTCCTAAGAGATTTGCCCCCTAGTTATTAAAAGTTCTGAAATATTTAATTTTATATTGATAGATGATAGATAGATAGATAGATAGATAGATAGATAGATAGATAGATGGAACAATTATTTTGAATGGACCACTATAAATTATAAACTTTGATATGTCCTTGCAAGTCATCGCATAGGTTCCATTTGATGAAATCTCTCCAGATATTCAGAGACGTTTTACATGGGTATGGCCAAAAACCTGTTTATTCACTCCAAAGATGGTTTACCTGGTGATCAAATGTCTTACATATAAAGCAAGACTGCAGAAATAATAATTCCTTTGAATTAATTACTATCATGCAAGATCAATAACCCTATTGGGATTTAATAATTTTAGTATACATGGACATTTATTCATTAGTGAGTAGGTTACCAAAAACCTTGCCTCAAGTATCAAAAGAGTGTAGCCAGCAAGTAGGGAGAGGCCATATGTACTTAGTAAAGCATTGAAATTAGATTATATCTCAATTATCTCATTAGTTACTTTTATTTATTTATTATTTACTGTGCCTTTAACCTGATTTTCTTCTTCTCCTATGCTTATATCTCACAGGGTTGGTCTTTTTTTAATATAATACTTTTACTGGTGTTTGGTATATTTCAGACATCATTTTTAGTTCAATTTAGACATATTCCCTTTTCCCTTCCCCCTACCCCACCCAGTTCATGCATTCTGCCATATCTTTCTCTCAGTCTATTTAAAGATTTTCTCTGCAGAGATTTATTGCTTTGGGCAGAATTTAACTATATCAATCCATGCTTTGACCAAGACCTTACGTTGTTGTTTTTCCCTCCATTTTGTATTACTCCAAAATAAATGTCATATATATTCCAGAATTATGTCCTCTGGTAATAAAATGCATGTTAACCCTGAACTATGTTTCGGAATTCATATTTTCCCTTTAATTTTATATTAATCTAAAATATGAATACATATGTCCCACCTATATACATTAATTACAATGTCTGAAAATAAGTGGTAAGTTAACTCTAGGGCCCATTAAAAGGTACACATTATAAGAGCACCATTGCTTGCAGATAGAAAGAAATATAACAATAACATTGCTCAGCTTGACTTTCAACTGGGGATTTGGTGCTAGCATTCACAAATGAGGGAAATCATTCCCTGTTTTTTTTTTTTTTGGGGGGGGGGGGTTCTGTTAGTTCACTTAGCATAATGGCTTTGAGTTCCACGCATTTACCTGCAAAGTTCATGATGTCATTTTTTTTTTTTTTGGTGATTTTCATGCAACTTTAATATCATAGGTAAGTTCTTATTATTCACAATAGAATATCTAATTATAAAGACTGAAATCAATTTGAGAAATTAATGTTTGCTTCATGGAAGGTATTCAGGAGATTACCCTCTGATTCTATCCTTTTAAATACCTTGAGTTGTTGTACGTTATCATTAAATGGCTCATAGAATTCTGCTGTAAATCCATCTGGAGCTGGGCTTTTTTTTTTTTAGTTGAGCGGTTTTGTATTGCTGCTTCAATTTCCTCATATGCTATGGGTCTGCTTAAACAGTTGATCACTTCTTGGTTGAGCCTGGTGAGTCCCATGATTTCAGAAGTTCATCCATTTCTTTTAAGTCTATAAATTTATTAAATATGTATTTAATCTCTGATCTGATTTTTTATTTCTTCTTGTCTTTTAGTTTTGAGAGTCATTTGTTGTTGTCTCTCAAGTGTTTTGTGTTGCAACATTAAGTCATTTATTTGTTCTCTTTCTGTTTTATTTTTTTTTTTTGTCTGTGTGTGTGTCCCTCTTACAGCTACTTTTAAAGAGTGCCATAGATTTTGTTGTGTTGCATTGTTGTTTTTGTTTAATTCCAGGAATCCTTTTCTTTCTTTCTTAATTTCTCCCTTGACCAATTCATTTTCCAGGAGTATGTAGTTTAATCTCCATGAGTTCTTGCATTTACTATGTCTTCTTTTGATATTGATATTAAGCTTAATTGCATTGTGGTCTAATAGTATACATGGAATTCTTTCTTTTTTTTTTTTTTTTGTATTTTTTTGAGATTTGTTCTATGTCCCAGTATTTGGTCAATTTTGACAAAGTTTTCACAAGGTGCTAAATAGAAAGTATATTCTCTGGTGTTTGGGTACAATACTCGGTAGATATATGTTAGGTCAATTTGGTGTATCATATTGTTCAGTTCAGTTGTCTCTCTGTTTATCCTTTGCCCAGTTGACCTAGATAATGGACATTGTGGAGTATTGAATTCTCCTACTACTAGTGTGCTAGAGTCAATATGTGCTTTAAAGTCCTGTAAAATTGTGTTTATCAAGTTCCAGGCACCTGAATTTTGTTCATATAAATTAAGAATTATGATATCTTCTTCATTAATTTGTTCCTTTTTTAAGAATCAAATGACCCACTTCATTTCTTCTGACTAGGTTTAGTTTAAGTCCATTTTATTGGATATTAGAATAGCGACTCCTGCTTGTTTCTTAATGCCATTTGCTTGTAATATGTTTTCCATCCTTTCACCTTGAGATAATTCCTGTCTTTAAATTTGAGATGAGTTTCTTGCAGTCAACAAAAAGATGGATTTTTGTTTAGCAATCCATCCAACTAGTCTATGTCTCTTAATCAGAGAATTCAGACTATTGATATTTAAAGTTAATATTGAGAGATTTATATTACTTTTGATCATTTTGGTTTCTGGTGAATTCTTTCCCTAAGTTTTTATTTCCATAATAGGAGTCTCATGAAGTATTTTCTGCTGCCAATTGGTTATACTCATTCCTACCCACCACTCTTTGCATTGCATCAAATATTCTTTGAAGAGATGACTTTCTGGACAATAATTCTTTCAGGTTAATTATTGCATGGGACATTTTCCTTTCTCCTTCAATTATGATGGACATTCTTACTGGATAAAATATTCTGGGTTGAAATCTATAGTCATTTAGAACTGGAGATACTTGAAACCAATCTTTTCTGGCTTTCCTTCTTGAAAACTTGTTTGAAATGAAAAATCAACTTTAATTCAGATATGTTTTACCTTGTAAGTGGCTTGTTTTCTTTTTGCTTCCCTCAGCATCAGCTCTTTGCTTAGAACATCCAGGTTGCTTGTTGTTGTTGTTGTTGTTTGTTTGTTTTTGTTTGTTTACTGTGATATGGTGTAGGGAATTTCTTTTATGGCTCTGTCTATTTTTTTGTTCTATATGCTTTGTGTGTTTGCATGGGTATCTCTTTCTTATTTGGGTAAAAATTTCCTCTGCAATTCTGTTGAAAATCAATGCAATACAGGATCTTGTGAATTTTTTTGCTCTTAAGTATGTATGATCTGTATGTTTGGTCTTTCCATAGTGTCCCACATTTCCTGCTTATTCCGTACTTGTGTTTTTTTTAACTTTCTTAATCTTTGCTCTATCAATCCAGTACTTCCATATTATTTTCTAGTCTTGATATTCTATTTTCTTTTTTTATATTCTATTTTCTATGTCATCCATTCTGTTATTGAGACTTGACCTGATCCTTTTCAAGTGGTTTGTGGAGGGTTGCACTTTTTTCTTCATTTCAGCTTGACTTTATTTCAAATTTTCTATATTTATTTGTAATTTCATTTTGCAGTTTATCATTATCTTATTTTAATTTATCCCTACATTGTGTTAGGTTTTTCATTTCTTGTATATGCCTTCTATATTTTTTCAATCATTTGATATTTTTTGATCATGTTTATAATTATTATTTTAAATTCTATAACCTGAGTTACATCTAGAGATTCCTCGCTTATAGGATTCTTCAATAGTAGTATTTGGTGGGGATTTAAGATTTGTGTTTTTCATATTAATGTTATTTCATTATGCTTCTGGCATTTGGGTTTCTTTTGTGGCTGTGATTCAAGTTTGCAGCTCAGATTTTGTTGTTGTATTTGTTTTTGAGTTGAAGACTGACTTTTCTTATAATCTTCAGGTGTATTCATTATCTTCTTACTTGGCATACGTGTGTGGTTAGTTTAGGTATCAAGCTATCACCACTAGCCTAGCCCTGGACAGACCAGCACCCCTCACCCAACCAGTAAATAACTCTTCAAGTGTCAGGAACGATGCAACTCCCAAGATGCCCTGATCCCATCAGGGCTGTGGAACCCACACAATGATGACTCCAGGGTGTGGAGGCCTTTTGGGCTGTAAGAATACAACACTTCTGCTACTGTGAAGCTATTCCCCATTGCCAAAGTGAGGAAATCCCCAGTCACCCACCTGGAAAGATGAACTCACAGAAACACTGCTTGCCACCTATGGTCTTTCCACAGGTTCTTTAGGGACATCTGTGAAGGTCTGTACCTGGGTCCAGTAGGAGGGAGGCCTCGCCCTCACCAGGGTTGTCCCTGCTACATTCACTAAAGGTCCAAATGCCCTGACATGACCTCTGGTTCTTCCCAACACTCATAGGGGCCCCTAAACACCTCTCCCCTGACTGCCTCAGCTGCTCACAACACACGCAATGCACTTGGAGTCACCATCTTGAGCTATGTGGCATGGCATTTTGTAACTGCAGACCTAGATAACTGCTGCAATCCCACTTCTATAATTTTACATTTCTAATGACAATCTCCAGAGAAGGATGGCTCTGAAATCATTCTGGGCCACACTCACAGCCCCAGCCCCAATATTTCTATTCTCAGATTTATGGACTGCATGTGTAGAGGAAACAAATGGTCTTTTAAAGTTATTTCCTATAGTTATTTAACTTGGAGTATGAAGAATAAGGTATTTACTATTTCATGGTATATCTATAAAATATGAATCTAGGGGCTTCTTGCTGACATTTTGATTTCATTAGAGAACACATATTAAAAGAAACAAAAGAATGTGGAACAGAGAGAGATAGTGTAAAATATCAGAAACATGATTTGCTTGCTCTCAGTATTACCACTAATAAAGAATGATACTCATTATTCTTTATTAGTGGAAATACTGCAGGCAAAATATTGCTTGTGACTGATTTTGCACAGTCTGTTTAATAATGTACAGATGTCTTGTTGTTTAAATATATGTTCTTATAAAATAAGTCAGTGTTAATAGAACATATGATGAAGATTTTTTTGATGCTGTGTGAATGCAAATATGGATATCCTTATGCACATACATGTGAAGGCCAGAGGCTATAAATCAGATAATTTTTTAATCAGATTCCAACAAGGTTTTTAAAATATTTTTATTGAAGTTTTGTGCATTTCATCCAACATTTTTTAATCCAATTTAGACTCATTCCCTCTTCCATGCACCCCCACCCTAGCTGAGCTCGTGCATTCTGCCATGCATGTGTTGTATTTTCTTCTCAGTCACTTTAATTTTTTTTTCATATACAGAGATTTATTGTATTGGGCAGTTTACTGTTTCATTCAGTTCTTTGTCTGAGTCCTTTTTAATTTTTTTAAATTTATTTATTTATGTATATGTAGGAATGTACTGTCTGCATGCAGGTTTGTCACTCGTGTCGTGCAATGCCGCGCGGTCAGAAGAGGGTGTAGGATTCCCTTGAACTGGAGTTCTCCTGGAATTGTAGTTTCAGACCATTCTCGGCTGCCATGTGGGTGCTGGGAATTGAACCCAGGTCCTCTGCAAGAGTGGTCGACGTTCTTAACCGCTAGGCCATCTCTCCAGCCCCTGTCTGAGTCCTTTTGCTGTTGTGTTTCCCTCAAGTTTGTATTACTCCAAAGTATGGAGATAGCACATATGCTAAAATTATTATGTCTGAAAATAATCTATAAGTTAATTCCAAAACATGTTTAGGAATTTACATGTTTCTTTTAATTTTATATTACTCTAGAATATGCACCCATATACCAAAATTCCAAAGTCTGAACATTAGTAGTAGGTTAATTATTAAGCCTGTTTAGGGATTCACATTTTAACAGTACAGTTGCTTTCAGATAAAAATAAGGATGACATTAATGTTTCTCAGTTTGATTTACAACTGGGGATTTGATGATAGCATCTACCAATGAGGGATACAATTTGTCATTTGTTTTTCTGGGAATGAGTTACTTCACTTAGCAAAATGGCTTCTAGTTCCATCCATTTACCTGCAAAGTTTATGATATCATCTTTCTTTACCCCGAATAGAACTACATTGTGTAGAGGTATCACATTTTTTTAATTCACCCATTGGTGTGAAGAGAGCTGCAATAAACATGGTTTTGTATGTTTCTCTGGGACAGGTTGTGTCTTGTGGGTGGTATGATTAGGTCAGGTGTTAGCTTTAAATTGAGTTTTTTAAGTACTCTCCATATGTTTTCCATAGGCATTTGCACAAATTTGCATTCCCACCTGCAGTGAATGAGTGTTCCCCTTTCCCCACAACTGCTCCATCACTTGGTGTCATTTGTTTTCTTAAACTTAGCAAGTCTTACCAGGGTGAGATGAATATCTGAAATCATGGAGTTCAACAAAGCTTAATCAATGAGAGTTTGACAGCTTGAACAGACCCATAACATATGAGGAAATTGAAATAGTAATTCAAAACCTCCCAGCCTAAAAAAATCCAGGCATATATGGATTTATGGCAGAATTTTATAAAACTTTTAAAGAAGTGATATACCCACTACTACTAAGATTGTTGACATGGATAGAAATAGATGGAAATCTCCCAAATTATTTCTATGGAGACAGCATCATTCCAATACCAAAATCAGGTAAAGATACTACCAAAAGAAGAAAACTATAGGCCCATTTCATTAATGAACATACATGTAAAAATTCTCAATGAAATACAAACCTCATACAGGCACACATCAAAAAGATCATTCACCATGACTAACTCAGATTTGTATTAGAGAAGCAAGGATAGTTCAACGTATATAAATCAATAAATATCATAAAGCACATAAAGGGGCTGAAAACAAAAACCACATGATCATCTCAATCAACACAGAAAATACTTCGACACAATCCAGCATACCTCCATGTTTAAAGTGCTAGAGGGGATTGGACTGGGGGAAACATCCCTGAACGTAATTAAAGCCATGTACAACAAACTCACAGCCAACATCATCCTAAATGGGGAAAACTTAGAATCATTCCCATTTAAAGCAGGAACCTGGGAAGGCTATCCCCTATCTCCACTCATCTTCAGTATAGTGCTTGAAATGCTTTCTATAACAGTCAGACAAGAAAAGGAAAATAAAGGAGTACTAATTGGAAAAGAGGAAGTAAAATTATCCTTTTATTGCAGATAATACAGTAGTTCACCTAAGGGACACACACAAACAAACAAATGAACAAAACAAAACAAAATAACAACAAAAAATTCTACCAGGAAACTCCTAGAAATCATCAAGAGTTTCATTAAAATGGTGGGCTACACAATTAATCAAGAAAAATCATTAGCCTTTCTTTACAGCAACAATAAACAAATGGAGAAAGAATACAAGGAGAGTCTCCCATTCACAATAGCTTCAAAAAATACCTTGGAACAAATCTAACCAAAGATACCAAAGATCTGTACAATGAAAATGTTAAATCCCTGAAGGAGATTGAAGAAGATACCAGAAGATGGAAAGAACTCTCATGCTCGTGAATTGGAAGAAATTAATATAGTGAAAATATCCATCCTACCCAAACTAATATAGAGATTTAATGCAATCCCAATCAAACTCCCATGAGTTTCTTCTCAGACTTAAAAAATATCCTTAAAATTTATATGGAAAAACAAAAGACCCCGGATAGCCAAAGCAACCCAAGGAGAAAAAAAAAAAAAAAAAGCAACATAAGGGGATAACAATACTAGACTTCAAACTATATTACAGGGCTATAGTAATAAAATCAGCTTGTTACTGACACAAAATATACCCACAGATCAATGGGACAAGATTGAAGATCCAAAATAAGCACATGAAATTTCAGGTACCTTATATTTAACAAGGGGGCCAACAGGACTCAATGGAGGAAAGCCAGCATCTTCATCAATTGGTCCTGGAAAAATTGGATCACCACTTGTAGAAGGATGAAGCTGAACCCTTACCTTTCACCATGTACTAAAATAGATAACTCCAAATGAATTAAAGATCTCAACATGAAGCCAGAAACTTTGAAAATGATAGAAGAAAACAACGCAGTAATCCACAAAATATGGGCATAGGAAAAGACTTTCTAAAACAGCAGCTGCGTTGGAAGCAAGATCAACAATAGACAAGTGGTAACTCATTAAACTTAAAAGCTTCTGTACAGTGAAGGAAAAAATCAAAGAATGAAGAGAAAACCCACAGAGAAGGAGAAAAGTTTCACCAGTGACACACCTGACAAAGTCTTAACATCCAGAATATATAAATTACTCAAAATATCAAGTAGCAAGAAATAAATGACTCAAAAGATGGATTAATGAACTGAACGGAGACTTCACAAATGAAAAAAATTAGGATGGCAGAGAACCATCTTAGAGAGTGTTCAACGTCACTAATAGTTATGGAGATTTCAATTAACACCAATCATAGTATTTTTATTTTATTTTATTTTATTTATTTCGGTATGTGTACAATGTATCGTGTCTGCATGCAGGTTTGTGACCCGTGTCATGCAATGGAGGTCCAGAAGAGGGTCTCGGTTCCCCTGGAACTTGTTCTCTCTGGAAATTGGAGTTTCAGACGGGCTTCTCGGACCGCCATGTGGGTGCTGGGATCGAACTCCGGGTCCTCTGTAAGGTGGTCTGGCGCTCTTAACCGCTAGGCCATCTCTCCAGCCCCCAACATAGTATTTTAACAGAGTGTCTATATGCTGGTTTGGATACTTACAGGTCTTCAAATCATAAAGTAACTCCTGCCTATTTCTACCTGGTGAAATAATTACATGTGAATGAGTTCATGGGCTGTTGTTTGACTGTGGGTGCATTGACCCAAATTTAGGTTGTCATATTTGTCTGGCAAACAATTTAACAACAGAATTTTCTCACTGGCCACCATATTGTGGAATGTTTGAGAGGTAAAACTTCTGACATATTTTGTGTATGGAAATAAATAAAATTTATCATAGTCAAAGTCATACATGTGTGTATATATAAACATATGTGTGTAAAACCACAATAATCAAAGAAGAGGACGAAAAACTGTGAGAGCATGTCAAACCATGAGAGGTATTGGAAAGGGCAGAAATGATGGAAATACAATAGTCACATATAGAATTCTCAAAAAAAAATTTTTTTTAAGTCTAAAGAAAAATAATTTAATTTGTAATTCTTAGTTGGTAGGAATTCCATAAACTTTATAATATAATATATATATATATATATATTTCTAACTTCATCTAAATAGATACATCAATGATATCTTTTTTCCATGCTGTGGATAAACATGGTGCAATGTGTATATGCCATTGACTAAATGTCCTTTCTTCTCTTAATAGCTCCATCTGAATTCAAGCATTTATGGCTTTCATGTCTATAGCTCCTAGAGTCTTGAGTTCTTTCTTAGATGTTTGAGTAATTTAGCTTAATTCTGTTTGCTTGTGACACACATCATATTACACATTGCCAAAACATATTGTCATTATTTGGCAGGACATCAACAAAGTCACTCAGAATGAAACATTATTTGCTTCTTCTGAGTTGTTGGATATCATACAAATATTCACTGTATGAGAGAAAGTAAAGAAATGTCATTGTACTAGGATGAACATTAATTTACTAAAGTTCCCTACAGCTGGTGTATAATTGAGCTGAATTGTAGAAATATAAAAAAGGTTTCCAGTATACCACATTACAATATGTTAGAATTTGTTTTTAACATTTTCTTCATTATCTACATATTATTACTCATGAAACCAAATTGCTTAATGTAGCTTCTAAGGTAATTCGCTGTTCGACTTCTAAACATAAGATCATGCTGCTTCTTCTGCATGACCTAATTGACATTTTTGTTTCACCTGATTTCAACCTTGAGTTTGTTTACACATCCCTGCTCTTTGGTCATAACGAGGGGCCATGAAGCACAGCTATCTACTTTAAGAGGTGATAAAAATGAATCATGGAAATGTGAACTTTATGTGCAATGGAAATTCGCACTTTAGACTACTAAAAGCAAGCAGAGTAAGAATGGCAGGTGTTTCCAGTGGAGAAATGCTGTATTATTACAGGGCTTATTCAGCTTCCTTTAAAAATCTTAAAATGCAAAATATCAGAATGAAAAAAAAATGTAATGTGTATTTGAAAGTAATACAGTTTGAGAAGTAAATTATTTGTCAATTAGTTTCTTATAAAGTTTGTGTTTACAATTTATTATATATAATAACATTAAAATTTGCACAAATTATTATAACTCATGGGATTTTATGGCAGAGATTCTAATATGCAAAACTTACCATTTTGTTGACATAGATTTATATTTACAAAGATTTCATCTTAAGTAATAATTCTTCCTGCACATCTGCTTAGTCATTAGTTATGCCAAAAATCACTCTACTGAGTTAGCATTCAGAAATACTGACATAAATTAGTAAAGAATAATAGTGTAGATGAGATAAACATTGTTTTAATATGGGGCATTTACATAAAATTTACCTGCTTGTGTTGATGGATAAACTATGTAGTTTATATTCTTAAAGGAATTCAAAGCTTATTTTTCTCTATGTGTGTGATTTATGCTTTTAAAATTTCACAGATGTATACTATGTATCTTAAATTTTCTACTCTCAATCTCTTAGGCAAATTTCATCCCCCCAATATATTTTTCTTCATGCTTCATATCCATAATATTTATATTTATTCTTTAAAAATTTTATCCATTTCTACAGTGCATTTTGAATTATAGCCACCAGCATCAGCACCATTCTGCTTAATAGCCTTAGTTGATCTTCTTCCCAACTTCATTTCTTCAGCGTTTTGCTTTTTGATTGTGTATTTATTTATTTGTTTGTTTATTTATTTATTGACAAGGTCTACCTGTTGCCTTAGCTGACATGAAACTGGCTGTGTATGTACTCCAGACTGAAGGCTGGCCTCCATCTCACAGAGATCTTGTCTCTGTCTCCAGATGGGATAACAATATATGGGCCACTCTATCAGGCTTCCTCTTTTTTTTTTAAATAAATAGGTCTTTGAGTCCAATTAGTGCTATACATTTGCCTGTGTGTGTGGGGGCTTCTACCTGAACACTTAGCAGAGGCCATGACTCGGAAAGAGATTCTCCCTCTTTCACCAGCCATCAATGGCTGAGAGATTCTCAACCAAGAATGGGGCCTTGAGGACCCATTGGTATCTAAACTGGACTTTTGACTGGTCTGCTCTTATGCAGGTCTTAAGTTGGCACCCACAGCTTCTGTGAGTTACATGCAGGAGTTAGGTAATAAGAAGTCAGTATTTCAGTCTTCTCTGCATCTATAAGCTTATCCATCCATCTTCCTCTTCCTTGATGGAGCCTGAACTCTGGAGGCAAACATTTGCTGTACATGACTCATCCACAGGACAGCACTCACAGTTCTTTATCTTGGCATTTGAATAGTTGTGGATATATGTATAACAAAGACCCCACTGCTAAAGGAAGCTTCTCTGACCACAGCTGAGAACATCACAAATCTCTGTATTCTCATACAAATACTGTCAAGGCAGTTGGCATTGCCATTTAACAAATCAATAATGGAAGATCCCTAGAATTTATAATTTCCCCAGTCATAGGATTTTTTTGTGTACCATGGCTCAGAGATCCATGCATATAATCCAGCCTTTGGATTAGACCTCGAATATAATCACAAAGCGGTTTATTATTTTCATAACGAACTCATGTCAATATTGTACCAGTGGGTATATCTTGCCAGCAGATTTATACTGAATACGAGGTTGAATGACAATATTGATGTTTTTTTTTTCTACCAGCAGATATCAAATACAAAAAAGTTATCCAACTAGAGATAATTCATTTTGAGACCCTCCCTACTCCATGCCAGACTATTACCTGGTTTAACTCTGTGCTTTGTAGGCCATCACAATTGTGATGGGTCCAGATGCCTTAGGTTAAAGTGCTATGCAAATGTATGTGTGAGAAAAGACATTCTTATACAGTGTTAGACCCTACACACATGCTAGTCAAGATGTGTTGATGGTTGCAATAGTAGCCAGACTGCCTATGGAAGTAACCGATCATTAATTTATTTGAGGTCTGCTTCACATGATGGAATACAAACTTGCTATTGTAAACTATTCCAAAGCCCATAGCTATGAACCCATAGGCCCAAGGACGTGAATGTTTTGATGCTGTTTTGCTAAAACTTGTCGTTAAATGGCCAAACTAGACACACTGGTATAGTGAAAGTCATTGAAAATTTTAATTTTCCACATGGACCAAGTGAATAGACTATCAAAATTCTACATTATAGTTTATGATAATAGCAATCTTCTTAACGATTTGAACAAGAGATGCATAAAACCATAACTGACTTGGCAGAAAGAATCTCTCCTATTTCCCATGTTCTTGGGAAGAGTTCATAAGGAAAATTCATAAGGAAAATACACACACACACACACACACACACACACACACACACACACAAACCAGAAAGAAAATAGACACACTTATTTTTATCTATACATGTTTTATTTATAATTCTGAAATACATGGAAATGGCAATTTCAGAGGCAAAGGAAAGGTAAGATATGATTTATCTCTCTGTTTCAATCTAAAACTCCCTACAAATGAGAAATCTGGATTTATTCCACACTAAATATTTCAAATAAATATTTTATATATTTATGATTTATATACTGCAATGCCATTTTATACAGAGAACTTGAATATTACTAAAACTATTTATCTGAACATGCACTCAATCATTTTGAAATTAGGACAACTCTGCCTGCATTGGAAAAGTTATAGTATGATAAGAGATAGTTAAAGACATCTTCCATTAAAATACACTGTAAAATTCAGAGATTCTGAATGTTATTTCACAATGTAGATATCCATTTGAAAAACATATTTGACAATATATCAAATAAATTCCATGCCTAAGGAAATAGAAATCACTTAATAACCCTAAAACAATGATTACCAGGGGCTCTGACATCATCCATGTTATTTCAAATGATTGGATACACCACTGCATGGTCTCAGTCATGATGTATTTAAAAGGTCTAAATTCCTCTCTAAATTTTCATTGTGTAATAGTTTTAAATACAATGTTGATAAATGTTGTAAATATGCCTGGGAAGTCAGTGATCAAAGCATATTTCTAAGCCCAAATAAGGGGCTGGAATTATAATTATAAGATGAGATAAAATGATATAAAGTGAATTTGGTGTTTTGTTATTAAGAGAAATCTTTCTCCCAAAAGCAAACTTTGAAAGAGGAGAAGTCTTACTGAAAAATTTCAGTGTTAGGAGGTGTATGATCAGGAACACAAACCATGTTTACTAATCTTTTTTTTTTTTTTTAGTCTTTGTGTAATCTAAAGCTAATTCAATCTAGTATCAAATACATTATTTTATGCACTTTTGCATTGAAGTGATAATTTGTCATTGGAGAAAAAAATGGCTATATGTGCAGCTGAAATCTTGTGGATTCTATTTACCCCCAGATGTAGGTGAAGACCATGCTACTCCATGACTGAAATAGCAGGGATGCAGAAACATGTCTGAGAACATTTTGTATAAATTTCTGAGAACTCAGAAACATGTCTGAGAATATTTTGTATAAATTACTTAAGCAAATCAGATAAATCTGTCTTTAAAAGTTGTTTAATTTCCTCCAAATTATACACCTATGAGTGCTGACTTCTGCAAAATTATTTTGGAATTATTAGCTCATGAAATTTATTTATAATTGGGTTTTTAAATCTGTTCCATTTATATTCTCTTTAGATATATCACAATTGTAGAGTAGGAAGGGACAATGGTGATATTAAAGGTGAATTTTTTTTTTTTTTTTTTTTTTTTGTCTTTTCGAGACAGGGTCTCCCTGTAGTCCCAGGCTGCCTGGATACTTCACTCCGTAGACCAGGCTGGCCTTGAACTCACAAAGATCCGCCTGCCTCTGCCTCCCAAGTGCTAGGATTAAAGGCGTGCGCCACCACGCCCGGCTAAGGTGAATTTTTTATTAAGCAATTCTATGTTTTCTAAATCTCTACTGGCAAATTATAGGAAGGATTCATTAGGATTATTGCCTACTATAACATTAATAAAATAATAAAATAAAATAATAAATA
The DNA here is from genome assembly GCA_009823505.1 of Rhizomys pruinosus. Taxonomy (NCBI): domain Eukaryota; kingdom Metazoa; phylum Chordata; class Mammalia; order Rodentia; family Spalacidae; genus Rhizomys; species Rhizomys pruinosus. The sequence goes on from VZQC01006636.1 coordinate 143,857, forward strand.
TGATTTCTGCTGAAATAAATAAGGCACAATAAAATTAAAGGAGAAAAAATGTGTTTTGTGAGGGCTGAAGACACTGCATTAAGGTTAAGAGCACTGGCTCTTTTTTTCAGATGTCCATGGTTTGATGCCCAGCCTCCACATTTAGTCTAACAAAAAGTACCTAATTCTACTTCCAGGGGAACCTGGTCCACCCTTCTGAACTCCACCAGGATTGCACCACATGAGTGCACTAACACACATTCAAGAATAGCACACATAAACACTAAATAAAATATTTATAAAAAACAATTTCATATCTACCCCCAAGAAAGACTGGAAAATTTATGCCAGAAATTTAAGATACCTCTTTAAAAATGTATTATTTATTATTTTTATTTTATGTTTGAGTGTATTACCTTCATGTATGTAAGTATACCCGTGTCTTGCAATTTCTGGCAAAGTAAAATTAGGGCATCAGATTCCCCTGCAAGTGGACTTGCAGACTGTTGTTCAGGACCATGTAGGTGTGAAGAATCAAACCTGGGTTCTCTGCAAGGCATGCAGTGCTCCTTATGACTGAGCCATCTTTCCAGCCCAAGATACATTTATGAGATTAAAAACAGTAGTTTTATGTAGATCTGGTAGTAATCCTTTTTAATAAAGGGTGTTAATTATTAGCATTTACTGATAGCTAATCAGAAAAGGTCATTTGCCAAACTTCTTCACACAGAAGCAAGCACATGTTACCTTGGTTCTTCAGTATCTGAGAAAGTTTCATACCTGTTGACATTGCCAAATCACTAGATGTTCCCCTCATGGATTGGATAAATTTCTTTATAATTTACATAAGAATAAGGGAATTCTTGAACACTCTCACATCTTCTGGAATTTCTTATCATATGTCTTCCTGCCAGCTACTTCCAAACACCAGCATTATCCTCAGTATTTTCTGCTAATTTGGCTTAATTTATGATGTACTGCTGAGAACAGTTTCCAGAGGTTGCACATTCCTGGCATGTGCATGCAGGCTTTAGGCAGGCATGAGTTCTTAATTGTCTATTCTATTATACAAAGTCAAATATGACCACACATCTGCTTTCCTGAATTAAGTTTTATCATAATACAACCAGGCCCAGCCATTTAGGCATTGCATTTTATGTGGTTTGTCCTGCATAATGTGGTTTGTCCTACATTGCTTTGTGCTGAGTAAGTCCTGAAGAGAAAACTGTGTGGCCCAGATGCCATGAAAATATCACAGTAGAGCGATTTTCAGAATATGTTCCCTGTTTGCCACTTTAATAAATGAAAAACAAAACAAACTCATGACCTCCATTTTATTAAGTAATTTGTAGCTGATTTTTAATGAAGGGGAACTATAGAATTTCATTGACAAAGATTAACCAATTAATGAAGTGTCCTGAGGGCAGAGAATCATGAGACTCATGACTGCCTGAGGGGCTTAGAATATATGACTGTTGACTGTCTGGCCAAAAACAGGAAATTTATATCCCTCAACTCTAAGTCTCAAGAAACACTGCAGAAGAAGGAGTACAAAGAACCTAAGAGAAAATAGAAGAGATGTGACAGTGATATTTCAGGCATAACAGCATTGCAAATGTTCTTCCACAACAGCTGTGTTTCTTTATACAGTGTGTCTTCATAATTCCATGCCTGTCAATAGCCAGTCAAGGGCCTGTTCTTGGGGACCTGCACCCTCCCTGCTGAACTATTGGAGACTGATGTCTTCTAGGAAAGTGATGGTCACTGATTTTTAGCTGAATGTCAACAGTGAGCCCAACAAGCTCCACTGGCTGTTTCCAAATCAGTGGTCACAGACATGGTTTTGGTTAAAATCAATGACTCACAAAACCAAACATGAAGGCAGGAGTATAGGAAGGCTCCTGTGGGAAGAAAGGGGGATAAGAGGAGTGGGAAGGTAATTAGAGAGGATATGGGGTAAGAACAATAAAATGTAATGTACACATGTATGAATATCAAGTAATAAATTTGCTCAATAAGAATGACAAGTACACACACAAATATTTTTGATATATAAGAATACAGAGAAAACACATTTGGGTAACAAGGATTTATTAGATATTTAAATGAATATTTATGAATATAAACATATTTTCGAGTGCAACTTTTCCTCATATCATATTGGAAATAAATCACCAGTGTTCATTTTGTTGTAAATTATATGAGTGAGACATCCATTGCTTTAATATTTAAATAAATTGAAGATTGAACAGAGAAATAAAAAGAAAGTAAATTTCTTTCAATGAAAATATTTCATTCTAAGTACACTCAACTAGGTATTATTAACACTATCAGATCCTAAAGTATAAAATAATTTAATATACTTCTTCGGATAACATCTACTAAAATAAATGTTAAGACTATAACCAATAAAGAGAAATCAAAAGTTAATATTTAGGAATCAGCATTATCATTTACTTGCTACAGTCTTACAAACTTATAAAATTAAATTGTACTTTTTTATTTATTATACTTTGAAACTTCTAAAATATGGCATAATCATTTGGAATCATTTCACAAGATTTTCATATTCTGAATATTCTCCCACCTTAATCATTCTAATAATCCACCTGAGTATTGTGCATATTCACTTCACTGATATAATATCCAATTTTAAAGAATAAAATCTCTGAATATGTAGCAAAACATATTCACATTATTCAGCTGCACAGAATATGAATTATTTATTTTAATAGCATTCAAATAATTTTATAAGCTAGAGCTCATATTTATCATTCTGCCTTTGATAAATAGTTACAAGAGCATGGAATGGCCCAAGAAATTAGTGTACCTATTAATGTAAATTATTCAGGCCTCTTTCAATAACATTAATGATTAATTTCTTTTCTTCCTTTCTTCATATATTTCATGAATGTAAACCTCAGTATGTTTTAATGGAAATTAGAAATTATCTGAAATGAAGCAATTGGCTAATTCCTAATAGTATTGCGAAAATGTTAAGTGAATGACAGAGTACCCTTACAAAGCCTTTTATTTTTTTTTGTTTTTGAGTGATGACAGCTACATTTCTTTGTGAACATAATACAGTTTGGGAGAGAGAAATTATGAACAAAAATCTTTGAAAAGGCGAAGGAAAATAGAATCCAGTGAACATCTATCAAAATATGTGGTTTCTTGTCCAACTGAAATGTTTCATTTTATGTAGATTTGTGTAATTTCTAAAATATTTAAAAATATATATTCAAGTCACCAGGCATGGCAGCACAGGCCTTTAATCCCAGCACTTGGCAGGCAAAGGCAGGCAGATCTCTGGGAGTTCAAGCCCAGCCTGGTCTACATAGCGAGATATTATAAAGTATTATATATATAGATATGGATATATATATATAAGTATTCAATATGTATTCAAAATGTTTTGAATATATAGTGAATACAAAGCCTTTTAAATAAACATTTTCCCTTATTCTTGTTAGCAGAGCATATTAAAGGAAAAGACAAAGCATGACAATGGAATGGGGCTGGATGCAAGGAAGAAAAAGCATAAATTGTAGGGAGGAAACAATCAAGGAGTATTGGGGAGTATAATCAGTGTATGGAAATGTTAAATATATTTATACAAATAATTAAATAAACTAATTTCCAAATCATATAAAACTCTTGATAAGCTTGGAATTTGTGTATTTTATTGCATTTGCACCATTTATAACACCAAATAATTACCTTGTAGATATCTGTTTGTATAGATTTACTAGTATAATTGCCATTGTAAATAAATTATTGAGATTTTCTAGACACAAATCGAATATAAACAATATTTCCCCAAATATGTAAATCAACAAATGCCCTTTACAAGTCATCAATGATTCTCCAGACTGGTTTCCAATAACAGTTCACCAGAAAATTGACCACTATCTGTTTGAAATGCCTCATGTGATATATACACATTTCACAGGATCTTGAAGTTTATATTGGTGAATATAGAAATTTAAAAAACTAGTTAATTTATGTAACATAATTATTTTAAGGATATGAATTTTAACGTTATTCTGTACAACTATGGGAAATGACTTTTATACATCTTTAGAAAATGTTTTATTATATATTTACTATGTAAAAAATAAATAGTCTCAATAATAACTTTTATGATTTTACTTGAACCATTGACAAATAAATGTTTCTTAATATACCTGCTGTGGTCATTCGAATGTATTGGCAAATATGTACAGAATTGGATCCTTCCATTACTTTTCATAAAAAATGTAAGAACTTAAATATTCAGTCAAGAATTCATCTTTCATATCAGTACTTACGGTTATCATAATAGGCAGATAGAGATCTCTAAAAAGTGAATAAGGCTACCTTTTTCCATAATATTATGGTCATATTAGTCACACAGACATCATAAAATATCCCCTTAATTTTTTGAAAAGCTCATCTATTCTATTCATGAAATCACTTTAATTTTCTTTGCTAAGTAACATCTTCATGCACATCTATTTTTATGGTGAGTGCTGATTATAAATGTAGAGCATGCAAGGAGTGTTAAATAATTTGTTTAATTAATATATTTTATATCATAATAATTAACTGATCCCATAATATTTAAGATATGCATGCATATGGGTAGATATACTCAATTTTAAATCAAAGTTTGGTTACAAAAATCACATACATCAAAAATTAACATGACGGTATAATACAATGCCCATTAATCTGTTTGTTTGCAAGCAGTCTGATCTGGATCAGGGCCCACCAAGGGATCTACTCACAACTTCTGCAAGTACCTCCAAACCTGATTGTTATTTCCTTGTATACTTTGATCATCATGGCTTACTCACTTTGAAGCAAATTATAAGCTGCTTTAGCAAAGCCCAAAGGCACAACAGAAATAATAAGCAATTGTTCAGCCTAATGCAACTTATTTATGAAGCATTTCCTCCTCATCTAAGAAGTAGAAAAATCAAAGAAAATAATCTGGTATTCATCATACATCAAAAATTAACATGAGGTTATAATACACTGCCCATTGATATGTTTGTTTGCTAGCAGAGTCTGATCTGGATCAGGGCCCACCAAGGGATCTACTCACAACTTCTGCAAGTACCTACAAACCTCGTTTTTATTTCCTTATATGCATTGATCATCATGGCTTCCTCAGTTTAAAGCAAATTATAAGCTGCTTTAGCAAAGCCCAAGGGACACAACAGAAATAATAAGCAACTGTTCAGCCTAATGTAAATTATTTATGAACAATTTCCTCCTAATCTAGGAAACAGAAAAATCAAAGAAAATAATCTGGCATTCATGTCAATGACAGAAACAGCTGCAGCAAAATGGTTACAAGAGAGAGCATAATTGAACAGATGTTTTAAATGTGCAGTGTAAAGTGGTATGCAAACATTGATACAAAATAAATTTTGAATAAAATGGAATCTATTGACTTCATAATTAAAGCTAAGAAGAAACAAAAATAATCTTGATGGAAATCAAATTAGAATTACGAATAAAATTTGACTGCCCAGATAAAAAAGTGAGTACACAGAGGAATGTTTTCTTTTCTTTTTTTTTTTTTTCTTTTTGAATCTTAGTTCTTTTTTACAAACCTATACAGCTAGTTTCTTTGATGGACACCAAAACCCCTTTTATCAGAAGACTGAGTACTAAGATTAAAAATTTGTAGTCATCTTGTGCTATTTATTGAGAACATTCTAATTAAAAATTAGTATGGCATATTTTAAACACTTTCAAGAATAATACAAATTCAGAAAAAAAAAACAGATATTTAAGAAATATGCTTTTGCAATCTTTGAAAATACAATTAAATATATTATAAGTCAAATCTCAAAGAAAAATTTATAATCTTCGATATGAACTCTTTGGCAGAAAATGTTAATGTGTCCAAGTTTGATTTTATTTATGTAAATAACAAAGCATATTTTATTTTTCGATTTCAAAAATTGTTACATTGATTGATTGTGAGTCTGTAAGCATGTATTGGAACATGCCACAGCACACCTGTGGAGGTCACTGGACAGCTTTTGGGAATCACTACTGTCATTTATCCTGGAAGAACCTGGCGATTGAACTAGGGTCATTAGGCTTAGCAACAGGTTCTTTTATATCTAAACCAAATGACCTGACCAAAACAACATCCACCTTAATGCGGACTTTCAGATTTAAAGTCTGATGCTCTACAAACTATAAATATTCGTACATATATAGTTATAAACACATGTACATATTCATATTTTGCAAATATACATATGCATATTCAATAGTAATAATCAAAGAAGAGGAAAAAGAAAATGAGAGTGAGTAGTGAGGGACATGGGAGAAGTTAGCATGGGAGTAATGGAAATAATACAAGAACATATGTATATTACTGATAGAAATAAAAAATAAATATATATGGAGTAAATTGCTGTCTTTATGATTATATCCTTGTGATATAGCTTGAAGTCTGAAAAGGTGATCTCCCCTGTATTTCATATTTCACTCAGGATTGCTTTAGCTATTCAGGGTATTTTTTTTCTTTCCATACGAATTTGAGGATTACTTTCCAGGTCTGTGAATAAACTTATGGCTTTTTAATTGAGATTGCATCAAATCTGTATATTAATTGGGGTATCATGGACATTTTTACTCTATTACTTTTTATAATCCATGAGCATGGGAGGTTTTTCCATCTTTTGATGTCATCATCAATCTCCTTCTTTAGCACTTTAAAAATTTATAGATCCCTATAACAGGATCTTTGGTGTAGTACTTTACTTTTGTTCCCAGGCATTGTATTTTATTTATTATTTTTTCAGGCTATTTTGAGTGGGAAGGTGAACTTATATTCCTTTTCCGGTTGCTTGTGGTTGATATAAAGAAAGTCTACTGATTTTTCTATGTTAATTTTGTATCCTGTCACTTAGGTTTTCAATCTTGGTAGAGTATAAATGTTTGAAGTATTCCTGTATGATTGTCTGGATCTTTTCTTTCTCTGTTGTGATGTTTCCCTTTGCTTCATGAATATTATTTATTTGGAGTTGCTCTTTCTTTGTTTTAGGTAACTTGCTTACCATTACTAAGAAACAGCTTTTGAATTCATTGATTTTTTTTTTTTGTATTGTTTTCTTTGTTTCTATTTCATTGATTTCTGCTCTTTTTGTTATTTCTTCCTGCCGGGTTTAGGGTCCATTTGTTGTTGTCTCTCGAGAGTTTTCATTTATTTGTTACCTTTCTGTATTTATTATTTTTAATGTGGGCATTTAGAGTTGTAAATTTCCCTCTTCAGACTGCTTTTAAATTATCCCACAGGTTTTATTGTGTTGTATTGTCTTTTTCATTTAGTTCCATAAATAAATTTATTTCCTTCTTTATTTTTCCCTGACCCATTAATTATTCAGGATTCTCTTGTTTAGTCTCCATGTTTTCTTGTAGCTAGTCAGGCTTATTCTGGTGTTAATATTGAGTGTTATTGCTCTGTGGTCTGATAGAATGCATGAAATTATTTCAATCCTTTTATAATTATTGGTTTCTTTTGTGTCCCAGTATGTGGTCAGTTTTAGAGAATGTTCTGTGGGGTGCTGAGTAGAAAGTATATTCTCTGGTGTTTGGATGGAATATTCGGTATATGTCTGTGAGGTCCATTTGTTGTATTGTATTGTTCAGTTCAATGACTCTGTTTATTTTTGTCCAGTTGATATATCCAAAGGGCTAAGTGTGGTATTGAATTCCCCCACTACTAGTCTGTTGGGATTAATCTATGACTTGAGGACCTGTAGAATTGTGTTTATAAAGATTGGTGCACCTGAGTTTGTTGCATAAATATTTAGGATTGTGAGGTCTTCCAGGTTAATTGTTCATTTGATAAAGCTGTAATAGCCCTTGTTGTCTTTTCTGATTGATTTTATTCTGAAGTCTATTTTGTCTGATATTACAACAGCAACTGCTGCTTGCTTTTTTGGTACCATTGGCTTGGAATGTTTTATTTTTTTATTTTTTTTTCATCCATTCACTTTATGTTGGTTCTGTCCTTGAGGGTGAGATGAGTTTCTTTAAGATAGCATATAAATGGATTCTGTTTCCTAATCTATTCTCCCAGTCTATGTCTTTCTTTTTTTTTTCAGGGCCAATTTTTTTTCAGGGTTTGTGCATTTCATACAAAATTTCCAATCAATTCTAGACCCATTCAACCTTCCTTGCACCCTACTCCCACCCCACTAAATCTCATGAATTCTGGCAAACGTGTTTTTCATCTTTTTCTCAGTCTCTTAAATTTTTTTGATGCAGAAGTTTACTTTATTAAGCAGTTCACCGTTTCAGTCATTTCACTGACATAGTCGTTTGTTTTTGTTGTTGTTGTTCCTTACAATCTGCCTCACTCCAAAATGCACATATATGCATGCCACATATATGTTTTAGCATCTTCAGCTGATTATTTCCTTTTATTATTAGGCTGAAAGATGTCCTGCTTGAAGGCTACTCCTTGGGAAGCCCAAACAACTATCAGTTTTGCCCTTGTGCTTCACACTGCAGTTTTCCCTTCCCATAGTCATCAAATGAGGTCCAGTAAGCACCACATCCTATCTTGATCCTCCAGTGCTGGTCTCTGTGATACAGCCTGGGTAGTCCAACAATGGCAATCAATACTTGTCGGGTAAATGTCTTTCAGTTACGCATGACCACATTCCACACGCTGTCCTTCCCTTCTTGACTCAGCTCCAGGACTTGTCTCCTGCCTACAGGCCGACAGTCTCTAATCCTTGCTCCCCCAAGAAGTGGGGAGGGAAAACCTCTGGAGATCACCATAGAAAGGAACACACACACACACACACACACACACACACACACACACACACACACGGAGAGCCAGAGAGGATAGGAACTTCATTTATTTTCTGTCGGTTAGGTCTACATATTCAAGACTACAGTGCTTTGGGCAAGGAAGTGGGGAGCAGGCAGAAGGGAAGGGTGAGCAAACTTGGTTCTAATCAGGAGGATGCAGAACTCAAGTTTGTGCAACAGGTAACTAGAGGTGTGACATTTTGCTCAATGCCTCAAGGGAAGGGGCCTGGAAATTTGCAGAGATAGGACGAAACAAGAATCATTGTAATATCCTGAATCTTCCAGCTACAGATAACTCTGGAAGCCCACAGAGATATCAGATAACTGGAGATCTCCTGGGACAGGCCTTACAAGTTCTTGCTTCAAGCCACACACAAAGTTTCATTCCCACATCCCATCCTTTGTTTTTTATATAAAATGGAGCAGTAATGTCAAGTTCCTCTAGGGAGTCCCCTGGGATGACCTGGTATTGGACTAGAACAGTCTTGGCTGCAACCTCAGTGAGTGTATTGATTCAGTTTTTGATAAACCAGAGGACACAGGGTGTGATAGTCAGGAGGACTCCTAGGGTGAAAATGGGTCCCAGTAAGGGGAGCAGCCAGGAAACTAGGGGGTTGGAAAACCATGGGACAGAAACTTGTGGGAAGTACCTATCACGGAGTTCTTTCCTGAGATTTTTTAGGGTTTTAACATTTTGCTGGACAATACCAGACTCATTTAAATAAAAAACAACACTCTCCCAGGAACCCACAGGTTCCCCCATTTTCTGCGGTTAACAAGTCCTGGGCTTGCAGGTTCTGCATCACCACCTCCGCCAGAGAATTTATGTCTCTCTGGAGCTATACAAGGCTATTCATCATGGATGCCATTGCTTCATCAAACTTAGTTTGGAAGTCTGCTTCCATGCTGTAAACCTTCGCTAGGGTTCTGCGAGCCGTTCCCATCCCTGCCTTGAGAAAATGATGCCTAGGTTGATTAGAAGCAGGACAAATCTCTCTCTCTCTCTTTAAATGTTCTGGATCCAGTCACAGCATTCAAGCAACTTCCTCCTTTTCATAAAGGAAGAGCTGAAGAGTGATCATTACAGGCAAACAAATTCCAGAACCAGAAGCCTTTGTACAGAGGGATGTGATGCCATCAAACCAAAGAAAGAATGGGAATTTGACACACAGGGTCCTGTGGAGAGGAACACTTCAGAGGCACCTGGGGTCTGGAGCTGCTGCAGAAACACTGGCTCCATCTCCATGGGGACAGATCCTGTAAAGAGGTATTAGAGGGAACAGCAGTGAAAATAGGGCCTATGAGGGATGCACAGGAAAAACATTAGGGTGGGTGGTGTAATTGAGAAGATCTCTGTATTCAATGTACTGAGGCCATATTACAGTGGACTACAGCTTTCCTTCCACCTTGGATTCCTGTAACAGAATATGGGATTGAGTGATGATGGATTGAGGAGCTAGAACAAGCTAGCGAGAGATATGGATATCTGCCTCAGGTTACCAGGCAGTGCTGTAAGGGTAGAATTTTCCCTGTACTCCAGCTCTCCAGTACTCATTCCAGGGGTCCTGTATATAAATTTTAAACTGGTTATTTTGGATTTGGAACAGGCTTCTTGGGCTGCGAACACTCTCCAACCTGCAAGACCAGAATCTTCAATGACCATAAGTATCAGTTTCCTGCAAACACCATCCGACACCCTCTTCTGACCTCCACAGCCTTGCACGACGCAGGTGCACAAACGTACATGCAGACAGTACATTCATACAAATAAATAAATAAATAAATAAATAAATAAATAAATAAATAAATATTTTTTTTAAAGTTTAAAAATATTAAAAAAAAAAAGATTAGATGGGGGAACAGAAAAAGGGTGCCTCGGAGGTAGTAGTGGAATTGGGAAACACAGTAATTATGATTGCTTTACTACAGCCTTGCAAAGGACAGTCACTGGTTCCAATTACCTGATTTCTCCCCTCCCACGTTTCTCTGACAAGGAATCGCCAGACATGGGTCCAAGTTGGTGGTCTATTCATAGGATGGGCAGAGGCAGAGTTAGCTCGAACTATTATGAGAGAAGCTAGAAAGATGGCAGACAGGGGTGCAGAGGGGGGACACATGGATTTTCCAGAAGTGAGGAGTTTTTCAAGTTTCTTCCAGAGCAACAGGCATGCCATCTTTTTGGTTGGTGGGGATGAATCTGACATTTCTGGCCCGAATCCAAATGGGTCTCAGAAAATCCTGTGGGAAGATGCCAGCAAATCCCCCACCCCCATTTGTTAACAGCAGATTGGGTCTTTCCATTGATTGTCTAGGGGGTCTTTTCATCTGACAAGTGTTTGAGGAACAGTGCTGGATGTCTGCCAATGTTTGACTATGGCTGGATACTTTGGATCTCTGTAAATGTTAAAGACGTTTAGAGTTGCCAATGCCATTGCCAGCTGTATGTTAGGAGGGTATTTTCCCACCTTTTGTTTTAATAAATCATTTTTAGGACCTGAGTGGTCCGTTCTATGATGCTTTGTCCCTGTGGGTTATGAGAGATACCTGTATGATGTGCAGTATTTCATAATTGACAAAATGAGTTAAAAGGAGAGCTAGCAAATGCTGAAACATTGTCCATTTTCATCTGTTTGGTGATGCCCATGGTAGCAAAGGTAGAAAGTGAGGCCCTTGGCTTTCTCTCCTGTATGGGGAGTAGCCCAGATGAATCTGGAATAAGTGTATATGGTGACAAATTCCTTTTTTTTTTCTCCCAAAGGAAGCTACGTGTGTAAGGTCAGTTTGCGAGAGTGCATTGGCTTTCAATCCCCTGGGGATAATTCCCCAAACCTTTAGTGCAGGTGTTTTAACTAGAGTAGGAAAGGAAGAGCAGTTTCTAAGGATTCGCTGAAGTTGGGTGGAAGGAATTTTAGGAAAGTGAGCTTAGAGGCCTTTTAACTTAACATAGGTAAGGGAGTGGAAGTTTTGTGCTTCAGAGAGGGACAGGATATAGACCCCTGTAGACAAGTTTCAGTCTGCAAGAGAGTTGCCTTCAGAGAGAAGTCCTGGCAGGAGGCTGTGGTCACGACTGGGCTGTATGAAGAGGGGGTGGCTCCTATTCTGTAGGAGAGATGAAACTGCAATGAGAAGCAGGGAGAGGGTATTTTTGTCTAATCGGACAAAGGATCTGGATAGCTAGGGCAGCAGGTTTATCACATAGATAACTGTCTGAGAAGAGATTAAGAGGCCTGCTTGTTTCTTTGAGAGCTAGATAAACAGCATAGAGTTCTCTGTACTGTGAAGAATGGTAAGGGAGCAGGTGAAACAAGATCTGAGGGGCTTGATCCAGGTTATCGTAAATGATGGCTGCAGCCCCTCGCTTCCCTCCGTGAAAACAGATGTGGCCTGCCTTATAGGCACATCTTGGAAAAGACAGGGAGGAAGCCAATTTAACAATGGGAGAGCAGAGAAACACCTGTCATTAGGGTAGTGATTTTCTATCTGTCCTGGAAATCCCATAAGGCTTATGGCTATATGAACATGATTTTGCTTCAGCCAATGGATATCCAAGAGGGAGAAGGGTGTCACTAAGATATCAGGCTCCTTCCCCAGTGTTTGCAGGGAATGTTCTCTCCCATTTCTTATCATAGCAGCTAAAGAATCCATTTCAGTTAACAGTTGGAGAGTTCTCCCTATGGGCGTGTGCAGCCACTCTACTACTCCCCTGGATTGGTAAAGAACCCCTATGAGCATGGGGTTAGTGTTAAAAATAAGAAACTGCATGGGAAGGGATGGTGTGAAACATGCTAAAGCCATGCTCTAGAGAGCTCGGTTGATTTCAGCCAGAGCTTCTGAGGCTTCTGCTGTGAGCTGTTGCCTGGAATCTGGGTTTCTGTCACCTCAAAGAAGGTCAAATAGAGGCTGTAGCGTTGTGGTGGGGATGGACAGCCATGGGCAGAACCAGTTAAGATTTCCTAGGAAGGACTGGAGGGATGCTAGAGTGAGCTTGGGAGGAAGAGAGAGTAGAGGTTTGAGAGGTCTCACTGCAGTGAGAGAAATTTCAGTGCCTAGGAAACGAATTGGGGGAATCATTTGAACCTTAGCATGGACTATATTAAATCCAAAAGCTTCTAAGGATGGTACAAGCCTGCCCTTTAAAGTTGCTGGGTCAGTTGATAATTTGTCCCAAACTGAAATGCCATCCACATAATGGAAGACTTGCAGACCTTGTTCCATATGGGGTTGAAGAGCAACTGCTACCATCTCTTGGCAAAGCATTGGGCTGTTGGCCATGCCTTGTGGCAGGACAATCCACTCCTAACAAGTTTCTGGACCTGAGTTGTTAATTGCAGGAACTGAGATAGCGAACGTTTCCAATCCTCAGCATGGAGGGGGATTGAAAAAAAATATTTTATTTCTAAAGCTAGCAGAGGTGTGTTAGCTGGAATAGCAGAGGCAAGGGGGAGAACCCTCTGCGGAGATGCCCATATATGCATAGTTTTGTTAATGGCTCACAGATATTTTAAAGGATGCCAACCTCCTGTTGTCTTTTTTATGACAAACACAGGGGTGTTCCAGGGACTGTGAGACAGACGGATGCATCCTAACCAAAATTGTTCCTTGACTAACGCTCAGAGAGCTTATAATTTCACATCTTGTAAAGGTCACTGCTCAATCCAGACAGGATTCTCTGACTTCCAGTCCAGAGGAGGGGAAGCATATTCTGTATTGACCTTCAGAGGTGGGGGTGCTTCTTGCTGAGATGATGGATGCATTTTTCCCCCAGTTAAATGGTCTGTCTGGACATGGTTGTTCTCATTTTGAGTGGTAATTGCTACATCCAAAGCCTCCAAAATATCTCGACCCAACAGAATGATATTGGTGGGTGTTATTAATAGGCAAATCTGACCCATGTTTCCATCACGGTCTTACAAGGTGTAAACATTTTTAGTTATGTAAGACTGTGAGGGCCCTCCTATTCCTATAAGTTTAGATCCTGGGAGCAAGGGCCAGTCAGGGGGTATTTCTTGCTGTTTTATAATGGTTCTATCTGCCCCTGTATTTATCAAACATTTAAAAGACCTCACCCCAATTTTAATCATCAGTGCAGGATGTGAGCTTTCTGAAATAGGTTGCTGCTCAGAGGGCGTGCACTGACTGTTCCCCCCCCCCTTTTGTTCCCTGGGCTACAGGCTGCCTTTCTAGGAGTTTAAAGGTGGCAATTTTTTCCCATCTTTATCATAGTTTGAGCGACAATCTTTCTCAAGGGGAGTTTTAGCAGGTTCTTGGCAGGAGGGGTCTGCAATTTAATTTTGTTATTTTCCTTTCCTGGCGTGGTTTGGTGAGAAGGCCTTAAGCATTGTCTCAGCTAAGCATCTAGTAGTGGCAAGAACGTGAGAGATGCCAGAGCATTTTCTCACAATCTATTGTTCTGTGTCACATGCATCCAGGATTCTGAAATCCATAAGTCTGCAGGGGACATCCATGGAGCAATATTAAGAGTCTCACTCCGGGCTGGAGAGATGGCCTAGCGGCTAAGAGCGACGACCACTCTTACAGAGGACCCGAGTTCAATCCCCAGCACCCACATGGCGGCCGAGAGCAGTCTGAAACTCCAATTCCAGGAGAACTCCAGTTCCAGGGGAATCTGAGACCCTCTTCTGACCTCTGCGGTATTGCATGACACGGGTGCACAGACTTGCATGCAGACAGTACATTCATACACATACAGAAATAAATAAAAATTAATTAAAAAAAAGTCTTACTCCAAAAGGAGGCAGCTTCCAACGTGGAAATTTTATCTCCTCAACCCTTGAGGAGCAGTTTTTATTTTCTTAGCCTGTGGGTCTTTTTGGCGTGTCTGTTTGTTATCCATGATAAAGAAAGACAGGAATTGCTAGTGGTTAGGAAAAGAGACAGTTCCAAAGACTAACCTCACGTGAAGAGATAATTCTATGGAGATGTGCTACAGCTGGCCGTTTAGAAGCCAGAGACTTATGGCAGATTCAAAGATTAATCTCTCGTGGGAAAAGAGTTAAATTCCACAGAGATATACCATAGTTGGCCATGACTACCTAGGTTAGGGGGTTATCTCCTTGTCTCTATGGTAAAACCCTCTGAGATTTCCCTCCCATGGGGGAAATCAGGGCCTAAGAGAGAGCCCGAGAAATACCTTGTTTCCTTCTTCCTTTGGTGGAATGTCGAGCCGCACCTTCTGGGCTCCAGTTTTCAGGTCAGTGTCTTTTTTTTATCTCAAAATATACTTGTGATATATTTTTTATATTTTTATTATTTTAATTTATTTTGTATGATATATACAAACATAAAGTTGTACATATTTATAGGGTCACATGATGTTTCAAAACTGCTGAACATGTCTAGGTTGTTAAACATGTATATTTTCTTTTTTTTCTTCTTCTTCTTTAATTTTGTTTCTGTTTTTTTCAAGACAGGGTCTCCCTGTAGCCCCACCTGTCCTGGAACTCACTCTGTAGACCAGGCTGGCCTTGAACTCACAAAGATCTGCCTGCCTCTGCCTCCCAAGTGCTAGGATTAAAGGTGTGCACCACCACACCCGGCTTTTTATTTTTTCATTTTTGAACAATAAGTAATAATTTATGAGTACAAGCATCCTTCGTGTAAAACCAATTTGCAAGCAGTTTTGCCCAAACCCACACAGCCCAAGGGTCCCACCATCCAGCTGGGGGGGGGGGCTTGTTTGTACAATCAAGTTGATCAAATAAGTGTCCAGTCTATATTGCTGTAATTTCACCATTCACCCCAATCACAGCCCTTGCATTTCACCACACCCCCTCTTCCACAGATTGTTCCCTAGGCTTAGAAAAGGGGCACAGGTGGAAGAGAAGCAAAACAGTCTATTTCCTCTGGAGATGTGGTTTTGGACTCTGGTCAATTCTGGCTCAATTCCTTTCATGGGCTGACAGTTCTTCCAGGAATAACCTTTCAATCCTACTATTGATGCACAAGCAATTAGATATATAGGTATTTAAACAGTACTAATTGTTATGGTAGGTTACTTTGGTATAGACACAGATGTTAGGAAGGTATGTTAATCAATGAATTACATTTATTTCTGTTAAACAGGGTCTTACTGTGGCTTATAACATCTCTTAACCACTAGAGGATGTAAGCTTGTGGCATCAGCCATGGGTTATTCCTCCAAGGAGAGAGCTAATAGCCAATTAAATTTGGGATATATGGGGATATGGCTGCCACTGCTGCACAGTATTTCCAGGCAGGTGAGTTATAGCTGATGCTGATGGACAGGTTTTACTTGACTCAAGGAGACCAGTGTTTGCTTTATTGATTTAGTGGTCTTTGGTAACATTCTCTGGCATTCCAGAGACCAACTGTACACTTGCAAGTGTGTTCTCAATATATCTTTCCCATGCTTACATCAGGTCTTCGATAGCAGGGCCTCACTCCCTCTCTTCTTGCAGGTATCCCAGTTTACAGGCAAAAAGCCTTTACATTTTAGGGCCCTTGGAACCCCTAGCCAACATCTTGGCACAATAATCCATTGCTGATATCAGAGCTCTCTTGTATGCACAGCTTATAAAGCCTTTAGTCAGTGTCTTTGAGTCACACATGACTGCATTCCACACGCTGTCCTTCCCTTCTTGGCTCAGCTCCAGGACTTGTCTCCTGCCTGCAGGCTGAAAGTCTCTAAGCCTTGCTCTCAAAAGAAGGGGGGAGAGAAAACCACTGGGGATCACCCGTAGAAGGGAACAAACTCACACACACGCAGGGAGAGCCAGGGAAGATAGGAACTCCGTTTATTTTCTGTCAGTCAGGACTATATATTCAAGACTATAGTGGTTTGGGCAAGGATGTAGGGAGCAGGCAGAAGGGAGGGGTGAGCCAACTTGGTTCGAATCAGGGGGCTGCAGAGCTCCAGATTGTAACTAGAGGTAACTAGAGGTGTGACATTTTGCTCAATGCCTCAAGGGAAGGTGCCTGGGACTTTGCAGAGATAGGGCAAAGCAAGAATCATTGTAATATCCCATATCTTCCAGCTGCAGATAACTCTGGAAGCCCACAGAGATATCAGATAACTGGAGATCTCCTAGGACAGGCCTTACAAGTTCTTACTTCAAACCACACGCAAAGTTTCATTCCCACAAATACTCTGAAGAGAGTGAAACCCCAGTAGTGGCCCAGTCCACAAACTGGATGTCTCAGAAGTCCCCATCTGGCACTGAAATTTTGGAAGATTCTTGGAGAGACATGAGTCTTCAGTCCATATTGGAATGTTGAAAATATGTGTGTCATATCTTTGAAGTATAGAAAAATCAGTGGCAGCCTGGGAGCTGCACTTTCCAGTAAGACAGGCAAAACAAGACTTTTATTTATTTTTGTTGTTGTTGTTTATTTAATTTTTGTTGTTTGTTTTATTTTGTTTTACTTTTTATTTCTTTTTACTAAGATCTCAAGTTTTATACCTGAAGTACAATTTGTGAGGCCTTACTAATTATATATTTATGGTTAAACTTTCCTTTTTTATGCTTGAGGCCACACTGTTAGCCCAGATGAACCAAGGTTTTGTTTTTTCAACATCAATTGAGGATCTGGTCCTCGTATTTTGGGGGGGGGGTGGATGGCTGGGGTGGAGAGGGACCCTATTGCTCTTATTGGCTTCTAATTTACCAGTTCCATCCATTCGAGGACAAAGTCAGGTCCTGATAGACCAGGCTTCCCTTTTTGAAGCATGAGCAGACTTTCCTCTTTATAGACTGTACATTGGCTGAAGTCCCATTAGGGAATCTTCAAGACCTCCCTGCACAGGAAGACTTGTGACTCACATTTGCAGGACACCTCAAGAGATGCCCCCACGCATAGTCCCCTGGGACTTAGTTGATCTCTGAGGGCAAAGAAGAGAGTTATCCTTTAATTCCCTTGACCAAATTGCTATGGGCTTTAAGTATGGTCATTAAGCATCCAGAAAGGCTAAGTTATAGAAGCTTGATACTTTTAACTACTGTATAATATTTTAGAAAAGGCTTAGACAAAACCTCAAGCAACCTTGTCTAAGAAATACTAAGAATCACTCCCATAAGATAAAAACTGTGGTTACACACAATGTCATGATAAACTAATACTTTTTCCTTATTCTTTAGACTTTGTGCATACATAGCCCCACCAATATACCAAAACTGCCTAAGTCTGAAAATAAATGGTAGCATAATTCTAGAATATGTTAGCAGATTCCCAATATAAGAGCACAGTTGTTTTCATATCATGAGGAGCATAACAAGAAAATTGATTAGTTTGCCTTACAACTAGTCATCGTTGTTTCACTTGGACTGTGATATTTCACTTAACATAATATCTTCTAGTTCCATCCATTTACCTGCAGTGTTCCTGATGTCATTTTTACTGCTGCATAGAATTCCATTGTGTAGATGTACCATATTTTCTCTGTCCAATCATCAGTTGAGGGGCACTCGGGTTTGTTCGACCTATTTTATATTGTGAAGAGAGTTTTAATAAACATTTTGTGCATGTATTTCTGCAGTAGGATGAGTCCTGTGAATATATACCCAGGAGTGGTATGACTGGGTTATGTGGCAAGCTCATTTTGAGTCTCTTAAGTGTTCTCTGCACTGCTTTCCATAGTGATTGTAAGAGTTTACATTCCCACCAGCAGTGGATGGGTGTTCCCCTTTCCCCACAGCTTCTCCAGCATTTGTATCATTTATTTTCTTGATCCTAGCCAGTCTTATTAGAATGAGATGATATCTTAAAGTGGTTTTAATTTTCATTTCCTTAATTATTAGCTACATTTAACAATTTTTAAGATGTTACTCAGCCATCTTTAATTCCTCACTACTGAAGTCTCTGTTCAGCTCTTTAATCCATCATTTGAGTGAGTCATTTGTTTTCTTTCCTCTTTTTTTTTTTAAGAGCTTATATATTCTGGAAATTAATGCTTTGTGAGATGTACTGGTGGTGAAGGTTTCCTCCCACTTGTTTTCCGTGATTGTTTCTTTTGCTATACAGAAGCTTTTGAGTTTTTTGAAGGCCACTTCTCAGTTGTCAACCTTATTTCCTGTGAAGCTCCTGTCTGATTTAGAAAATCTTTTCCTATGTCTCTGTCTTTTAGGTTGCTGCCGACTTTTTTTCTTCTATCACCTTCAGAGTTTTGGGTTTCACATTGAGGTATATGATCCATTTGGTTTTATTTATTTTTTTAAAGGGTGAGAGGTAGGGGTTTGTGGTGGTTTGAATGAGTGTCCCCCATAGGCTGTAGGTATTCAGACATTTTTCTCCAGTTGGTGGCGCTGTTTTTGGAGGTCTTGGAGGGTGTGGCCATGCTAGAGGAAGTGCATTGTTGGGGGCAGGCTTAGTGAGTTTTAACAAGTCTTGTGGTCTACAGTCGCCCCCTCTCTGCTTCCTGAGGTCTTTGCGAGATGTGACCCTCGGTTTGCTACTCCAGATCCAGCTGCCATGCCTCCCGCCACAATGGACTCTAATTCCCTCCCCACCACAATGGACTCTAATTCCCTGGAACTGCCAATCATAAGCTCAAATAAACTCTTCCTTTTATACATTCCTTGGTCATGGTGATTTATCACAGCAACAGAAAACTGACTAATACAGTAATTTGGTACCAGAGAGTGGGCTGTTGGCTGTGAAGAACCTGACCAATGTGGATGTTTGGAGAAATGTGGAAGAATTTGGAACTTTGTACTAGAAAAGCTGTTGACTACTGTAAGCAGAGCTTAAGGGGCCATTTTAGTAGAAGCCTGGAAGAAAGCATGGCTGCAAAGAATGTAGTTCCAGAGGAAAATTAAGACTTAGGCAGCCACTGGGATATTTTGATAAAGAGTCTGGCAGCAGTTTGCCCACAACCCTGATGCTTGCCTGATGCTAAGTTGAAAAGCGGTGGACTGATGTCTTTGGTGGAGGATATCTCAAGACAGCCTAATGTAGAAATGGTGGTGTGGCTTCTAATGGTGAATATTGTGCAGATCTACAGTGAAGACGAACAGATGGGGCAGAAAGAAATGCAGAATATACAGTTTGGATCTGAAAACTGCACTAGGAAGATTAAAGATGGGGCCAAGTCATGTGAAGGAGAGGCTCCCTTTCATAAGGAGATTAAAGTGCTTAAGGAAGGGCCTGGAGATTTACAAGTAAACAAAAGAATCAGTACTTTCAGGGAAAGACCACACCCAGCTAATCCTCCAGCAAGTCCAGGGCAGAGAAAAATGGCAAATGTGGTTAAAGTAGGAGATATTCCATCCAGAACTTGCAGCCATATTCAGCAATTTCATTCACGTGGTTTTAGAGGCATGAAGATTGCAAGAGTGAAGGGGTCATCAGTTCTTCCTCCACGGTTTCAGAGAACTGCCAAGGTCAGGCAGAGCACAGCAGAGGTGTCCCTGCATAAAGTAGGCCCTGATGGGCCATTGCATGAAGCTGTGAGTGTGAAGCCTGTTTGGCAGCGGAGACCCCAAGAACTTTTGAGATGCCAGACGTGTGAGATATTTGCAAAGGAGAGCTGCATACAGGGAGTGGTACCAGCCTAAGAAAGAGATGTGTGTTGCAAGCAAAGCTGGAAGAGCTGAGCCATCTAAGCCCTTTGGAAGTCAATTCCCAGAAGTTGCATGTGGAGCTACAGGATTTGGTGTTTGCCCTGCTGGTTTTCCGTCTTGTTTTGGTCCAGTATTTTCTCACTATGCCTCTATTCTTCCCTTTTGGAATGGGAATGTGTATTCGGTTCCACTGTACATTGGGAGTATGTTATTTGTCTTTTGATTTTTCAAGAGCTTACAGTTTAAGAGATTGGCCTGAGTCTCAGAAGAGACTTTGTACTGTGGACTTTAGAATGGCATTGAAACTGGTAAAGACTATGGGGACTTTTAAGGTTGGACTAAATGCATTTTGCATTTTATATGGTCAGGAGCCTATGGGGGCCAGGGAGTGGAATGTGGTGGTTTGGATCAGTGTTCCCCATAGGCTCTAGGTATTCAGACATTTGTCTCCAGTTGGTGGCGCTGTTTTTGGAGGTCTTGCAGGGTGTGGCCATGCTAGAGGAAGTGCATTGTTGGGGGCAGGCTTAGTGAGTTTTAACAAGCCTTGTGTTCTACAGTCGCCCCATCTCTGCTTCCTGTGCTCTTTGCGAGATGTGACCCTTGGTTTGCTGCTCCAGCTCCAGCTGCCACGCCTCCCGCCACAATGGATTCTAATTCCCTGGAACCGCCAATCCTTTTATACGTTCCTTGGTCATGGTGCTTTATCACGGCAACAGAAAACTGACTAATACAGGATTAAACTTTATTCTTCTACAAGTGGTGATCCCATTTTGACAAAACCATTTACTGAAGATGTTGTCTTTCCTCCATTGTGTTCTTGACCCCTTGTGAAATATGAAGTTGTTGAAATTGTATGTGCTCAAGTTTGGGTCTTCAATTTTGTTCCATTGGTCTATAGGTTTTTCTTTTTTTCTTTTTTGCCAATACCAAACTGTTTTTATGAATATCGCCCAGTAGTATAGTTTGAAGTCTGGTATTGAGATCCACCCTGTATTGCTTTTTGCTCATTGTTACTTTGGTTATTAAGGGTCTTTTGTTTTTCCATATGAACTAAGGATTTTTTTCCAAGCCTGAGGAGAAACTCTTGGGAATTTTAATTGGAATTACATTGAATCTGTATATTAATTTGGTTTGAATGGACATTTTTACTATATTAACTCTTTCAATCCACGAGCATAGGAGGTCTTTCCATCTTCTGATGTCTTCTTCAATTTCCTTCTTCAAGGGTTTAAAATTTTTGTTGAAGAGATCTTTGGTGTCTTTGGTTAGGTTTACTCCTAGGTATTTTATTGTTTTTGAGGCTATTCTGAGTGTGAATTTCTCCTTGTATTCCTTTTTCAGTTGATTGTTGTTGGTGTAAAGAAAGGTTACTGATTTAGTCTATGTCTTTCAATTGTGGGATTTAGACCATTAATATTTAAGGTCATTATTGAAAGCTGTGCATTGCTTCATTTCAACTTATTCTTGATTTGATTCTTTGTATAGGTTTGTATTTGCTCTGTTATGATTTTATTATTTTCTCTCTTTAGTTGATTGGGATAGTTTCTCCTTTCCTCTGTTCTTTGAATTGCTTCAATTATTTTCTGGGTTTTTTTTTTGGGGGGGGGTTGACATGTGTTCTTTCATCTTGTTTATGTAATGAAATATTTTTATTTCCCCTGAAAATATAATTAAATATTTTGCTGGGTATAGTAATATGGGTTGCTGTCTAAAGTTGTTTAGAACTGGGAATACTTTTGTCCACCTTCTTCAATCTTTCATAGTTTGCCTTGAGAAATCAGATAAGTTTCCCATTAAATGTAAATTGAAGTTTGTTTCTTGTGGCTTTTAGTATTTTGTCTTTGTTTTGGGCATCTAGTGTTTTAACCATGATATCATGTGGAGAGTTTCTTCTCTGGTGTTGTGTATTTGGTGTTCTATATTCTTCTTATATTTGTATAGGTTTGTCTTTTTTCAGTTTGGGAAATTTTTCTTCTATTATCTTGTTGAAAATCTGATCAATACCATTGACTTGGTATTTTTCTCCTTCCTCTATACATATGATTAGGCGATTTGGTCTTTTCATATTATCCCACATTTCCTGGTTGTTCCATTATTGTGGGTTTTTTTTTTTTTTCATAGTCTTCACTTGAGCATTTTAGATGATCCATGTTATCCTTCAGGTCTGATATTCTATTTTCTGCTTCTTCCATCCTGCTTCTGAGTCTTTCTCCCATGGCTTATTCTTGATTGAATAATTTTTCCATTTCCTTTTTTGTTTTCTTCCTTTGATTTCCTTAGTATTTCCATTTCCTTTTAGAACTTGTCATTCTACACTTCTAGCTCCTTGCTTCACTGGTCACTTTCTTTTTAGAATTTCAGCCTGGGATCTTTTCAGAATTTCTTGTTCCTTCCAGAGTTTGTCCTTCTCCCCCTCTAGCTCTTTTTGGAGATTTTATTTCTCTTCCTCTAGTTCTTTTTGGGGTTTGTTTTTATCTTCCTCTAGTTCTCTTTGTTGTTTGTCATTCTCTCTGTTTAGTTATTTCCAGTGTTTATCACTCTTTCCTTCTAGATTCTTCCTGAGTTTTTCTTTTTCTCCGTTTAGTTCTATCTATGGTTTGTTCTTTATATTATTTCATTTCGATGAATATGTCTACAATTGTTCTCTAAGTTCTGTGTCTTGGTTTCCTTCCAGGGAGATCTTGTTGTAGAAATCTTCTGTTGGACTGGTAGAGTTCAGTGTGGATTTATTATGAGTTTTTCCCATGTTGTTTTTTTCCCTTGAGTCTTTGGCATGTGGATTGTTTGTTCGTTTGTTTGTTTGTTTGTGTTTGGGATTCTTGTGCCTCAAGGTTGGCTACACAGACTAGATGCACTAACACTGTATAAGCTAGAAAGTCCGCAGCACAGTACCAACAGCTTGTATGGGAGAGGAGTTCTCCTGTGGCCTGCAAATGGTGCCCTGTTGACCTGCAGTGCCCGTCTAGGCACTCTCTGGAACCTGAGGTGGGAGGTTCTGGAAGTGGGTGTAGGCTCCAAAAACCCAGGCAGTTCCACATTATCAGGGCAATGTACTGTGTTCATGCCATGGTGCTCTCTGGAATCTGAGCTGGGAGGTTCTTGGGGCATGTGTAGGGCCCAAAAGCCCCAAGGCAGTTCCAATTTACCGGGGGAACTGCTCTCTGGCCATGTAGTGCTCTCTGGCACCTGGACTGGAAGAAAACCAAGATTCAGACCGTTTCTGGAATCCAAAGCAATGTTTCTACTTCAAGTAGAAAAAGCTGTCATTTGATTTCTTATGTCTTTTTTTTGAGTAGTTTATATATTCTTGATGTTAAGACTCTGTGAGATGTATCACTGGTGAAGGTTTCCTCCCACTCTGTGGGTTTTCTCTTCACTTCATTGTGTCTTTCACTGTACAGAAGTGTTTCAGTTTAATGAGATCCCACTTGCCAATTTTTTACCTTATTTCCTGCACAGCTGTTTGACTTAGAAAGCCTTTTCCTAATCCTATGTCTTGTAGGTTGCTTACAAAGTATCACCTTCAGAGTTTTGGGAGTCACGTTGATATCTCTGATCCATTTGGATTTAATTTTCATACAGGGTGAGAGGTAGGGGTTTAATTATATTCTTCTGCAAATGGTGATCCAGGTTTGCCAACACAATTTGCTGAAGATGCTGTCTTTTCTCCACTGATTCTTTTTGGCCCCTTTCTTGATTACTACATGGCTGAAATTGTATGTGCTCAAGTTTAGAACTTCAAATTTGTTCCCTTGTTCTATGGGTCTATTTTTTGTAAATACCGGGCTGTTTTTTATAACTAAAATCCTGTAATATAGTTTGAAGTCTGGTATAGTGATCTCCCCTGTATTTCTTTCTTCATTCAGGGTGGCTTTGGCTATTCTGGATCTTTTGTTTTTCCATATGAATTTAAGCATTTTTTTTCAAAGTATTTGAAGAAACTCTTAGGAATTTTAATTGGGATTGCATTGAGTCTCTCTATTAATTTGTGTAGAATGGACATTTTTACTATATAATTTTTTCAATGCATGAGCATGGGAAGTCCTTCCATCTTCTGATATCTTCTTCAATCTCCTTAAGGTATTTGAAATATTTGTTGTAGAGTTCTTTACTGTATTTGGTTGTTTCTTCCTATGTTTTTACTGTTTTGGTGGCTATTGTAAGTAGGAAGGTCTTCTTGTATTCCTTCTTCAGCTGTTTGTTGTTGTTGTAAAGAAAAGCTACTGGCATTTCTAGGTTAATTTTTTATCTGCCACTTTACTGAAGCTCTTATTCATTTCTAGGACTTTTCTCATAAACTTTTTAGCATCCTGTAGGTAAACTATCATATCATCTGCAAAGATGTATAGTTTAACTTCCTCTTTCCAATTAGTACTCCTTTAATTTCCCTTTTTTGCCTTCTTGCTCGAGCAAACATTTCAAGCACTATATTGAAGAGGACTGGTTATAGGGGACAGCCTTTCCATGTTTTGACATTTAAGGGTAGCACTTCTAAATTTTCTCCATTTAGGATGATGTTGCCTATCAGTTTGTTGCATTTGGCTTTGAATACATTGAGGAATGTTCCCTCCAGTCCAGATCCCTCCAGCACTTTAAGCATGAGGGAATGCTGAATTGTGTCAAAAGTTTGTTTTTTTTTTCCTGTGTCAATTGATATGATCATGTTGTTTATGTCTTTCAGTCCATTTATATATTTTATGATATTTATTGAATTATGTATGTTGAAACATCCCTGCATCTCTAGTATAAATCCAACTTGGTCATGATGGACAATCTTTTTGATGTGGGTCTGTATGCAGTTTGCAAGTATTTTGTTGAGGATTTATGCATCTATGTTCATTAATGAGATGGGTTTATAGTTTTCTTTTTTGGTTGTGTCTATTGTGGTTTTGGTATTAGTGTGATGCTGGCTTCCTAGAAGGAATTTGGGAGATTTTCCTCTGCTTTATCCTTCTGAAAAGTTTTAGAAATAATGGTTGTAAGTCCTCTTTAAATGCTTTTTAGAGTTCTGGCAGGAAACCTTCTGGGCCTGGGCTTTATTCGCTTGGGAGATTTACTATAACATTTTTAATTTCCTCATATATTTTGATTGTTTAAGCTGTCAATCTCTCCTTGCATAAGCTTTGGTGAATTCCCTGATTTCCAATATTAATCCATTTCTCTTAGGTTTTCAAATTTAGTAGAAAGAAAGAAAGAAAGAAAGAAAGAAAGAAAGAAAGAAAGAAAGAGAAAGAAAGAGAAAGAAAGAAATTCCTGGAAATAAAGTATAAAATAATATAAGAAAGCAAAACCTATGGGAGACTTTAAAACTGTCCTAAGAGGTTTTTGAAGTATTCTTGCATGACAGTCTGGATCTTTTTTCTCTGTGTTGTGATGTTTCCCTATTCATCAGGAATACTATTGTTTTGTAGTTTCTCTTTCTTTCTTTTTGTTTACTAGCTAGTTGTCTGTCTATTTTGTTTATCATTTCAAAAAACCAGGTTTACGATTCATTGATTCTTTGTATTGATTTATTTGCTTTATTTCATGGAATTATGCTCTGATTTTTGTGATTTCTTCCTGTCTGTTGGGATTGGGGTTCATTTGTTGCTGTCTCTCAACTGTTTTTACCTGCAATGTTAGTTTGTTTATTTATCGTCTCTCTGCTTCTTTTAATGTAGTGACTGAGGGCTATAAACTTTCCTCTTAGGACTGCTTTTAAAGTATCTCATAGGTTTTGTTGTGTTGTATTATTTTTTGGTTTAGTTCCAGGAATGTCTTTCTTTCTTTCTTTCTTTCTTTCTTTCTTTCTTTCTTTCTTTCTCGTCTTGACCCATTCATTATTCGGGAGTGTGTTGTTGAGTGTTCATGCTGATATTGAGCTTTATTGCACTGTGGTCTGATAGAATTCATTAAATTATTTTAATTCTTCTGTATTTGTAGAAGTTTTATGTTTTCACTGTGTCCCAGTATGTAGTTGATTTTTGAGAATGTTCCATGGGGTGCCGAGTAGAAAGTATGTTATCTAGCATTTGGGTGGAATATTCAATAGAGATCTGTAAGGTCCATTTGGTGTATTTCTTTGTTCAATTCTGATATCTCACTGTTTATTCTTTGTCCAGTTGTCCTATCCAGTGGACTGAGTGGGGTGTTGAAATCTCTCACTATCAGTGTGCTGGGATCAATCTATATCTTGACGTCCTGTTGAATTAGGTTAATAAAATTGTTGCACCAGAAATTGCCTCATGTAATATATATATATAGATATATATATATATATAAATATAGAACTGGTTTTTGAAATCTTCATGGTTAATGGCTCCTTTGATAAGTATGTAGTGGCCCTCCTTGTCTCTTCTGATTAGTTTTACTTTGAAGTCTATTTTGTTTGATATTAGAATAGCAACTCCTGCTTGTTTTTTGGTAACATTTCCCTGGAATATTTTTTTCCATCCTTTTACTTTAAGTTGGTGCCTATCTTGAGGCTAAGATGGGTTTCTTGTTGACAGAATATAGATGGGTTCTGTTTCCTAATCTATTCTCCCAGACTATGTCTTTCGATTGGGGAACTTTGCCCATTGATATTTAAAGTTATTATTTAGATATGTGTGCTGCTTCCTTTTACCTTAGTTTGTGTTTGAATTATTGGTCTAGGTTTGTATTTCTACAGTTATACGTTTACTCATTACTTTCTCTACCTGCTTGGGGATAATTGCTCCTTTTCTGTGACTTTTGTATTGCTTTGATTATTTTCTGAAGGGATGGATTACCAGATATGAAGCCTTTCTTCTTGTTTATGTCACGAAAGATTTTTGTTTCTCCTTCAACTGTAATTGACATTTTTGCTAGATATAGTAATCTGGGTTGGCATCTATAATTGTTTAGTACTTGGAATAATTTGGTTCAAGTTCTTTTGGCTTTCATCCTTTGCACTGAAAAGTCAGCTGTAATTCTTATCGGTTTCCCTTTATATGTAACTTGTAGATTTTCTCTTGTGGCCTTCAGTAATTTGTCTTTGTTTTGGGTTTCTATTCTTGTACCTCTGATATGGCATGGGGTATTCCTTTTCTGTTCTTATCTCTTTGGTGTTCTATGTTTTTTTCTGTGTGTGTGTGTGTGTGTATTTGTATGGGTTTGCCATTTTTCAGTTTGGGAACATTTTCTTCTGTTATTCTGTTGAAGATGTAATCAATATATTTGTCCTGGGATTCTTCTTCTTCTACCCTATGATGCAGAGGTTTGATCTTTTCATAGTGTCCCATAGTTCCTGATTTTCTCACTCATTTTTTTTTTAATTTTTCATACTCTTTGTTTGAGCATTGCAGTTCTTCAACCTTTTCTTCCATTGTTGATACTCTACTTTTTGTGTCATGCAATCTGTTACTGAGGCTTTCTCCCATCCTTTCCTGCGGGTTAGTTGAGAGTGCAATTTCCTTTTTCACTTCATCATGTGCGTTCTTTAATATCTGCATCTCCCTATGGAGTTTGTCATTCTCTCCTTCTACATACTTGATTTGCTGTTTGATTTCCTGTTTAATTTCAGTGTGGAATCTTTTCAGTGTTTCTGCTTCATTCCTGAGTTTGTCATTCTCTTCCTTGATTTATTTGAGCATGCCTATTATTGTTCTTTTAAGTTCTGTAACCTATGTTATGTTCAGGGAGAAATCATTGTTTAAGTCTTCTATAGGACTGCTAGATTTGGTTGGGGATTTATAGTTTGATTTTCCCATGTTGTTTATTTTACTTTGTGCTCTTTGTGGATTTTATTTGTTGTTTATAATGTGATGCAAAATTCAAGTGCTTCTTCCTTTGGTTTAAGGCCTGTTCCTCTAGGTTGGAAGGTTTGCCGTCTCTTCTGTTAATTTGTGCTCTGAGTCACCTTCTCTGTTCCCACCAGGATGACTGCAAAGGGGGTGGATGGCACTGGTTTTTGCCTACCTAATCCTGTCACTGCCAAGGTGATTGTAGGGCCTTAACAGATCCTATCTGGAAGTTGGAGCAGCTCCAGAGACCCTGCACCTGAAGAAACAGGGCTTCAATCATCCTGGAACTCTGGGCTGAAAGCAACAGGGGCTTGGAATACTCTTGAAACCTGCCCTGGATGCAACAGGGCTGGGAAGATCCTCTAACCCACCTGGCAAGAAGCCTATGCTGTCTACATTTTAAAATTATTTTTAAATTTAATTTATTTTCGCTGACATATACAAGTATAAGGTCGTATACTGTCTACATTTCTTAATCAAATTTAGACTCCTTCCCCCATCCTTGAATCCCTGGCTGCCAGAAATCATTCATTCTGGCATAGATTTTAAGTCCTGTTGTATCATTTTTTTGTCTTTTTTTAACTCTATGATGCAGAAGGTTACTGTTTTGGTTTGATACTTGAACCAGCCGTTTTGTTATTGTTTTGTCTATTTTTATTTATTTTATTTTCTTTTTATTTCTGTATGTGTATGAATGTACTGTCTGCATGTAGGTTTGTGCACCTGTGTCGTGCAATGCCTCGGAGGTCAGAAGAGGGTGTCAGATTCCCCTGGAACTGGAGTTCCCCTGGAATTGGAGTTTCACATTGTTCTCAGCTGCCATGTGGGTGCTGGGGGTCAAACCCAGGTCCTCTGTAAGAGTGGTCAGCAGTCTTAACTGCTAGACCATCTCTCTAGCCCCTGTTTTCTCTAATTTTTTAATAGTCCTAAATATGCATCTGTATACTTCATACATATACTATGTTTACAAAGTGTAAATATAAACTGTGGGTTGCAGCTGGTAAGCAATGGTTCGGGTTTGGTGCCTTTCCGTCTTTGTGCAGGCAGGCTCCTGAGGAACAGGAGCCCAGAAGTAGCTCCAGAAAGGTAGAGTTTAGGGTAGATTGACTCCCGGGCTGCTGGAAAAGGGTCTCAACTCTAAACCCTTGTAGGGGGGTGGCTGCCTGGCTGGAGTTGCCATTTTCCTTTGAAGCTGGTGACCAGTGGGTTGAGTTCGCTGCCTTTGTGTCTTTGTGCAGGTGGGCTCCTGAGGAACAGGAGCCCAGAAGTTGCTCCAGACAGGTCAGCCATATCGCCCCCACCCCACCACCAACTGGAATTGCTGAGAGAGTATCCAAGTGAACTTTTTTGGAGAACCTTCAGAACAGGAAGAGAAGAGTGACTTACACTTCCAATATCCAATATATAAACAAAATTGAAAGCCTGAAACGTAGATAAGACAATACTCCATAAACAAGGAGGAAGAAAGAAAAAAAAAATCAGAAGGAGGCAAGCAAATAAAAACTCTAACATAGTGAAAAGACATTTGTGATTTGAATCACAAAAGGGAAACCCATATGCCAGGAACAAGATGAAGGGACAACATGGGAAAGGTGCAGAATAATCCTGCACCAGGCACTACCAAACCTGTAAGAGATAGCTACAATGGGATCCCCCTGGAGGTGACCCAAGGAACAGATCTTAGAGAAATAATTGCTGACCTATGCAGAGAAAGTAAAGAAAATAAAGAAGAATTCAGAGAACTAAGGAGAGAAGATGAAAAACACAAAAAGGACCTAGAAGGATAAAAATGACAAATTTCAGAAAAAAACTAAAGGAAGAGATTTACAAACTCCAGAAAGAACTAGAGGGAGAAAAAAGCAAACTCAGAAAGGAAGTAGAAACACTGAAAAAGGAAGCCAACCAACGAAGTGAGGAGCGCCAAGAAGAGATTGAGAAGTTCAAAAAACTAAATGGAAATACTAAAGAAAACAGGATGAAATGAAAAAGGAAATAGAACACTCATCCAATCAAGAAGAAAGGAAAGGAAAAAGCCTCAGAACTATAATGGAGGAAGGAGAACAAAGAATATCAGATCTGGAAGATAACACAGAGCAACTAAAAAGCTCAAATAATGAATATGAAAAGTTTAAAAATACCCAAAAGTGGAACAACCAGGAAATATGGGAAACTATGAAAAGATCAAACCTCCACATCATAGGAATAGAGGAAGGAGAAGAATCTCAAGAGAATAGTATTGATCAGATCTTCAACAGAATAATAGATGAAAATTTCCCCAAACTAAAAATAGATAAACCCATAAAAATAGCAGAAGCACATAGGACTCCAAATACACAAGATCAGAAAAGAAACTCCCCACACCATATCATACTTAAAATGCTAGACGCCCCAAACAAAGACAAAATTCTGAAGGTTATAAAAGAAAAACAAGTCACATACAAAGGAAAAGACATTACAATTACAACTGACTTCTTGGCGCAAACCATGAAAGCAAGAAGAACATGGAGCAAAGCATTCCCAGTGTTAAAGGACTATGGATGCCAACTCAGAATATTTTACCCAGCAAAAATGTTGATTTTAGTTGAAGGAGAGAGAAAAATCTTCCATGACATAAAAAAGATGATAGAATACATGTCTGGAAAACCAACTCTTCATAAAATGCTTGAAGCAATTCAAAGGGCAGAAGACAGGAGCAACAATCCTCAAACACCTAGGAAAATAAATTAAAAAAAAAATAACTGTAGGAGTAGAATAAGAGGCTAAAAGCTCAATGGAAAATAGGGTGGAAGGAAGCAACATCCATCTTTCAATTATAATCTTAAATATGAATGGGCTAAACTCCCCAATCAAAAGGCATAGCCTGGCAGAATGGATTAGGAAACAAAACCCACCTATATGCTGTCTACAAGAAACCCATCTCAATTTTAAGAATAGGCACCAACTTAAGGTGAAGGGATGGAAGAAAATATTCCAAGCAAATGGTACCAAAAAGAAAGCAGGTGTTGCT
>VZQC01006636.1:185520-219751 GCA_009823505.1 Rhizomys pruinosus
GATTCTAATACAGACAAAAGAGACTTCAAGCAAAAGCAAATCAAAAGAGACAAAGAAAAGCCCAACACTTTAATATTTTAATTTTTTCATTAATTTTATATATTTTCTGTATGTGTATGAATGTACTATTGCATGCAAGTTCTGTGCACCGTCGTCGTGCAATGCCAAGTGCGAGGTCAGAAGGGAGGGTGTCAGATTCCCCTAGAACTGGAGTTCTCCTGAACTGGAGTTTCAGACGTTCTCAGCCGCCATGTGGTGCTGCATTTATGGATTTACAGTTTTAACGTAAGTTTGCATGAAGGTAAAATATATTTAAATTTATGTTCTTAAATTGCATAGCATGTTGATATATGCTTTGATATACTTTAAAAAAGTACTTTATAGGGGCTGGAGAGATAGCGTAGCGGTTAAGAGCACCGACGCTCTTGCAGAGGACCCGGGTTCGATCCCCAGCACCCACATGGCGGCTAAGAACCGTCTGTAACTCCAATTCCAGGAGAACTCCAGTTCCAGGGTAATCCGAGACCCTCTTCTGACCTCCGCGGCATTGCACGACATGGGTGCACAGACCTGCATGCACACAGTACATTCATACACATACAAAAATAAATAAATAAATAATAATAATAAAAAAAAAGTACTTTATACTTTCCATAAATCTTAGGACTGAGGAAAATAGAGACATAAACTGTGAGCTATATCTATCCTAATATCAGTTGTTTTTAGTAACAAATTACCCAACTTGACTTATGTATAGGGAGTTGGCACTAGATTCCATGAAAGGGAGGCACCATATGTTGTTTGTTTTCTGAGAGTGTTACTTCACTTAGTAAAATACCTTCTACACCCATCCATTTGCCTGCAAATTCCAAGGTGTCTTCTCTTTTTACCACTGCGTTGAACTCCATTGTGTAAAACTACCACATTTTCATTATCCACTCATCAGTTGGGACACTTGGATTGCTTCCAGCTCTTCCCTATTGTGAAAAGAGATGTAATAAACTCAGATGTGCATGTATCTTTGCAGTAGGATGAGTCTTGTGGGTATATAACCAGGAGTGTTATGACTGGATCAAATCGTAGGTTTGTTTTTTGTGTTTTAAGAGCTTTCCACACTGCTTTGCACAGTGGTTGCATCAGTTTGCAATCCTCCCAGAAGTGAATGAGTGTTGCCTTTTCCTCATAACCTCCCTAGCATTTTGTATCATTTGTTTTCTTGATATTTACATTTCCTTAATGACTAAGGATGTTGACATTTTTTTTACAGGTTTCTAAGCCATCTTTAATTCTTTTGAGAAGTCTCTGTTGAACTTTCTAGCCCATCTTTTAATCTGTTCATTTGTTTTCTTGGTCCTTTGTTTTTTGTGTAATTTATATAACCTGGATATTAAACCTTTGTCACATGGGTCACTAATGAAGATTTCCTCCCACTCTGTGGCTTTTGTCTTCACTTCTTTGATTGTTTCTTTCACTGTACAGAGGCTATTTAGTTTAATGAGGTCCCAGTTGATTATTGACTTTATTTATGTCTTTTCCTATACCTATATCTTGTCTGTTACTGTCCATGTTTTCTTCTAACATTACAGTATTCACATTGATGAATTTCATCTGTTTAGAGTTGAATTTTGTCCAAGGTGAAAGGTGGGGATTTAGTTTCATTCTTCTACAAGTGGTGATCAATTTAACCTGCATCATTTGCTGAAAATAATTGCCTTTCCTCCATTGAGACTTCTTGGCCCTTTTTCCAAATATCAGGTCACTAAAATTGCAGATCTTCAAGTTTGGGTCTTTAATTTTATTATATAATATATATTACAAGATTATCAAATCTAGACCCATGTTCCCCACCCTATATCCCCCCACCCCACCATAGCTCATGAATTCTGCCAAATATGAAAAAAAAAATTTAAAAAAGCAAGACAAAAAACACACTATCATCTCAGTTGATGCTGAAAAACCTTTGACAAAATCCAAGATCCCTTAATGCTTAAAGTCCTAGAAGGAATTGTATTGGATGGATCATTCCTCAATGTAATCAAAGCCATATACAGGAAACCCATAGCCAATATCATCCTAAAAGGGGAAATGACAGAAACATTCCCTTTAAAGGTAGGAACTCAGCAAGGCTCCCCCCTGTCACCACTCCTCTTCAATATAGTGCTTGAAACACTTTCTAGAGCAATAAGGCAAGAAAAGGAAATTAAAGGAATACTATTTGGAAAAGAGGAAGGCAAGCTATCCCTATTTGCTGGTGATATGATCATTTACTTAAGGGATGTTAAAAACTCCACCAGAAAACTCCTAGAAAAGATTAACAGCTTCACCAAAGTGGCAGGATACAAAATTAACCTAAAAAAAATCAATGGCCTTTATTTAGACTAAGAACAAGCTACTGGAGAAAGACTTCAAAGAGACTTTCCTACTAGCAAGAGCCTCATAAAACAATAAAATACCTAGGAACAAACCTATTCAAAGACAGCAAAGATCTCTACAACAAAAGTTTTAAACCTTTAAAGAAAGAAATTGAAGAAGACATCAGAAGATGGAAAAACCTCCCATGCTCATATATTGGGAAAATAAACATTGTAAAAATGTCCATTTTACCAAAACTCTTGTATAGATTTAACGCAATTCCAATTAAAATCACCAAGAGTTTCTTCACAGGCTTGGAACAAAAAAGTCCTTAAATTCATTTGGAAAAACAAAAGACCCTGAATAGCCAAAACAACCCTGAGTGAAAAGAGCTACACAGGGGGGATCTCTATACCAGACTTAAAACTACACTACAGGGCTATAGTCATAAAAACAGCCTGGTACTGGAACAAAAACAGACCTGTTGAGCAATGAAACAAAACCAAATATCCAAATCTGAGCACATACAATTTCAGCCATCTTATATTTGACAAGGGGGCCAAGAAGCCACAATGGAGAAATGACAGAACCTTCAGCAAGTGGTGTTGGCAAAACTGGATCACCACTTGTAGAAGAATGAAGTTAAACCCCTACCTCTCGCCCTGTACAAAAGTCAACTTCAGGTGGATCAAAGACCTGAACTTAAACCCCAAACTCTGAAGGCAATAGAAGAAAAAGTTGGCAGCAGACTACAAGACATAGTTGTAGGAAAAGACTTCCTAAATCAGACAGCATGTGTTCAAGAATGAAGGTTGACAATTGACAAATGGGAACTCGTTAAACTCAAAAGTTTCTGTACATCAAAAGAAACAAACAATGAAGTGAAGAGAAATCCCACAGAGTAGGAGGAAACCTTCACAGCAGAAACATCTGACAAAGCATTGATTTCCAGAATATATAAACAATTCAAAAAACAAAGAAGAAAGAAAACAAATGACCCACTCAATAGATGGAGCAAAGAGCTGGACAGAGACTTCACAATTGAGGAATTAGAGATGTCCTAGAAACACTTTAAGAAGTGCTCGACGTCACTAATCATTGAGGAAATGCAAATCAAAACCACTTTAAGATACCATCTTTCTCCAATAAGACTGGCTAGGATCAAGAAAACAAATGATACCAAGTGCTGGAGAGGTTGTGCAGAAAGGGAAACACTCATCCACTGCTTGTGGGGATGGAAACTCGTACAGCCACTATGGAATGCAGTGTGAATCCTTGAAAGTCTTGGAATGAACTTGCCAACTGACCCAGCCATACCATTCCTAGGCATGTACTCTCAAGACTCACCTCACCGTAGATATACATGCACGACCATGTTTATTTCAGCTCTCTTCACAATAGCAAAGACCTGGAACCAACCCAAATGCCCCTCAACTGATGAGTGGATAGAGAAACTGTGGTACTTCTACACAGTGGAGTTCTATGCAGGAGTAAAGAAAGATGACATCATGAGCTTTGCAGGAAAATGGCTGGAGCTAGAGGACGTCATGCTGAGTGAAGCAACACAGTCCCAGAAAAACAAATGACGAATGGTATCCCTCATCTGGGGATGCTAGTGCCAATTACCTAGTTGTAAGTATTTCTTGTGCATAACCCCTTGACCTTTTTCCAAAGCAGTTGGGAGTAATGCATATTTGAAACAACAACAACAGAAAGGACTGCATTGAAGAACTGACTGAAACAGTGAACCTCTGCACAAAACAGTCAACTTCTACATGGAGAGTATTGAGAAAGAGTGAGAAAGAGCTGAAAAGCATGTTTGGCAGAATGCATGAGCTCTGGTGGGGTGGGCGAATGGTGGGGGTCACGGATCTAGATTTGATAAAAAATAATAAATAAACTAAAAAAAATAGAGAAAACATAGGAAAAAAAGAACTGATGAATAAGGATGTGAATAAGTCACTTTTTCTGTGTTTTTGTGCCAATATATGTAAAGGGAGATAAAGAGATCAACATTCTCCTTGTCTTTAACTCTGAATTATGGTGAGATAGAATCTCCAGGATTTTGTTTGTTTGTTTTTACTTTTACCCTGGAAAATTGGTATAATGGAGAAGGAATATTGGTTGAACTCCATGAGTCCTGACTTTTCCCTTTATAGCCTCTGCCCTTGGAAATCCATTGAAACCCAAGTTCCTCTCTAGTCCAAAGATGCTGATTACTACACAGTGGTGTTATGGAGGGCCAACAAGATAATGGTAATTAAAGTCCCTGATTAACAAATCATAGTGTCTATTATCATCACAGATCTATAAACTTTTATGTGTTGGTGTTGGTTTTTCATATTGGCAAAAAATGAAAGGCCTCGGCACATGGAAAGTCACTGAAACCCTAGTTCCTTTCTAGTCCAAAGAGGCTGATTACTACACAGTGTTGTTAGGGAGGGCCAACAAGATAATGGTAATTAAAGTCCCTGATTAACAAATCATAGTGTCTATTATCATCACAGTTCTATAAACTTTTATGGGTTGGTGTTGGTTTTTCATATTGGCAAAAACAAAAGGGCAGGGGGATTAAAATAACTGGATTGGAAGAACTGTTACAATTAAAAAATAAAAAAGGAAACTCTGACTTCAACCATGCTGATTCGTGCTTTAGTTGCAGGATTTGAAAGGCAGAGGAAGATGAATCTCTGTAAGATCTAGAGCATCCATGCTGGGTGTGGTGGCGCATGCCTTTAATCCTAGCGCTTGGAAGGCTGAGGCTGGGGCTTCAAGGAGACCCTGTCTTGATAAGACCAAAAAATAAAAAAGATCTAGTGCATCCTGATCTTCATAGTGAATTCCACGCCACCAGGTGTACGGGGGGAACCTGTCTCCAAAACATCAAAAGAAAAGTTGATAGACAGAAGTATTGATTATATCAGGATTAGAAACACATTTCCAATAAGATTTTTTTGATTTGGGAAATCACTATTTATGATATTTATTTTTCCTTATATATCAGAATTTATGTGCTTTTATTTAAAACACCTACCTTAAAATATCTAGATTTTTCTGTTTTATATAATATCCATGATTACATATTACACACATTCTTGTCTTGGTTTCTATTAGTACTAATATTATAAACACTAGTTTTAAATTGAAAATGCATTACTGAAACAGATACTCTTAAACATGCTATGGCTTAGTTTATTACATAGCATCATGTAGAGTAACATTTATATGCTCTTTTCTCTCAATGGATGGGCAATGTGAGGGGTGTATTCAGAGAAGCAGCAGCACAGCACAGGAAGGCCATTTGCAACTAGGTAAAACGGAGCCTCTTGGCTCTGCACATAGGTCCCACTTCTTTCTTTCCTAGTCTTTTGCTCCTGAGGTTAGCATTCATCCTTTTTGTTTCAAGTTGTATACACAGAGAGTGATATCAGAAATCACTTCCAGGGTTAAATTAAAATTCAGAATCACAACCAGCACCAGTAAAATAGAATTTCAAAATTTCAAACTGTATATGTGTTTAGTTTAACATTAGTTAACACTAAAAATATCTATTTTATTATTTATGAAGGTTATTAAACTTAATTAATCACTATTTGATCAAGTTTAATACTCATTATTTCCCTTATATTACAATCCAGTTTTTAGAAGTACATAAAATGTTTTGTGGTAAATTGATATGTACTTAATATTTTCTTTACCAAACAAAATGTAATGTGCAGTAGACATCAAGTAATATTTTTGTATATCGTTGTTACATAAAATCTATGGAAGACTGTCTATGGGCCTTGGGTAGCTAGCAACATCCACACATGTCCATTCCTTATATTTAGTGACACTGCATGAATTAAATTTAGATCCCATCCATCCTCCCTGCCCTCCAAACACCCCCACCAGATTTCAGATATTCTGTCATATTATATGTCAATTCCTATCTCTTCTAGCATTTGCATCCAGATGTCCCTTGGTGCAAGTTCATCCACTGGTGTCTATTCACCCAATCTAGTACTGATGCTTTTATCTAGAGGGTAAACAACAGCTATCTAGTTGGACTTAAAACCCTCTCAAGAGGAGGAAACTGATGGGTGCTCTGTTAATACAGCCAAATACATATGGCAGGAGAGGACATAGATCCCAGAAAAAGCCTATATTTGTCATAACTCTAGACAACTGAAATCTCAACTGTGTGCTAAATATGTATCCTTACATTTGCAGGCACGTGTACTATATACCTCTTACCCAAGAAGCTTATTTTTGCAACAGAAGTCATTACAGAGTTCTAAACCTTGTCACACACAGAAAATATATGTCTGAGAGATGCCCAATCCTAAGTGATACATCTAGAGTGTAACTTCTGTACCTTATGCTTATGGAACACAAAAGAAAGGGTTAGAGACAATGCTAATATATCCCTCAAATGTCAATAGTGAAACTTTTTCATACAATACATTAGAATGTGATGAATACAGAAGGCCAAAACTGGCTAAGTTTTAGAGAATAAGAGACTGCTGTATGTGTGTCTCTGTATAGGACTCCTATAGGAAAGTGCACTCACCCACAAAGGGACCATTACTGAAGAGAAGGCAGAAATGGCATTTTTTATGTTATTTATGCACATCATCCACTGCACATTTTAGCATATTTAGACTACTTATAATACCAAATGCATTGTATATTATCCGTGTAAAAATAAACATTTGCAGTGTTGAGAAAAACAGGGATAAAAAAAAGCACTTATTTAGTATAAAAGAGAAATATTGATATGACTTTCTTGCCTCCCCCCCCATAGAACAAGGAGAAATATGAGGATGATGATGTCATTTTCCAACTGTAAATTGGAGACAACTATTATAGAGGTAATCTCTTATAAAACCGGTAAAAATGCCTTCTTTAATTGACTAATAGACATAAGAACTGTGAAAAGGATTATACTCTGTTCAGAACCAAATATAATACTAAAGTCCTTGGGCTATGCACTTAGGCAAAGTATATTAATGCAGGAGCTCTGACATCAGCAATGGATTGTTCTACCAGGGGGATGTTGGCCAGGGGATCCAAGGCCCCACAAAAGGTAAGGGCTCCTTGCCCCTAAGTTGGGATACCTGCAGGAGGAGAGGCGATAAGACCCTGCTGCCGAAGACCTGACGTTAACATGGGAGGGATGTATTGAGACCGCACATGCAAGGGTACAGATGGCCTCTGGAATGCCAGAGAGTGTTCCCAAAGGCCACTAAACCAATAAAGCAAATACGGGTCTCCCTGAGTCAAGCAAGACTCCACCATCAGCACCAGCTACACTTCACCTGCCTGGAAATACTGTGCAGCAGAGGCAGCCATGTGCCTGTATATCCCAAATCTAATTGGCTGTTGGCTCTCTCCTTGGAGGAATAACCCATGGCTGATGCCACAAGCCTACATCCTCTACAGGTTAGGAGATGTCATAAGCCACAGTAAGACCCTGTTATATTTATCAGGGGGTAAAAATGTAATTCATGAATTAACATATCATCCAAACATATGTGTCTATGCCAAAGTAACCTACCATAACTATTAGTGCTGCTTAAATACCTATATATCTAATTGCTTGTGCTTCATTAGTAGGATCGAAAGGTTACTCCTGAACAAACTGTCAGCCCATGAAAGGAAACAGCCAGAATTGACCAGAATCCAAGTCAACAGCTCCAGAGAGAGAGGACAGTTTTACTTCTCATCCACCTGTGCCCCTTTTCTAAGCCTAGGGAACAATCTGCGGAAGAGGGGGCGTGGTAGAATGTAAAGGCTGCGATTGGGGTGAACGGTGAAACTACAGCGATGTAGTCTGGACACTCATTTGATCAACTTGATTGAACAAACAACCTGTCAACCTCCACTGAATGGTGGGACTGTGGGGGTTTGGGCACAACAGTCTATAGATTGGTTTTGCACGAAGGATGCTTATACTCATGGATTATCACTTATAGCTAAAAAATGAAAAAAAAAATAAAAACAAAAAAAAAAAAAAAAAAAAAAAAAATACATGATCTGGGATGGGGTGGGTGGGGTGGGGGGGGAGGGAAAGGGAAGATAAGCCTTGATCTGAATTGGAAAAATGATTATATAAATGCACAAACCATCAATAAAAATTACATTAAAAAAAAAAAAGAGAAATATTATCAATGGTTGCTTGGTTGTATTTGTAGTATAGGATATCTTCTATCTGTGGTTGCTACAATTGCATAAAACATCTTATATTTTATATTAGAAGAAAGCAAACTTTTTAGAGGTGTATCTGATACTTCTCTCACTGCTGTTACAAAATACTTGATAAATGCAACTTAAGTAAGGAAAGATTTACTTGGGTCACATTCCATGAGTACAGTATATTCTGGTAGGGTATTCATAGTGACAGGAAGATGAGGTAGCTTTCCACCTTATGTCTATATAACTAGGGGAAATAGATGTTATTCAGTTTGCTTTGTCCTTTTCATTCAATCCAAGTACCTTCAGATATGGAATGGTACCTCCTATATTAGGCTGTTTTTTTCTATGCTCAGTTAACCCAATCCTAGAAGGTCCTTCACAGAAATACCTACAGATCTGTTTCCTTTGATATTATGTACACTGCAAAATTGAAAATCAGCTTTCATAATTACAAATGGTAAAGTGAAAAATAGATTATGTGGGGCTGGAGAGATGGCATAGCGGTTAAGAGCACCGACTGCTCTTGCAGAGGACCCGGGTTCGATACCCAGCACCCACATGGCGGCTGAGAACCATCTGAAATTCCAATTCAAGGAGGACTCCAGTTCCAGGGCAATCCGACATGCTCTTCTGACCTCCACGGCATTGCAAAACACGGGTGCACAGACCTGCACGCAGACAGTACATTCATACACATAGAGAAAACTAATAGAAATAAAAAAATAAATAGAATATGTAATGGTTCCACAGTTTTCACAATAAATTGGAATTTTTGGATGATGACTGTGCTGATTTTGCTAGACACATTTTCTTTCAATTGCTTCAAACTCTTAACTCTTCTTGTCAAGGAGAATTGACGAGTATAATTCACCTTGGCTTTGATATGTTCCTTATATCTTATCAATTTCAGATGTTGCTGGAAATGTCAGACATAAAACTGTTTGAAGTATTCAAAGAATGATTTAGGGACTGATTTTTTTATTGTTATTTTGGCTTTGCAATATGTAATTGATTTTGTAATTTAAGAATTTATCCTTCAGATGACTAAACAATGTGGGAAAAGCCAAATTTCTTTCAGGCTCGTTATTCATTTTCTGCATTTTCTATGATTTAATTTTGATTAGCTTATGTATTATAACTTTGATTCCCACACTTTGTCTTATTATTCAATCTAATAAATAAAAATAAGCAGACTGGTCTTATTTCTGAACAAAACTCTGAGAATATAAATGTTAAACAATAAGTCTTCCCTCAAGTGCAACTTTCTACAACCCAGATACTGAATATTTCTCCTACTTCACTAATTGAGTAAAATTTTAAATATTTTTATGATAGAATATCTTACTATACTTTCAGAAAATTTAGTCTTTTAGTTTTATTGTAAGATAATCACTCAAATAACCCATACTTAATATAGCATTTTACTCTACAGAATATAAAAAATATACACTGAGATCAAATAAAATTCATTTTTGACTATTTTGTTTATTTTGTAAGTGAATATTTATCACATTATCCTGAGGAAAATCCTTAAAAGGAAATCTAAGCCATTAGAAATCACTGGGAATCTTCCATGATAAGTATTCAACTAGGATTTTTGAAGTGTGACTTCAATGGTGCATTATGTAACATTCACTATTCTGATATGCATATCCAATTATTTCCTATGTATGTTAATGCATCCCTTTTTAATTTGTTACTGATCATGTAATATGACAATAAAATATCATAAGTGCTCATAAACTAGAAGTATTAACATATTTGAACTGAAACACTAGAATGCCGAAATTTTAAAAAGAAATTTGAGATATCAATTTGTCGGGCAGCCATGAATATTTTTTTTTGTCTTTTTTTGAGACAGAGTCTCCATGTGAATATTTTATTAATTATATCCTGACTGCTTTATAGAAAGATCATTTTATCTTGAAGAAAATAATAAGAATACTGTTTCCTGGGTTTATACTTCAAAAAAATGAAAATAGTCTATTTACTTCTGATCACTTAATGATTTAATTCCCTTCCTTAGGTAAAATCAGTCTCATGAAAAAAATAAAGCTAATGTTTGTCCTACTCAGAATAAAACTAAACTAAATAACCAATAATTTTGTATTGCTCTTCCCAGAGAACAATATTTTATTTTAAATACAACTTCCTTATTAAAATTAATCTTTTACTGAAAAATTGTAAATTTAAGACCTACTATTACTGAAGATCAAAGAACAAACTGTGTGCATTTCTGAATAGGTATTTTAAATATTGAAATTTAAAGTTACACAATATTATATTGGAAAATCATGGAATAAGTAAAACACCATGACAAATGGAAGAACACCTGTTATTAAGATATTGTCATATATCAAAATTATTTAAAGGTTCTGAATTTGCTTAAGTTGATCTTCAGTTTGCATTCCTGAAACAATTTCTTTGAATGTAACTACTAAAATTTGATGCTTTATTCATTGGAAAGTGCATTTTACTGTAAAATAAGACCAGCTGAAAGAAAACAAATCTAGCTTTAATCACACACTGTGGGAGAACCAAACTGAAGAGATCTTAATTGTCTTGGCCCACAAAATGCTGATGCTCATTTACTTTCTTCTAGAAATAATTATAATACCAAGTGTGGGTATTTTTCAGAATTTATAAGCTAATCATACTGGTATTGAATATTGGTATAGTTTTATGTACTTTCTGTGGAAAACACAATTTATTTTTTCTCCTAAATAACACATGCTTGCCATTTACAGCCCAAAATTGAATGTGCTGCTGGACAAAATTATAGCATTAAGAAATGATATGTAGTGCCAAAGACTATGATAGCAGACATTTGTAGACTAAATTCATCATTAATTTCCTGTATTGTCTTGGTTTTTTATAGAATCCCTCTACAGAAAACTTACACAATTACCAAGCAATACTTCTGACTAACATCAATGCAAATTATAAAAGTAAAGTTGAAAAATAAAGGTAAATTTAAAACTGTAAAAGAAAAAGTATTGAAGGAGCACAAGTAAAAAAATCTGAATGTTTATTTTAATTATTCTCTTCCTAACCATTTGTGTTAAGGTTTCTATGAAGATACAAATGAAAATCTTCTTTAAGTTTTGTATTTAAAATTATGATCATAGGACCCCCTACCTTACTGTATTTCTACCTCTGAGTAATTATCAGTCCAGCATAAATTACTTTGTCTCTTTTTCTTTTTCTCTTTTTCTGTTTTATATTGCTCTTTTCTTACATAATTTTGTTTCTTCTATATTTTTATTAATAAAACTTGTTCTTTGACATTTTCAAAGATGTATAAAATATGCCCTGATTACTTCCCACCTAATTAACCCCTTCTTCCTCCAAGCAAATCTCTTTCTCACACTTATGACTAGTTTTTTATTTATTTATTTTTTTTTGATGGTAAGAAGGACTCATCTTTTTATTCACAGCATTCTGTTTTTATACCCAGACTGACATCATGTCTCAGGGCCTAGTTTCAGACCTTGTGCCTCATGTTCCATAATATCATGAGTACTTTGATCCCAAGGTGCCACAGGCTTGCTAAAGCATAGGTAAATCCTGCCCAAGGCCAGGTTTCAG
The DNA here is from genome assembly GCA_009823505.1 of Rhizomys pruinosus. NCBI lineage: Eukaryota > Metazoa > Chordata > Mammalia > Rodentia > Spalacidae > Rhizomys > Rhizomys pruinosus. The sequence goes on from VZQC01006636.1 coordinate 197,638, forward strand.
TGTAAACAGACAAGCAAGTAATAGTCCTTTTTTTTAAGTAATAGTTATTTTTTTGTACGCTTTTCTTTTTTTTATTTATTTTTTTATTATTTTTATTTTTAAGGGATTCTACAATAGAATGACACAGTTGTTTGCAGTTAACATTGATGTTACTCAGTATGTCATTCAATTAGGTAATTGGTGCATTTTGCAAGTATCTATGTCCAAATTTTGAACAACCCAAGGTTCCCATATTCCAGGTGGAAAAGCTTGTATGCACAGGCATGTTGATCAGTTAGGAGTCCAGACTATATTCCTGTACTCTCATGATTCACCCCTATCTCTCTGCAGCCCTTACAATATACCACGCCTCCTCTTCCACAGTTTGTTCCCTGGTCTTTGGGAAAGGGGCTCAAGTGGGTGAGAAGAAAACAGTCTAATTTCTTTGGAGTTGTCATTTTGGACTCCAGTCTGTTCAGGTTGTTTCCCTTCATGGGTTGAAGCTTTTCCAGTGATACCCTTTTTAGCCATACTAACAAAGCACAAGCTATTGGATGTACAGGCATTTAAGCAGTACCAATTATTATGTCAAGCTAAGCTGTGAGCATAGACACAGATGCTTGGATGGTATGCTAATCCGCAAACTGTGGTTTCTCTATAAAGGGTGACAAGTTCTTATTGTGGCTTATAACATCTCCTAACCACTAGAGGACATAAGCTTGTGGCATCCGCTGTGAGTTATTCCTCCAAGGAGAGAGCTAATAGCCAAATAGATTTGGGATATATATAGACACTTGGCTGCCACTGTTGCACAGTATCTCCAGGCTGTTGAGGTGTAGCTGATATTGACGGAGGAGTCTTGCTTGTCTCAGGGAGACCAATATTTTGCTGTATTGCTTTAGTGGCCTTTGGTAACGCTCTCTAGCATTTCAGAGGCCAGTTGTACGCTAGCAAGTGACGTCTCATAACATTTTTCATGCTCACACCAGGTCTTCGACAACAGGGACTTACTGCCTTTCTCCTTGCATATATCCCACTTATAGGCAAAAGGCCTTTATAATTTGGGGGGGGCGGGTTTGAATCCCCTAGCCAACATCTCCTAGGCAGAATAATTCATTGCTGATGTCAGAGCTTTCCTGTAGTAATATATTTTGCTTAATTACACAACTTATAAACACTTTACTATTGAATTTGGCTCTAGATAGAGAAATATCCTTTCACAGTTCCTATGCCTATCAATCAGTTAATACGTTATGCCTGTTTTATAGGAAATTACCACTGTAACAATTGGCTCTAGTATACAGTTACGGAGTGTTTTCATTACCATCATGTTTTTCTTTTTCCTATAAAGGGGAGAGGTAGGAAGGTTTCTCAGTATCTGGAAGGTAAACTTCATTAGGGCCCATTATAAACACTTAATCCCAATATTATTCAGAGAGATTCTCCATGTCTGTGACTCAGGCAGTCTGAGGTTCCTCTTTCTTTAATGCTCAGGTGGGTCAACCTCTCTGCTGGCATTTCCCAGTCCATCCTGCATAGCCATAAGTTGTATGTTTTCAGGCATTTAGATTGGTGATTTTTACCTGTGGGAACATAAAATTCTCCCATTGTTAGTTTCAAGATCAGAAAAATTGAAAATTTATCAATAGGATTGGAACACAGAGTTTTCCATTTGTATCCCAGAAAGGATAGTACCCCACCTCCCACCTCCCTCTTTTTTTTTTTTTAGGTTTTTATGTTTTGACCTATAGATGCCTAAGTTGTATTACACATACCCATAAACAAGAGCCAAGGCATAAGCTTTCATTAAATTTACCCAAACTGTTTCTCATTGACTGTATGCTACTTATTTGGGAAGGAAATTTAAATTTAGTTCATTTAAATTGTCCTACAAGTAAAAGAAAGTGTTATAATGTGATGTTGTGTAATTCAGAAAAAATATGTAGGCCATTTGTATACCTTAACCCAATACAAATTATAGATAAAACAATTACCATTTTATATTCCCAATTAGTTCAATTGTATTACCATTTCCACCAAAACCTATACCTAAATTTAACTAATCTAAACAATTCACTAAGCCTTAAAATATCCTATACTTAGTGGATAAAGCTTGGGAATAGTTGAGTACCTGCTAAATAAATTTTAAAGCACTTGGTAGAATTGACCTAATAATAATTTACCCAATCTAAATTCTGATACTGAAGTTTTAACATATAAAGCCTTCCAGGCTTTCTCTCTCTCTCTCTCTCTCTCTCTCTCTCTCTCTCTCTCTCTCTCTCTCTCTCTCTCTCTTTCTCTCTCTCTCTCTCTCTCTAATTTGTTTCTTTCTCTGAATCTCTTGTTCTGCTACTTTTATTAAGAAAAAAATATTTTTAATGATTTATAAATAAAAAAGAGGGGCTGGAGAAAACTCAATGGTCAAGAGCACTGGCTGTTCTTGCAATAGGTGGTTTCCAACATCTGCATGGCAGCTAACAACAGTCTATAACTCAGGTTTGAGGGGATCTTGTGCCCTCTTTGGACCTCCACAGGCATTGAATGATATGGGTGCAACTACAATCATTCAAGCAAAACACATATACATATAACATAATAATGAATTATTAAAGAAAGTAAAAGGAATATTGATGATTCAAAGATTCTTTTAAAAATGGCTTCTTATATTACAGTAATTATAAAGGATAAAAACAGTTAAAATAAACCATTTAACAAATTGAATTACTTTCATAATGAAAGTTTGTTTAAGATATGGAAATAACTAATTGAAAGTTTTGCGATATCGTAAGAAAAACTAAATAGTTCATTATAAATATATGTCCTTAATTTCAATGGATATGCTTTTTCTAAGTAACCCTTACACTTTGATACAAAGTTAAATTAAGTGATAACAAATTTCTTATCCACATAATAAATTGAGTTCTATGCCACAAAGCCCCAGATAAGACAAAATATTAAAAATTACCTTTCAAAAATCTTTTAAAAAATGTTCTTCACCCTGAATGCTAAGTCAAATACCTGAAGAAGAAAGAAAAAAATGTTATTACATTCAAGGTCACTTGTAAAATATTTTCATCCACTTAAATCTACCTGAAATTAAAAGAAAAAATACTTTTGACTGCTAATCTCTTTGGAGGCTGATGAAAATGTTGAGATGGGGAAAAAGAGGGAGGATGAGGAAAAGGAAGAGTGGTTCTAGAAGTGGATGAATGATAAAGAAGGGGGAGAGATGAAGCCTGAAAAACAAACTGCTACCAGATCCTTTATCCAAAATTTGATCCACAGATTGCATATGATTACCTATTAATGAAAACAAAAATTGAATATGTCTTTGTAAATTTTGATAAAACTTTATCAAGTGAGATGAATTTAATTTGTCTCTTGTTAAAATTATAATTTTGTATAGTAGTACTGTCCAGGAACACAGACTCTACAGTCTCACCTAGTAATGGCTTAGGAAATACTGCAGAAGAGAAGACAGAAAAAAGCAATATGAGTCAGGGTTAGTACAGGAACACAATGAAACCATTTTCAGGTCTCTGGAATCTTGCCCATGAATTTGCAACAATGGTAACAGCATGCACAAAGCCCAAGGTGACTGAATCAGAAAAACAAAAACAAAACCAAAAACAAAATAGAACAACAACAAAACAGCATATATAGGTGGAAAATGGTCAACAGGTGCCAACCCTAGCCAATGGATTATTTCTCACAAGTGATAACTGTGAGATATTCTTAAAAGAGTGACTCTAGATAGGCTGATAAAACTCCAATGGATGAACTTGCACCAAAGGACATCTGGATACAAATACTCAACCTAGGAGGGCATAGCTTATATGTTAGAATGGATAAAATATGGTGGCAGAGGTGTAGGATATGAGGAGGTGGAAAGAGGTTGAAAATTTGGTTAGGATTTCTTACATAAAATATACAAAATCCCAATAAAATATTGAAAAAAATCAACTTGATGTAATTTCCTACATGATTAAATATATGTATATGCTATTTAGCTAAATGAAAATGAATATTAAATCATTTTAACATAAAATTTAAAAATGTGTAATTTACATAAAATTATATTTTTCACAACAAGTTTATACACTTATATCTTACATGCTATAGTTAAAATTCTAATCAAAGCTGTGGACTCTTTTTCATATATATATATATATCTATATCTTCTATCTATCTATCTGTTTTGCGGATGTGAGTACTTCCTTCCGGCTTGTATGGTAACAACAAAGTTCTTTAACCTTGAGTTCAAAATAAGTGCTTTATGTAATTAAACTGTTTAAATACCGTGACTATAAACTGCTTCTTCTAATTCATGGTCACTTCCTATCTTTGACCTCCCTCTTTATATGTTTGTGTCCCTCTCCCCCTGCGCTTTTTTGGGAGCCATTTTCTGGCCCTTTGTTCCCTTTGCTGCCCCGGCCGTTATATGTCAAGCCGTGCGTCACTGGCCTACTTCATAGGGCCCCCCTCTCTTTCTTCTTCTGCCTCCCCCTCTCAGATCTTGCTCTCATCGCTCTCATCTAACTCTGATCCATTCACATTTCCCCTTGTTTTCCTCTTGCACTCCTGTTTTTTTTCACCTAGACATCCGTTACTCTTCTCTTTCCGCATTCTTCCCTTGTGCTTTTGCCCTGCCTGTTACTGGGGCAGCCATATTTCTCATGGTGTTTTACCGTGCTTCTTCCTCCTATCTCTTTCTACTCTTGACCTCCTGTCCACTCGCATACGTACTATTCTATTCCGCCTTTCCTTCATGTGCAGTGTTGCCCTGCCTGTACCGGGGCGACCTCTTCTTCATGGTGTTTTTTCAAGTCGCCTCTTAATAAATATATCTGTATATCATCAACTTTTTTTTTATTAATTTTATTTATTTCTGTATGTGTATGAATGTACCGTCTGCATGCAAGTCTGTGCACCCGTGTCGTGCAACGCCGCGGAGGTCAGAAGAGGGTCTCAGATTCCCCTGGAACTGGAGTTCTCCTGGAATTGGAGCTTCAGACGGTTCTCAGCCGCCATGTGGGTGCTGGGGATCGAACCCGGGTCCTCTGTAAGAGCGGTCGGCGCTCTTAACCGCTAGGCCATCTCTCCAGCCCATCATCAACTTTTAAAGTAGACTCTTAATAAATATATCTGTATATCATCAACTCTAGCATTTCTACTAAAAAATTTAAACAGGGGACAAATATACTGTTAGAACATTTCAAAAGAAAAGTCTTTTGGCAAACCATTTGTGACCTATGGTCAGAGATCTACAACTGGACAACTGCAGAATATATGTGTCAGTGAGATGCTCAGCCTCAAATGAAAAATCTACAGTGAAAACTCTATACCTATGGCACATGAAATTTAATGGAACAAAGGCCAAATAGATTATTAATGCATCACTCAACTCTCACCAACAAAGTTTTGTGTGTGTGTGTGTGCAGTACATGGTAATCAGTACAGATAACTACAATTGGCCAAAGTGCATAAAATAAGAGACTGCAGAGTTCATGACCTGGGATAGGACTCTTATATTAAAACTCTGTCAACTTGGCTCATAGCCATCATTGTAAGGGGAGGGAGAAAGAATCTAACACCCAGGATTGATAAATGGCCACAAAGAAAGAGTTTTTAAAGAGGCTGGAAACTTGCTCATATGAATCTATAGCAACATGTCTAGAATGGAAAACATTCATGCAAAATCACACAAGAAAAAATAAAAGCCCTGCATAAAAATGGAAAAATGGATAAGGAGCACTTATCCCTCTCAACCTTAGTTGAGAAATGAGGAACTATTAGCAACTGATCACTGCTGGTTGATGGAAAGTTGATCTTTACAGGACTGATGCTAAATAGTTTGACTAGTCTTCAAGGGATGATCTCACATGAAAAGACATTTGGGGACACAGATTCAATAAGTCTTTACAAATATCACAGAATACATGAAATTGCCTGTGGAGGGGGCTATGAGTGGTGCAAATAGGGGATGGGTCTAATTATGATTAAGAAATATTACATTAAATGCACAAAATTCGATTAATTAAATTATTTTTCACTAAAGTTTTCATTGTTTAATGTAAAACCACTCATGTATTAAAGTTAATTTAAATAGGAACATTCTTTATTTCTTTCTTTTCTTTCTTTTTATCTTTATCTTTTTTTTTAATCCTCATGTCTCAGTCTCCTGAATCCTTATAGATCACTTGACCTAGTTTTTACCTCAAAAAAAGTGAGATAATTGAAAGAAATAGAGACAACGTTACCCCCTTTAAAATGGAGATGCTATAGCAAAACAATTTAGGGCTTTGCTGATACATCAAAAACTTGTCTTATAATTTTGATTTTTTAAATGCACTTCTTATAAAAATATTGCTAAGAATTTTACACAATAAATGGTGTAGTGATGTGTACCTTTAATCCACACAGTCAGGAGTTGGTCATGTGAGATCCAAGCCATCCTAATCAACATAGTGAGTTTAAGACTAGAAGTTGCTGTGTCAGATCAAAAGCAAGATTCAAACAAATTATAAATTCTGTATTTCTGTACATAAGCAAATTAGCTTCATAGATGTAGCATCATTTTAAGGTAGCCCAACAAAGATTTCAAAATGGTTTAAGCTAAACTTATTTCTTTTTTTAGGACACCTAGCCATTAAAAATTTGAGAGATTTCTTAATTATTTGTTCCATGAAAATCAACTTGATAGCAGAATAAATATTCAAGGATATCAGGTAATAAAAGTAAAAATGATAGCACTACATGTACTTGCTACTCTTTTCTAAGTGTGTTCTATATTTTATGTTTTTATTACTGTGGGGTTTATTCTGTATCTGTTTCGTCACTCATAATAAATCAAATACCACACACACACCCACACACATACACACACACATATGCACACACACATGCACACACATGCACGCACCACACATTCAATATAATGTAACACACAATATTTTAATTAATTAAATTATGTTCTATGAATGAATGAGAAATTATATATGTATCTGCACAAATATAATATTTTAATGATTCAATAAAGGATAATCTAGCTTCAAAAGGAAAATATTTTCATATATAACTTCTTCAGGGGCAAAAAATATGAAATATTTCCTCATGTACTAAAATGGTTATAACTCTTGTTCTTACAGCAAAGTAAGGTTAACAATAAAATTACAGCAACTCTTTATTTATTTATTTATTTATTTATTTATTTATTTATTTATTTATTTATTTATTTATTTTTGTATGTGTATGAATGTACTGTCTGCATGTAGGTTTGTGCAGCCGTGTCGTGCAATGCCGCGGAGGTCAGAAGAGGGTCTCGGATTCCTCTGGAACTGGAGTTCTCCTGGAATTGGAGTTACAGACGGTTCTCAGCCGCCATGTGGGCGCTGGGGATCTAACCCGCGTCCTCTGCAAGAGCAGTCGTTTCTCTTAACCACTAGGCTATCTCTCAAGCCCGAAAATTACACCAACTTTTAAGTCAGTGTTTTATGCGACATGGGAAACTTTAGATAGGAATGATCACTATTCTAGGGGAAGTGAATATGCTTATGGTTAAAGTCTATGAAGAAGAGGAAGCTGTATACAGATATGATTGGACAAGGGAACGCAATCTTGGGATAATCCGTTTATGCAAGGTCTGTCTGTGCAGGTACCTATTTTCCTGCTTGGAACAACTCTTTTCTCCTTATAAGGGAAAGACTCCTGCAAATTATGTCTCAGAGTATGAAGAATAATATTGAGCTTTCTGGAATGCACGCCTTATTTGGGAGGGTGTTATAGTCTATAAACCAAATTCATAAGAATTTTTGAGTCTACATCTTGTTTTGAGAGAATAAAGTCACCATGTGGCAGGAGGACAGAGTAATGGGGGAAAAAAAAAAAGGCTGCTTCTGTATTTGAGTTTCATATACACAGCATGCCAACGTACCATACTTACCCTAGTCCCCCCAGTCCCTCAAACCCAACAAGGACAAGTGATGGCAAGGATGTGAGGAAAGGGAAACTCTTACCAACTTCTGGTTGAAATGTGATGCCACTGTGAAAAAAACCTTGTGGTCATTCTTTTAAACAAATGCTAGAAAATAATATACAATATGAACCATGCATGCCACTCTTGGGGATATACCCCAATGACTCTGTATCCTGCTGCAGAATTACTTGTTCATCCATGTTCCTTGATGTCATTTTCACTGATGATTATAACTGTTGTCTAGGGAATAACTTTGACATTGGAAATTTAGCCTTAAGTTTGGTTTCACTGAAGCCTTCAGAACATCTCTTTGATATCAGATAAACAAAAAACCCTGGTTTGCATTATGTTTTGGTTATATTTTTTGTTGTTTAACGGAAACAGAATCTACAAAAACTGTGAATTTGTAGGAATCCACTTACATATAGCTGGCAATAGTTTGTATTCTGTTTCTGAAAAGAAAACCACAGTTCATCTTTAACTGCTTTGCCAAATGTTTCAAATCTTGGCACTCAAGTAGGTTTAACTCTCCTTGTGAAGGGTTTCAGTAATTGGGTTTATATAGCTAACAGAAATTTCACATCATACCACATCTTTGGAATCTGTATTTTGTTCTGAAAGTAAATTAAATGTTATACAAATCCCGAAGGAGAAACGTGTCACAATAATGAATTATGTATTGCCATATACAATGTATTTTTATTATGATTCAAAAATAAAACTGTGTTTTACCTAAAGCGTGAAAGTAATTCTTTTCTCAAACACATGTCATTATACTCATTTTCTTGAACTAGTTCTGATATATTTAAAAATGATACACTATGAGGTATTTTCTCTGAAGTAAGGAAAATTATCAAGACAAGCTGGAAAATATTTTTCTTTCTATCATATAAGCATACATTATTTTTGTAATGAAATATTACTTCCCAAAACAACTCTTGAAAAATGTGAGTGATGTCTTCTAGTGTCTCAGTTATTAAAATTATATATTTGCATAGATCGCACTTGAATTTGGGTAATTAGATGATTTTCAAATTAGAGTATATAACTTCAAAATTACCTTTAATATAAACTGAATGATCTAGGATTATTATGCTGATAACAATAACAAAGATCCAATGAGTTTGCTCTCAAAATTTCATTGAAATAAAACTTCAGGGATGGAGAGATGAAAGAAAATTTCAGGGAAGGAGATATGGCTCAGTGGTTACTAGCACTGGCTGCTCTTACAGAAGACCTGGGTTTGGTTAAGAAAACCCACATGGTAGCTAATGACCATCCGTAATTTCAGTTTGGGGGTAATTCAATGCCCTCTTCTTACTTCCACTGGAATTGCACAACACTGGTGCCCTTACATAAATGTATCCAATTCACTCAGAAACATAAAATAAAAATAATAAGAAAAATAATAAAATATTTCATTTATCCTAAGGAAAATAATGTATTTTATGGATAATTTTTTATTATGTACCTGAAACAAGTCCAATAAAATGTAAAAATAGATATTCCTATGTTCATAAGGAAGATAGTAAACTTGAAGAAAATTTGCAACTTTGAATTTGTGATTATTTAATTATAATTCATAATGTTAGGGCTTACCATAGCATACTTATCAATCATGTTCTTCAATACCAGTTTTGTTAAAATAAATTATTTTTGTGTAAGATAATATGTTCTTATAAGCATAATGATAAACTATTATTATGTATTTGATCGAAGTTTTCTATTCTTTCCCCACAGAGACAGAGTCTTCCATTAACCCCAGTTGGCCTCGGATTAGTACATTCTAAAAGAAATTAATTTGGGGCTAGAGAAATGGCTCAGCAGTTAAGAGCACTGCCTTCTCTAGCAGAGGACACAGGTTTGGTTCCCAGCAATAAATTGGCAGCAAACAACCATCCTAAACTCCAGTTCTGAAGGATTTGACACCTTCTTCTGACCTAAGGCACAACATGGGTTCACTTACACATATATTGGCAATACACTTATACACATAAGTAAAAAATATTTAAAATAGTAATTTTTGATAGCACTCAGATATAATTAAGTTATATTTTATTTCATTAAAGTTTTTAATTTTAAATGAGATTTTGTGCATTTCATACACTTCTTAATCAAATTTGATTTGATGTGTTTCCCCAACCATGACTCCTTGCCAAAACTCATGCATTCTGCCATACATGTTAAGTCCTGTCTTGCTTCTTTTTCTCAGTCTCTTTTTTTTTTACTTTTTCTATGCAGAAGTTACTGTTGTGGACAGTTCTTTTAACAAGTCATTTTGTTGTTGTTGTTGTTGTTGTTGCTGTTGTTGTTCCCTTTAATTTTATATCAGTCTTAAATATGCATATACCCTCCACTCATTTACCAAAGTGGCAAAACCAGAGAATAAACATTTTCTTGCATGCAGGTAAGAAGATATAAAACTTTACATTATTAAATTACATAGCAAGTTGATGTATGTTTTAACATACTTTTGAAAAATAGCTTTATTCCTTAGAACTGAGGAAAAGAGAGACATAACTTCAAGCTACATCTATTGTAATAACTATACTGATATCATTCAATTTGGTATTGTTTTTACTAACAAATTAGCCATTTTGACTTACATATAAGGATTTGATGCTACTATCCATGAATGTGGTACACCATACGTCCTTTGATTTTTCTGATACTGTGTTATTTCACTTAACATAACTTCTAGTTCCATCCATTTACCTGTAAAATTCATGAGGTTGTCTCTCTTTACCACTGCATAGAACTACATTCTGTACCACATTGTTACTATCCACTCATCAGTTGAAGGACAATTGAGTTGTTTCCAGGTCTTCGCTATTGTGAAAAGAGCAGCAATAAACGTCTTTGTGCATGCATCTCTGCAATGGGATGGATCCTTTGGATATACAGCCAGGATTGGTATGTTGGTTCAAAGGGTAAATTCATCTTTAGTCTTTTAAGAGTTCTCCACACTGTTTTCCATAGGGGTTGCATGAGTATGCATTCCTAAAAGCAGTGAATGAGTGTTACCCTTTCCCAACTGACTTTCCAGCATTTGGAATCATTTTTTTTTTCTTGATCATAGCCAGTCTTACCAGCGTAAGATTAAATCTTAAAGTGGTTTTAATTTGCATTTTCTTAATTACTACAATGTTGAACACATGTTTAGATGTGTCTTAGTCATCATTTTTTTTTTTCTCTTGAGAAGTCTCTGTTTGGATCTTTAGCCCACCTTTTAATTGGGTCATTTGTATTCTTGGTCTTGTATTTGAGTAGTTGATATAACCTGGATGTTAAACCTTTGTCAGATGTGTTACTGGTGAAGATTTTCTCCCCACTCTGTGGGTTTTCTCTTCACTTTTTGGATAATTTCTTTTAGAAGATTTTTAGTTTAGTCAGGTTCCATTTGTTGATTATTGATCTTATTTCCTGCACAACTACTGTTTGAATTAGGAAATCTTTTCTTAAACCTATATATTGTAGGTTACTGCCAATGGTTATTTTTTCCAACATTTTCATATTTTCATGTTTCACATTGAGGTCTTTGATCCATTTATGATTGACTTTTGCACCATGTCAGCTGTACGGGTTTTGTTTCACTCTTCTGTCAGTAGTGATGTAGTTTTGCCAACACCATTTGCTGAAAATACTGCATTTCTTCCATTGAATGCTTTTAGCATCTCTATCAAATATCAGGTGGCTGAAATTGCATGTACTCAAGTTTGGATCTTCAATTTTGTTCCTCTGATTTATGACACTATTTTTCTGTCAGTATCTTGCTGTTTTATGACTATACCTCTGTAATATAGTTTAAAATCTGGTATAGTAATACCCTTTGCCTTACTCTTTCTGCTCAAGGTTATTTAGCTATATGGGTCTTTTGTTCTTTACGTGAATTTCAGGATTTATTTTTCAATTATGTGAAGAAAGTCATTGGAATTTTGATTGGGATTGATTGAATCTTTTTTATTTCTTTGTGTCTCATGGACATTTTCATAATATTAATTCTTCCCCAATCTGTGTTGTCACTCTGCCACACACTGGATTACAGGGAAAATGGAAAACAAGACAACCTCCAATAGCTGTGTTAACCTTGGGGTAAAGGTTGACAACCTTTCCACTGCCCACCTATCACCTGGAACATCTACACCAGGCACCGCCCTATTGGCACTCCCAGATCCTCTGGGCTTCTGCCTTCAAGGCACTCTACAGCCTAATGCCAGACTGTCTCCTGATAGGTTCTCTACAGTCTAATATGCAGGCTATTGCCTGACAGGCGCACCATAGTCTAATGCCAGACTGTGGCCTGATAGTTGCTCTACAGTCTAATTCCCACCCAGGCACTCACCACACCTCACAGCTGGCGACCTAATAGGTCTCTTTTCGGCCCCACACCAGCTTCCCTGGTTGGTGGTCTGCTTGACCGCCGTCCAACCCACTGGTCACTGCTACACATGCCTGATGGGCTAAGATTACATGTGAAAAATAATGGCCAAGAATACCTGTATTATGGTAAGATGGACTCATCTTTTTATTCACAGCATTCTGTTTTTATACTCAGAGTGACATCATATCTCAGGGCCTGGTTTCAGACCCCATGCCTCATGTTTATTAACATCGCCAGTACTAGCATCATGAGTATGAGAACTTGTGAGTGCCTTTGATCTCAAGACAGGCAAATCCTGCCTGGGGCCAGGCTTTGTTGTAAACAGTCAAGCAGGTAATTTAGCACAAAAGAAGCTGCAGGTGGCTTCCTTTTTCCCTACAAGAATCCATGAGCCTGTAAGGATTTTCCATCTTCTGGTGTCTTCCTCAATCTCCTTCATCAAAGATTTAAAATTTTCATTGTATAGATCATTAATGTCTTTGTTCAGGTAGTAAAGAGATGGGTACATTTCAATTAAACTTGATACAGCTAGAGAGAAAGGAGGATTATTAATGTCTTCCACTCTTGTCTGCATTTGACATTTGAATCTTTGTCTTCAGAGCCTGGACCTTCTCCAAACTTAACTGTGTTTTACAAAATATACTCATCTGTATTATGACAGTCTTTCATTTTTGACAGCATCATATCTTCATACCATTAAATATTTTATAATTTGAAAGTATTTGTCTACATTATATCACTTTGAATTGTTTTGGAGTAATATAAAATTAATGGAGGAAAGTGTGAATTCCTAAACATAAAAAAAAAAGACTGACAGAAAGATTCAGGACAGTTATGGCAGAATGCATGATCTGGGATGGGATGCTGTGGGGTTGGAAGAAGGGAAAGGGGAACATGCGTACACTGAATTGAAAAATGGTGTATGAAATACATAAAACATCAATAAAAAAGTGGTATAATAAAAAAGAAAAAAAAGAAGAAAAAAAGGAGTTCTCAATGATTGTTTCCTCTCCCTCAGAGCATCATTTCCAAGATTTTACTAATCTCTGAGATGAACATATAGCTGTATTATTCAATTAGTGTAAGTTTTTATAGTTTCTGTTTATTTTGCCCTGAATTCTCATGTTTTTAATCAGTTCTTTTTGTCTAATTATGATTTGTTTCTTTTATTCTATTATTTTTCTGTGTATGAGTGTACTGTCTGCATGTAGGTTGGTGTGACCGCATTGCGCAATGCCACGGAGGTCAGAAGAGGGTTTCGGATTCCCCTGGAACTGGAGTCAAAGACAGTTCTCAGCTGCCATGTATGTGCTGAGAATCGAACTCATGTCCTCTGCAAGAGCAGTCGGTGCTCCTAAACACCGAGCCATCTCTCCAGCCCCAAATATGATTTTTTTAATCAAAATTCTTTGTCAACAACTGAAAACAAATACTTGCAAAGATGATAGGAAAGGGGAACCATAATTTACTCTTGGTAGAATTGCAAACTGGTGGAACCTCTATGTAAACAAGTGTAGAGAATTGTTATGAAATTAAAAAATAAATCTACTGTAAGAATCAGCTATACCACTCCTTGTTATATACCAAAGGATTCAGTATCCTATAACAGACACACTTACACTGCCATATTCATAGCTGCCTTTCTCATAGATCTAAGAAATTGAAACAACATAAATGTCTTTAAAATGAACAGAAGATGAAAATGGGATACATATACTAAAAAATTATATTAATATGTAAAATATGAAATTTCCTATCAATGATTGAATTAGAAAACATAATACTGACGGAGGTAACCCAGACCCAGAAAAACAGTTGCCCATATTCTCTCTTATTTGTGGATCCTAACTTCAATCTGTAGATATGAGTGTAGATGATGAAGTATCACAGAACCTAGAAAAGTAGAAAGGGCCCATAGGAAGAAAGGAGAAGAAGGAATGCTAGAGAGTAGCATCTAAAAACACAGGTGCTACCAAGGGGGTAATATAAAAACATGGGATGAGTTAATAACTGGGGTCATAAGAGGAATGTAAAGAGGGACAGGGAGAAATGAGACCTTAATAACAATAAAATCTTTAAAAATAATAGGGAAACATTATTTTATAACGTCATCTGAAATGTAGATAGATAGATGATAGATAGATAGAGAGAGAGATAGACATAGATATATTTTAATATGTATAGATGAATTATTTCTAATAAAATTCACCACTGTCAGGTACGAGAAATTTCCCTTATGATTGTTCACAGAGTTCAGACACATGACTTGGAAGAATTGAGCTGAAACTGACCTGGATGATTCCTACCTGAAGACTAGCTCTCATAGATTCAGAAGTTGCTAGGCAAACTGCCAAGGGAGAAAGACAACTAGTAGTCCTACCCAAATGTACGAACAAATTGATCACAATATATTCCTGATGATGCAATAGTGACATTTAATAAAAAAACTTTATTGTTATTTTATGTATAAGAATGTTGTACCTGTATGTCTGTAAGTGTACCAATGGCATGCTCATGGAGTGCAGAGTACAATATACTATATAGGGGGGCTGGAGAGATGGCCTAGCGGTTAAGAGCACCGACCACTCTTGCAGAGGACCTGGGCTCGATCCCCAGCACCCACATGGCGGCCGAGAATACTCCAGTTCCAGGGGAATCCGACACCCTCTTCTGACCTCCGCGGCATTGCACAACACGGGTGCACAGACCTGCATGCAGACAGTACATTCATACACATACAGAAATAAAAAAACAAAAAAACAAACAAAAAAACCCTCACAATATACTATATAGTTCCCCAATCATGTATATCTCATTTACATAGATTGAAAAGGAATAGATACTTTTTCTCATTTTTCTCTAAAGATTACTAAAGAACACTTTGCATTCATATTCCAAATTGTTCTTCTTGCTTATTTTGTGAGTGAATCTCTTTTGGTGAAGATCAGGCTTACATCTTCTCATCACTGTTTCTTTGTTATGGAAAATCCACAATAAGATGGAGTGGGGCTTAACTTTGTTTCCTTCTATTCCCGAACAGCACAATCCTTTTTAAAAGGAAAATGTGATTTAATGAATATTCATGAGAAATCCATCTTACAATGAATTCGAATGAACATTATACCCATTTAAGATGGAGAAAACAATACAGCTAATTGGTGTGCTACCACATTTCCCATCCATGCTCTTTCATGTAAAACATCACTAACTAGCATTTTTGAGCTTTATACCCTGTGGGCAATGATAAATTTTAATTTTCTTTAAAAAACAATGGGACTGGAGATAAGTATGATGAAAATTCTATTGTTAATTTGTTTTGTTTTAATTTTATATGATAAAATGCTAACTTTACACAATAATAGTAGAGTAGCTCTGTAGTTTAAGAATTTTCAATGGCCTTTGCAAGGATCATCTCAAGGGCTTGTACATACAACTTACTGAACATTATCATGTTCACTATTGACATCATTGTAAAATATATACTTTTAGAGAAAAACCATATTCGTGATAGAATTAGAAAATAATACTAAAATGTATCTTGAGTAAAAGCATCTTTAGATGTTTTAATGGGTTTATCCACTGAAAACCATTTTAAAATAACTCCCTCATATTAAACATGAATTTATATGCCCAAAATGTTTTGTAATTTGTTCAAGTAATCAGAGAAATTCCATAGGAAATTAATCTAACCAAACAATTAAACAAAATGAATTGGAAATAAGGGGAATATTCAATTACTGCAGACATTTAACATTTGAAAGAAGCTTGTTTACCATCCAATTTATTATCTTTATTTAATTCTGTATTTAGACATGTACCTCATCCTATGCCAAAATGAAAGCCATTTGATCAAAGAATGTAGTATGACTTTACAATTGTTCAGATACGAATGAAAATTTTTACACATACATTTAAAAATCATTTTTCAATGTTGTGAGCTGAAACTTGTAAATACATGCCACACATCTATATAAACATTTGATTCAGCTTGTAAATGTATAAAATGTTATATATATATATATATATATAATGTATAAAATGCTATATGTATACATATATAATATATATGTATACATATATGGTTATATATGTATACATATATATATACATATATATATGTATATATATACATATATATACATATATATATATGTATAACCTTTGTGCATTTCAAAAATACACCTTGATATTTAGACACTCTATGTACACCTCTCCATAAACCCCATCAGCTTTCAAACTTTCTGTCACATTGGTTAAAGTTTATCAAGTCAAATTTGTGTGCTCAGATTTGTTTCAGGGTGAGTTGATCCACTGGAACTTGCTCAACCAGCTAAGTTAAGGGACTCTTACCCATTTTCTCACTTCTGTGATGCTATTTTTACCTGCTTTGAGTATTCATGGGTTGTTGTGCTTGCTTTCACCATTGCTGTATTTTCATATAAACAACCTCCCAGAAGCCTGGAAGATTCTATTCCCTTGTAGATGAGTACCACCATGGGCTATAGTAATCTTTCTACCCTCTATTCCCCAATGACACCTGAGCCCTGAGTGTGTGAGATTTAATAGGAGCCCTATCCTAGGACTCACATTTTAGTTTCTTATTCTTAACATTTTGGCCATTTTTTGGCCTTCTATGTTAATAACCCTCTGCTGCTTGAGGAAGCTTAGCTGGTAAGTGATGAGAGATGCATTAATATTCTCTCTCTGGCCCCTCTTGCACTATATTCATGAGACTTAGACGTTGAGGTTTCATTGGAGATTTTGTCATGCAGGGCTGAACATCTCACAGACATTATTCTCTGCATTTCACCAGTTGTGGAAATGTAATAGTCTACATCTGTTACTAAAAGAAGCTTCTTTGACGAGAGGTGAGAGATATACTTTCTGTAAATATAAGGATATATATATATATATATATATATATATATGTATAGACACTCGTCCTCTACACCTCTCCATAAACCCCATCAGCTTTCAAACTTTCTGTCACATTGGTTAAAGTTTATCAAGTCAAATTTTGTGTGCTCAGATTTGTTTCAGGGTGAGTTGATCCACTGGAACTTGCTCAACCAGCTAAGTTAAGGGACTCTTACCCATTTTCTCACTTCTGTGATGCTATTTTTACCTGCTTTGAGTATTCATGGGTTGTTGTGCTTGCTTTCACCATTGCGGTAATTTTCAATATATATAAATTAGATTAATATATATTATATTAGATATAATTATATATATATATATCATGCACTAAGAAATTACATTTGTCTAGGAAGGAGACAGATGTAGGTTTTTCTGTTGGATATATGACCTCTCTATCCATGTATATTTCGCTATGGTCAGAGTAAAAAACATCAGTTTGTTTCCACTGAGTGGGTTTTAAGTAAAATTACATTGTTGAATGACTTAAACACTTGAAATATATTGAGATTTTATTTCTTACCTTCATGTAGCTAGTCTGATAACTTTTATAAGTGAGAAGTTCTAACATTTGCAATAAGATCCACAGGGCTGCTGAAAACCTCAGACTAAGTGAAATGAGTTATTTATTGAAGGAAAAATAGGACATGGTATTGTTATATGAATGCTGGTAGAGAAAAATCCTCTGAGCAAATAACATTTCACAAAAAAAGTGGATCAGATGTTCTTTAATAATCATAAAATAACTAAATTTCATAGATCTCATTAATAGTTAAGTAACCATGGCTAAGAGCAAAATATCCCCATAAATTTCAGTTAGGAACTCAAGTCATGGTAAGTGCTGTTTTGGGGGTATGGGGTATTTATGGTGTATAATTGTGTTGGGTGTGCATATGTGTGCATTTACTTTGTGGGAGTCTACACCTATGTGTTCATCTGTGGAAATCAGAGGCTGAGCTTGGGATACCCTCACAAAGTGCTCTCCAGTTATTTGTTTTGAATTTGTTCTCTTCACTGCACCTGTTTACTCTTTTGAGTATACTGACTCTAGGTATCTACCTGACCTGGAAATATTTTTAATGTGGATTTTAATCTGAGCTCAGTTTCTTATGTTTATGTGACAAGCACTTCTCCACTGAGCTACCTACCCAATCCACAATGGTAAATAATTTTTCTTAATATTTATCCAGAATTCAAACGATGCTTTTTTTAAAATATGCTCAAGGAAGCAATGGAAGGTGATGAATGTTTATTCTCTTGATTATGGTGATAGAAATTTGTCACCAAATTAAATACAGTGATTATATGCTTTATTATTTAGCCAATTATATGTGACTAAAATTGACAAATAATATCCTCAACTATAATTTTGCATATCTGTTTTTATTTTGGTTGCACCCAACGTTTTGATTATATAGTTCAACATTAGAATTTTTGAGTCTACGGTTGAGTACTTTCAATGTTATCACATGTTTGTGTTTTGCACACACATCCGTGTGTGTGCATGTTTGTGTGCATGTGTGTGTGTCTCATTTGTTAAGGCCAGCTTTTGTGCACATTGATGCTTAATTATGAAATATAACTAGTTCTCTGTGTTTTAAAAGATTTCCTGATAATTTCAGAAGTCATATTAATAGAAAATATTTTCTTATTTTTAGATCTATGTTAATAATGTGCTTTTTGTTAATATTTTTAGATTCCTTTACCATTGAATAATAAATAACAATTTTCTTCCACAACCTTATGTTCTTTTTCTCCTCTGTCTCTTCAGGTTCCTCCTTTTCTTTGCATTTCTCCAATTCTTATTGTTGTCAATGACATATGCTGATAAATCAACATTTCATGATACTGGCCAGTAAGAAAATTTGGAAGTTATTCAATTTTTATTACCCGAGGGATCAATGGAATGTAGATTCATTTGATAGATGAAAACTTCATAAATTAAAACTTAAATAAGATTAAAAATATCTAAATGTTAGTATTTAGTCCCATGATCATGCTAGTTCAGTCATCATTTTACTGTGCTCTATAATGATCCACAGAAATTATCAGACTCTTTTATTCTCACTGTTTTTCTTTTTTGAATGGACTTTGGTCCTTTTAATTTTATCAATGTATGAAATTATATTGATTGTTCCTTCTGTATATTACTGCTGTCAGGAATATGTAGTCCATTTAACACTAGACAAACTGTTGAGAAAAAATAATTGCTTCATTTTACTTGTGACTTAACACTCCTTGTAAATATAAACTCCTTGTAAAAAGAGTACATGAAACAAATGCTATAGTTTCTAGGGACAACCTCATTTAAATATTTACTAGTTGATAATGATTTAATGAGATTATTTGCCCTTTTAATACAGAAAAGTTTCTTTGAGTAAATACATTAGTTATGCAGATTATTTCATAGCACATGTATTGACAGAGCCTATGTTCAAATACCTGCCTTGGACAATCTAAACAGGGCTACCATATTTACTAAAATATTGTTATAGTCACCCCACTCTTGATTTATAGCAGCTGAAACCAAGAGTTTTGACTGAGTGGTTTTCCCATCTTTGCTCAAAAGCAACAGCTTTAATTTTGTGTTCCAGAGCATTTTAGCTTAAGCCTTTGTCTTTTCCTTGCAAGTTCTTTAATATTTTGCTATATGTTCCTACATTTTTCACTCTGTGGTTCCATATATTTGTCATTGCTTCTGGGATGTTAACTGAGCTAAAATTATTTACATTCTCTCCCTGTATACATTGTCACAGAGTCTCCCCATACAGGAGTAACATAGAGATTCAGTGTTAATCAAGGTCTTTGTATCAGTACTGTTCATTCATTTAAGGTTTCTGTCACTGTCAGGGTTTTGTTTCCTATGTGATATCCTGAGATGGCACACAGCTTCAATAGCACATGTTGTTCAATTGAGTGAAATTTTTGCAAATATCTTTGGAGAGAAAAAGTCATACATTTGAGATAAGTTAGTCTTTCTTTTTTGACAATTTACAAACTAAAAGTTTATTTTATGAATGCAAGTGTGGTTTGGGAATCAAAATGAGTGCTACAACACTTGCAAGCCTTAAAACTTTGTTTAATCTGGGTAATTAAAAAAGAAAAAGTAATGTTTTTAAACACAATAGAGTTGATGGATATGTCGATTTACTTACTGTCATGAATATTTTTTATTGAAATTTTGTGTATTTCATACATAATATCTTAATAATCTTTAATTCCCCTTTCTGGATCTGTTTATATTTCAATCCTCACATTACTGTGCAACTATTCAGAAATTGTGTAGTTTTATCTTTTCTCATTTCTGTTCTTTGGTCAATGCCAAAATATGATCCTAACATAACTGACTGGCTTATAAAGCATTCAAAAAGGAAATTACTAATTAGCATTCTCAACTATTGAGTTAGAATCCTGATAATAGAAGAGCAGAATATATTTAGAGAATTATATATAATCTATAAAAGATTATAAATTGGCAATGATAAGATATATAAAGCACAAACATAAGGAACCCATTTAATTCCTAAATCCAAATTAATAAGAAAATTAAAATTATAAGATTATATAAAAATGAATTTTTGCTGATAAAATAAGAACAACTTGTTTGAAAATGAATTGCTGTGGTCTGGGGCTAGTGGTCTGCACCTTTGTGCGGGCCACTGGAACACCACTTGGGCAAGCATCTGCTGCACGTAGGGGGTCGTGCCTCTGGGCGAGACCACCCTATGTCATTCTTTGGAGCCGGGGCCAGAGGGTCCGGGACTAGTGGTCTGCACCTTTGTGCGGGCTGCTGGAAAGCCACGTGGGTAAGCATCTGCTGCACGTAGGGGGTCGTGCCTCTGGGCGAGACAACCCTACGTAATTCTTTGGCGCCAGGGCCAGAGGGTCTGTGGCTAGTGGTCTGCACCTTTGTGCGGGCCGCTGGGAAGTCACTTGGGCAAGCATCTGCCGCAGGTAGGGGGTCGTGCCGCTGGGTGAGACCGCCCTACGTCATTCTTTGGTGCCGGGACCAGAGGGTCCGGGGCTAGTGGTCTGCACCTTTGTGCAGGCTGCCGGGGCTCGGGCTAGCCCCCTCCCCCCCCCCAAGATTGGTGAGAATCCAAGTGGACCTTTTCTTGGAGAACCTTCAGAACAAGAAGAGAAGAGTGGTTTACAAAATTTGAAAACTAGACAAGTCAATACTCCATAAACAAGGAGGAGGAAAGGGGGGGGGGAAGGCATCTGAAGGAGGAAAGTAAAACGATCCCCTAACATAGTGAAAAGGTATTTTATGCCAGGAACACGACGATGAAGGGACAACATGGGAAAGGCACAGGAAAATCCTGCATCAAGTGCTACCAAACCAGTAGGAGATAGCTACAATGGGAACCCCTTGGAAGAGACCCAAGGAACAGATCTTAGAGGAATAATTGAAGACCTATGCAGAGAAATCAAAGAACATAAAGAGGAATTCAGAGAACTAAAGAGAGAGAATTAAAAACTCAAAAAGGACCTAGAGGGATACAATGACAAACATCAGAAAGAACTAAAGGAACAGATTGACAAACTTCAG
Organism: Rhizomys pruinosus; assembly: GCA_009823505.1. Lineage (NCBI taxonomy): Eukaryota > Metazoa > Chordata > Mammalia > Rodentia > Spalacidae > Rhizomys > Rhizomys pruinosus. The sequence goes on from VZQC01006636.1 coordinate 219,439, forward strand.
AAAGAACTAGAGGGAGAAAAAAATAAAGAATACAGAGAACTAAAGAGAGAGAACGAAAAACTCAAAAATGACCTAGAGGGATACAATGACAAACTTCGGAAAGAACTAAAGTAACAGACCGACAAACTCCACAAAAAACTAGAGGGAGAAAAAAACAAACTCCGAAAGTAAGTAGAAACACTGAAAAAGGAAGCCAACCAACGAAGTAAGGAGCACAAGAAGAGATTGAGAAGCACCAAGAAGAGACTGAGAAGCTCAAAAACGAAATGGAAGTACTAAAGAAAACACAGGATGAAACGAAAAAGGAACTAGA
>VZQC01006636.1:225768-288777 GCA_009823505.1 Rhizomys pruinosus
AGATGTTATAAGCCACAGTAAGACCCTGTCATATTTAACAGGGGGGAAAATTGTAATTCATGGATTAACATATCCAAACATGTGTCTATGCTAAAGTAACCTACCATAACTATTAGTGCTGCTTAAATACCTATATATCTAATTGCTTGTTCTTCATTAGTAGGATCGAAAGGTTATTCCTGGACAAACTGTCAGCCCATGAAAGGAAACAGCCAGAATTGACCAGAGTCCAAGTCAACAGCTCCAGAGAGAGTGGACTGTTTTACCTCTCATCCACCTGTGCCCCTTTTCTAAGCCTAGGGAACAACCTGCGGAAGAGGGGGCGTGGTAGAATGTAAGGGCTGCGATTGGGGTGAATGGTGAAACTACAGCAATGTAGTCTGGACACTCATTTGATCAACTTGATTGAACAAACAACCTGTCACCCCCCACTGGATGGTGGGGCTGTAGGTGTTTGGGCACAACAGCCTGCGGATAGGTTTTGCATGAAGGATGCTTGTACTCATGGATTATCACTTATAGCTAAAAATGAAAAAAAAAAACTGAGAGAAAGATGCAGGACAGTTATGGCAGAATGCATGATCTGGGATGGGGTGGGGGTGGGGGGGGAGGGAAGGGGAAATAAGCCTGAACTGAATTGGAAAATGATGTATGAAATGCACAAAGCATCAATAAAAATAAATAAATAAATAAATAAATAAGGAAAAAAATGAAAAAAAATGAATTGCTGTAATTTCTAGTAGAATGGGCACTTTGAAACAAGGATTTATATTTGTATTTGGTACAGATGCCAATCCTACATTTTGGAAAATTAAATTTTAATTTCTTCTGAAATACAAATACATAAAGGCTTTGATATTGCAACCACATTGTTTTAGAAGTTTTTTATGAATATTAAAATATAGAATTTTAAAAGATGTCCATCATAACATTTATTGTATAAAATCACCTATGGATAATATGTCTAAGAAATTGTTTTCTTATCTGTGGAAGCACTAGAGGATTATGTGTCTAAAATTTTTTTTTTCTTATCCTTGGAAGGAAGGCTGAGTAAATTATGGCCTGGTTATGCTGTGGAGTCTTACATATTCATTGCAAGGAATTAATTAATCCAATGTCTGAGTCAATTGGGTTTTAATGGTTATGCAAATAATATTAGAAAATAATAAAGCCTGAACTGAATTGGAAAAATGTATGAAATGCACAAAGCATCAATAAAAATTAATTAAAAAAAAAGAAAATAATAGTCTGTTAATATAAATTAAATTAGTAGCTCATTTTTAAAATTAGTTAATAATTTATATTTGAATATGTAGAGGGTTTTTTTGCATTGATATGTTTTGTGTGATGTTTTCACAAAATATTGTGAAATCTTAATCCTTAATAGGATTTTATTTGTAGATACTACATCAATAAGGAACTATCACAAATGAAACCCACAGACCAAATAAAAAGGGCACAGAAAAAAGTGAACCTCTTCATGTTCGACTTTCAGACACTAAATTTCAATAATTTCTTCTTGCTTTGCATATATATATATATATATATATATATATATATACACACACACATATGAGAGAGATAGTGGACTTTCAGTATTATGTAAGCATCCTATGCTAGAATTTCTAGGGAATAAATTGGAGAAAGCTACATAACAACTATTACAATAATTGGGTAACCAAAATTCTCTAATTTGATAGAAAAAATAGAAGCTGCAAAGCCACAGAAGAAATTGAAAGTATGTCGTTAAGGGATTGAGGCTTTCTGACAAAATTTCCCCTCACAGTGATAGGGAAAGAGAAAAGCCGAGAGAGAGAGAGAGAGAGAGAGAGAGAGAGAGAGAGAGAGAGAGAGAGAGAGAGAGAGAGAAATCAGCTTAGTATTCCCATTAATTAACAATTTAAGTAATAATACAAAGGGTTGAGGGAGACTCAACTGAGGAATTGTCTCTATTGCACTGGCCTGTGGACACGTCTGTCAACTATGTCTTTATTGTTGAGAGCTGTGGGAGGGCCCAGGCCACTGTGGATGATGCTACCCCAGGGCAGGTTGCAATATCTTGTATAAGAATGCAGTCTGGGGGATGTAGAGATGCCCTAGCAATTAAGAGCACCAACTGCTCTTGCAGAGGACCAGGAGTCGATTCCCAGCACCCACATGGCGGCTGAGAACCGTCTTTAACTCCAGTTCCTGGTGAATCTGACACCCTCTTCTGACCTCTGTGGCATTGTGCGACACGGGTGCACAAACCTACATGCAGACAGTACATTCATATACATAAAAATAAAAATTTAAAAAAGAAAGCAGTCTGATCATGGGGCAAAGGAGCAAGCCAGTAATCGGCGTTCCTCTATGACCTGTGATTCAGCTCCTGTCTCCACGTTCCTGCCCTGAGATCCTACCTAGGGCTCCTTAAGTGATGAACTGTAACCAGAATGAGAGTCAAATCAACCCTTTCCTCCCCAAGTTGCTTTTGGTTAGAGTGTTTGGTCACAGCAATTGAAAGGAATCTAGAGCCAAATGAAATAGGTTATCTAAAAACATGATGGACCTAGGACAGATCTTAAGAGCAACCTACCTCAGGACTCTGTAAAAACAAACAAACAAACAAACAAAAAACAAAACAAACAAAAAAAAACCTGTAACAACAACAACAACAACAACAAAAAACTAGTCAGCACAATATGTTAAGGTACAGGGAATAAATTTTAACTGCAAGCAGTTCAGTATTCAGGAAGGCAGGGAACTGGTGAGAGCCTGAATCTACAGAGGAAGCACTGATACAAGTCCCAAGAACTGTACATGACATCAGAAATGATCATCAGGAGGAATAACAGCACTAACAGCTAGGCTGTAAAGGAGTGAAGCAGTATTTTTACAAAAAAAATCTACTGAAAGAGAGGATCAGGATCTGAAACCCAGCCTGAGAGTGGACTGATCAGAGATGTGATCACCATCCAAACCCCAGGTATATTGTAAGTGTAAGTTATTTCATTCAGACTCTAGATCCCCATCTGAATCATTTCACTTCACTTCCAATCTTCCTCTGTTTTTTGTCCATGTGAGACTGGAAGGCCAGTCTGTTCAGCTGTCTTCTGGTCTTGCATTTGCTTGTTTGTTTTGGTTTAGGTATTTTTTTAAATCTATTTTCCTTTTCCTTTGGAAAGTCTCTCTGGGAAAGGCCTATAGCATAATTTTCATATCCATGTCTCTGCCTCCTGAGCATTCTTACAGTATTAAATGCTCTGATCACATTTTCTTTAACTCTCCATTTTGCTTTTTAGCAAGAATTGTCTCCCACTCCTATTTTCCTTGATTTCCCCCTTATATTCCTTTTCTTCCATATCCTCTATATTTCTCCATACCATTCTGGAATATTTCAACATATCTCAGGAAACCACACATTAATGTTTATTGAAGCATTATTCAAAATAACTTATTTATGGAACCAATCTAACTGTTCAATAACAGAGGAATGGATAAAAATAATTTGATTCATAAGGCATGTTAAGTTTTCTTTCATGAGTCTTCTTAACCAGTGGTCCTTTCCCCATTGCTAAATCATTTTGACATAGAGACTATGTTAATTATTTTAAAATAACATGTTTCCTTTTTCTAAATTATTTCACCTAATTTGTTGTTTTCCCTAATAGCCTTTTCAAAATAGCTTGTTTTGAGGTTCATAAAAATTCTAACTCTATTATTCATTACAAAAAAATAAGTTCTAAAGTCTGCTTCAATATTTCTCCCCTATACAGTGACTTTTGTTACACCAGAAAGCCTACCAAAGACTTGGTTAGATGAGCTAGGCTGCTATAAACTGATTAATATTTCCTAAAGCATATCTATTTCAATATTAACAAAGATATTTTTAAAAATGTTATTTATAGATGCTGAATTGAAATACATAGTTCTTGCTAACTTACAGTATGAAATTATGTTTTTGAGTAACGTAGCTATATTCCATTTGATCTGTCTATTGATCTATTGTATATATTTATCATTGGCTAAAACCTGAACATATACATATATGTCTTTTCAATGTTTTCACTGAACAGAAAGCCAACATTTCTCATAGTCATCCACACCATTCACAATGACTATAGCCTTACATCAAACAAAAAGGAATGATTGTTGGATATATTAAATCCATCATCTTTGTCACAATGAAAAGCTAGACTGGCAAGAGTTCTATTTCATTTCATGTCCATTTACTGCTGAAAACAGTTCCAGAACAGCTAAATATAGTTTAAAATGACTTTGTAAATTCTTTTGGAGTGAGAAAAATAATATTTCATCAGCAAGAATGTCCTTGGAAGAAATATTGTTTCTTTGGGAAAAGCTTATGGAATATTACAGCTCTCCTACTGTGCACATCAATATTTAATTTTTCTCATATGTTTTTGTTATGAATAAGTGTTCAAGAGGCACAATGCATTAAGAGACACTGTATTAAAAATGACAGACAACTCAGAAAATTTAACAGCATAATATTTTCTTAAAATTTAAATTTCATTAGGTATATTAAATTCATTCAGAATCTTTAAAGAGAATATGATACTCAAAACTATAAACAAGAAATGCAATTATTCTGAGATATATAAATCCATAAACAATTTTAATTTTATGCTATACGGTCTCATCAAAAATTTTGTGAGAGAAATAGGTACATAAAATATATTGCTGACTTCTCTCTTAAACAGTTGATCATCAGAGGCTAGAAACAGTTTAAACAGATTTGTTCTGCAAAAATTATACCAGTTTTGATTGTTTTATCATTGTTTTCCTTACTTGTCATATAAGTAGTATATGTATACATTGAGAATTTTTAAATTTTAGATTTTAAACCTGAACTCTATAAAATTAATATTCATAATTATGTTCAAAGCATATTTAAAACATATATTTACTTTCATACTATTTCAGGATAAGATTTTTAATGATTAGAAATAAATTATAGAAAATACCTTTTTGTTTCAGTTAAAATACAGAAAATATTGTATATCTTATTCTTTATATTAGCTTTTAAATTACACATTGTTTTAATGCCTTTTATATCAAAATGTATATTGTAGAATTTTGACTCAATGGAAACTAAAATAAATCATTTTTGTTATTTAGGAAAACTTGTAAAAACTTTAATTATTCAAAGCTTCTTTTCACTTGTGTCACATGCACATAAAACACACCAAATTAGTGCGTTTTAGAAATCCAGTTTCATTTTGGATTTGGGAACAATTTATGATTTCTAAAAATATAATGTCATTTTCAATTGCAGCTCTTTGGGGCTGTATTTCTTTCATCATGAATACCATTATTTAGAATTTGCTATAAAACGCCAGGCGTGGTGGTGCACACCTTAAATCCTAGCACTCAGGAGGCAGAGGCAGGCAATCTTTGTGAGCTCAAGGCCAGCCTGGTCTACAGAGTGAGTTCCAGGACAGCTGGGGGTACAAGGAGACCCTGTCTCGAAAATGCCAAAAAAAAAAGAATTTGCTATAAAACAAAGTATCAACAATAATTTTTTAAATGAATTTATAACAAAAAGTAACGTTTTCACTTTCATTTGTGAAAACTATAACTTCTAGCTTTCATGTTCTTAATTCCAGTGCATTTTTTAAAAAATGCAACTTTTAATGGATTGACATACATTCCTGTTCTTTTGATATATATAGCCTGGGTGCTGTAAGTGCACTGATGCAGTTCCATGCCCGCAGAGGTCAGAAGATGTCAGATTCACTGGAACTGGATTTACTTAAGGTTGTTAGCTGCCATATAGATGCTGACAATCACATGCCTGTCCTCTGGAAGTCAGTGGTATTAAAGGCTGAACCATCACTCCAACACTCATTTTTTTTTCTTTTTACCTTGTTTTCCTTTTTAATGTGATAAGATGTGATTTTTCTCCAACCTTAATTTTTGATATGGTTTTTAAAAATCTATCTTGTTTGAGCTTTTCTCTACTAATTTTCTGAAAATGTGTATTTATTGTTTGTATATATTATCCCATTCTAAATCTTTCTGTATTCACTGTAGAATAAAACTGGCATTCATTGTGGAATTTTCTTTGCTTGTTTGTTGTTTTATTTCTTTAAGACAGGGTCTCCCTGTAGCACAGGCTGTTCTGAAACAAAACTATGTAGACTAGGGCTGGCCTTAACATTACATATCTACTTGTCTCTGCCTGCCAAGTGCTGGAACTGAAAGCTGGCACCACCACACCCAGTGCACCATGTACATTAAAAAAAGAGTTTATTCTTAACTGATGTATGAAGCATAAACATGCATTTATAAGACATCTTGTGATGATTTACTACATACATAAATTGCATTATATTCGAATAAGGGTTAACATAGAGATGTTAACTTCTGATTTATCATTTCCTTAAAATCAAAACATTCTGAATAGAATACTCATAAAATATATACGTAATATTCATATCTACCACTAACCTTAACCTGAACTCTAACCCTCACCCAAATCTCAACCAGCAAATGATGCTCTGCAAATGCAACTGAGAACCTATCCACCATGGCCTCTTGTGTACCTCTCCCCTGTCTCAGATGAACCACCATTCTGCTCTCAAATTCTACCAGCTCAAAATTTTTAGAATACCTATGTCTAATAATATTTGTCTTACTGCATTTTTCACTTAATATAATTATATCTAATTTCATCTCTGTTTTCACAGGAAAAGATTTCCACCTTCGCAATGTCTGGGTTGTACTTTTATATCATGAGCTTTGATTGCTTTCTCCTCTGGCATGTATACTCTTTTTCAGAAAATTTCTCACTCTTGTAACCATCATCTCTATCAAAACACATTGTGTTTCTATAACCCTTTAACATTCTATTGTTTGGAGCTTTTGGCTGGAAAACTTCTTTCTACTCAAACTTACATTTGTGATTACATTCACTATAGTTTGCTTTTACTGAAATTTATTGAACTTTAAACACATTATTTGTCCATCTGAATGCAACTTTCTTTCCATCTTCTGTCAATAAAATTTTAACATCCTTCTGATGTGCTAGCCTTTGCAGCTTTTTTCATTCTTCTTGATTGTGGAGTTTGACCCCATTTCGTGTATGTAGTGTCATTTTGAATGCATTCACCAAGCTGAAGAAAATTCTGTTATACCAATTATGAATGAAAAGCTGTAAACATTTATGTTCAAATTCAAATGAATTTAAGTTTTAATTTTACTTTTATAATAAGTAGAAGTGATTGCTTGGCCAAGATACAGGTATATATTAAAGTCTATAAACAACTTAAAGACTGATAGTTACAAAGTTATCCAGCAAAACTCAAGTCTGTATAAAAGCTAAATCATTTGTTATGGATAACAGATTCTCATTTGAAGCAACAAATAAAGAAATTAAAATTCTTATGACTTATAAATTAAAATTCTTATGACTTATAATATAAGCCATAATATACCAAAATGCAGAGATTCTCTTTGTTTTATAACTTTATTTCACTCTCCATTGCACGAATGTACCCATCTATTTCTTTTGCCATTATTACATCAATTAAGCATGAATTCAAAGTAAAATGTCATATGAATCTTCCATTATATTATTTTTTCCAGTAAAATCTTTATATACTATTTTGTGACCATCACAGAAATGAAAATTTTGTACAGTATTATAATTTTAATAAACTGTTTCCTTGGTCAGCCAGTTTGTATGAATTTCTAAGTTGAGTCAGTAAAATATAAGAGCATATATACTTGAATAAGCTCCACAAAATGAAGAGAATTAAATAGTATGTTTCAACTAAAATACTCATTCTGGTAAGGAGACATATTTTGAATCCTTTTATTTACTTGAAATATTACAAAATGCAATTTAATAAAAAAGAAAAGATGAGACTACTGACATATATCTGCTTCTCATGCTTAAGCTTTGAGCACTCTGTTTTCTGGGCAGTATCTGGTAGAGTACACTACTTCACTTCCAGGACTAGAGACAGGGAAGTATTAAATGTTATCTTACTGTGAGGGCACTGAGCTCTGTTGTTATTTGAGATGACGTCAGTGGACATGTCAAATTCTACACAAGACCTGTCATTGTAACTAGGGCAATGAGATTAGCTTGATTGATGTATACATTTGCCATATATTTAACATCAATCACTATTGTTTGTCCTTGTATTTGATAGGTCTCATCGTTATCCATAAAATATTTCTCTATATATGTATCAATTAATTGTATATGAAATGCTGAGTGTCTTGCTTTGTCATCATCAATTACTTTATGATCTGTGCAGTCTATTGAGTTAAAATGCAGCTACAGACATTAAATATTTGCATTTCACATTTTAAAATATAATACACTAGCATATGCTTTGAAAACTAAATTGAGATACAACATTTTCACATTGTATAACACTTTTAGAGATTTATTTAAAATTTTTATAACAATCACAATTAACAAAAATGAACTTAGAGAAGAATGTATAACAATAATTTAACATAATTGAGACCTCTGGAATTGTTAAATTCTAACTTAAATTCATGTATGAGGTTTTCCTAAAAAATGTTATATCTTGTACAAAGGGAAGGTACTTCATATCATTGTATTTTATTGTATTGCCATGAATAAAGAGTAGTTATTTGAAAATATCTAGTTATTTATGTCATTCTTCAAATCTATTTTTCAAATATTCTCCAATTAGGCACTTTTATTATCATGAGTAACAAGGTTATTTATGTTTCAAGTTAAGTCAAGATCATTTTATGCAATTTTAAATCGCATATTTACTGAAATAATATGTTAAATATTCCTTATCTTTTTGATATAAGGTCTCATTGTAACTCCAGGTGATCTTAACTCACCATTTACACAGGGCTGGCCTCTGTCTCACAGAGATCTTCCTGCATTTACCTCCTGAGTGCTGTAATTAAATGTGTGCACCGCCAAGAGTGGATTAATTATTAGATTTTATATGTATGTATGCATGTGTGGATGCAAAAAAGTGTGCCATTGTAAATGTGTGAAGGTCAAAAGTGAGCTTTGGGCCTCACTTCATGGGTCCTGTGAATCCCACCAGCTCAAAATGTTTGGTAGCAGGCAACTGTACCTGAACATGTGGAACCATCTTCTCATCTTGAAGAGTTAATTTTGTGTTAAGAGTCACAGTACATGGGCTATTTATTATTCATTTAATTGCTCTTGTGGGAAGTTTGTATTAATCAGATATGATAAGTTAAACTAGTTTTCAGAGTGTGATTTATTGAGTACTCTTTCTAATAGCAACATAAGTACATTATATCAAATAATGCTTTAACAGTAATTTAAAAAATTATCACTCTAGGTAGAGAATTCATCTCAGAATTCTGAATATTATTTTTACCAATTTTATTGAAGTAATTTTCACTTACATTTTAAAAATTAAATCACCAGTCTGGGTTGATAGTTATTTATTTATTTATTTATTTATTTATTTTTATTTTATTTTTCTATTGAGCATTTGTATATCACATACAATGGTTCCCAATCAAACCCAGTCCCACCCCATACCCAAACCCCCATTACAACTCAAGCATAACAACATCCAAATAAGCCCTATCAAGTCAAGCTCCCAAACTCAGATGTCCCTCCTCTGCAAATAGATTCTCTGGGGTCTAGTCAGCTTATCTAGGGATCCTAGGTCAGGCATACTCTTCCTCACTCAACAGTACTTAGTCTCTTGTAGTTCTCATTCCCCAGTCAGTCTCCCACAAATTTCTCTTCCTCCACTTTGAGACCTTGTCCAAGTTGTCATGGGTTCCATGTCTGATGCCTACATTGCCACAGGTTTACATGTGAATTCTAACAGCACTGAGTAACTAAGTTTCAGTGGTGAGAATTGAGGGATGCACTCCTTTTCTCTCTGCCCCTCATTTTATTTGTAAAAGTTCATTTGTAAATATATCACCTAGGAATGAGGATTTTTCTGATGTATATATTCTGTCTCTGACCTGTTTTGGGACTCTCCACTGGCCTCCTTCAGTTGCAATGCATAATATTTTGTTATTGTTGTTGTTGTTGAGTGATTCATGATATGCTTGTCTGTAAATATGTGATTCCGTATTGAGTGTATGTTAAGAAATTTTATTTGTCTATTGATATGAAACCAACAGATTTTTTTCTAGGCTCTAAGCCCTCGAGCCCTGTCCATTTGGCAGTGTACACTGGCTCTCATCCATTCACTCCCATTGATACGGTTCCAGATCCAATTAGATAGTTGTTGACCATCATTCTGACAACAGTGCCTTTTCTTCACCATTAGAGCTAGTCACTTCTTTTAATGTGAAATTATATATCATTTATCAAACAGTTTATAAGTTAGTGTTAAAAACAAATTATAATTGCTAATTAAATTTAACCTCAAATTACTAAATAAATGTATGTTAAATAAGAGCAGATTTTTTTCATAAGGTGTGTGGGAATGAAACTTTGTGTGTGGCTTGAAACAAGAACTTGTAAGACCTGTCCCAGAAGATCTTAAGTTATCTGATAACTCTGTGGGCATTCAGAGTTATCTATAGCAGGAAGATTCGGGATATTACAATGATTCTTGCTTCACCCTATCTCTGAGTTCCAGGCCCCTTCCCTTGAGGCAATGAGCAAAATGTCACACCTCTAGTTACCTCTTGCACAAACCAGAGCTCTGCAGACCCCCAAATTAGAACCAAGGTGGCTCACCCCTCCCTTCTGCCTGCTCCCCACTTCCTTGCCCACAGCACAGTAGACTTCAATATATAGACCTCACTGACAGAAAATAAATGGAGTTCCTATCCTCCCCAGTCCTGCTAGTGAGTCCGTTCATTTCCGCGGGTGATCTCCTGCAGTCCCTCCCCTCCCCCTTCTTGTGGGAGCGAAGCCTAGAGACTGTCGGTCTGCTTGCGGGAGACAAGTCCTGGAGCTGAGCCAAGAAGGGAAGGACAGCTTGTGGAATGCGGTCATGCGTGACTCAAAGACGTTGAACAATGACAAAGGTGCATACAGAAGATTATATTGCGTATTTTGCAATTTGAAAAAAAAATACATATGATTACAATTTCAAAAATCATGTTTAAAATGGTATTATAATATTTAAATCTCTTAACAATTTCTAGAATCGACCTACCACTTATTTTCGGACTCTGTATATGGGTAGAAGATATGTATTCATATTTTAGAGTAATATAAAATTAAAGGGGGAAATGTAAATTCTTAAACATATTTTGGAATTAACATACACTTTATTTCCAGAGGTCAAAATTTTGATGCATATGTGACGACTATATAGGCATTTGTTGCAGAAATACAAAGGGGCGGGAAAACAACAACATAAAGTCTGAGCTAAGGAACTGAATGATATGGTTGAACTCTGCCCAAAACAACAAGCCTCTTCAGGGAAAATCTTTTGAAAGAAAGACGAAAGACATGTACGGCAGAAGGCATGAATGGGGTGGGATGGGAGCAGGGAGAGGAGAATGTGTCTAAATTGGACTGAAAAATAATGAATAAAATACACAATTCATGAATAAAAGTATTAAAAGTATATTATAATTTGTAAAATTTTGCCATTATATGTCACACCAACTCCGGTGTTGTCTGTGTGAGCATAAAAACGGACGAAGGAGATATGAGTCTCACGAGACTAGGCTCCCTGGTGGTCAGTGACAGAGTACCCGGTCTCAGCTTCTAAGATCACGATGCATTACAAAGATGTTATGCTTCATGAGTGTTGGACTTTGTACATTGTCTTTTGACTCTCTTCCTGAGCTCAGCATAACCTCAGTCCCAGACAAGGGACAGTTAAACATGCTTAAAAATAATTCAGGCAAACAGAAGCCTCATGAACCTAAGTAAAATCATACAGAGATACAACAACTAAAGGCTCCTTTGTCCTAAAAGTCCCCACAAAGATATTGTAGACATGACACTGAGTGAGATCATAGGTTAGTTACTAATAATAAAAGTGTCCTTCCAAACTTAATAACAATAAGACTCAGTCCTTTAAGCAGAAAGCTACATCTAATAAAGTTAGTAAGATAAAGTTTAGCTACAGTTATACATGTTAAAGTGTAACACTTAGTTAAAGGCACATGGCGGGGATTTCTCCTTTAAGAGAAACACTGTGTAATTTGTGAAGAGCTAAAAGGCTCCTTTTCCCAGCTTGTGGTTAAAACACAACCTGGAGATAGCAAACAACCTCAAGGAAATTCCAGCCCCAGGAAGGATGAGAAACATCAAATTGGAACTTCAAAAGAAACAAAGACTTTTTATGGTTTGTGAGTCTAAGACTGCTGTTTTATTGAGACAGTGTAAGCTAAAAACCTACTTTGACTTATCTTGTTAGCCTTGTAAATCCAGCTGTAAAAAGCCCTTTGTTCCCGAGGGAATGCAAATCTCCTGCCTGCGTTACCTACCTGTCAGCTCGACCCTTCCCCTTCTCCTGCCTGTGTTACTTGCCTGTTATAAAAACTTAGCTTGATTTCAGTAAAGACGCACTATATCCAAAACTCTCTCTGGTGCCATGTCCAGTTGTTTTTTGCCTAAATCTGTGCCCTCCTGTACAGACCTTAATTTCCTGCAGGTTAAAGAAATCCCGACTGGGTTGGCTTGCGGCAATTATATTTTGTGCTGAAGAAATTTATGAAATGTTTTGAGATGCTATGGAAAAAATTCAAATTAAGCTGAAATACTCATGAAATAAAGAAATATAAACTGGTGTATAATCTTGATATTCCATATCTTAACTTTAAGTTTTACACAATATTTTTGGAATATAAAAAAAATTCAGTCATAATATAATTTTTGAAAATATTTAGAATCGCTCTTATATTAAGATACTATTTGTACTTACACTGAGGGTTGTCTGAGTACACTAACTTGATTTAATAGGCTTTAACATAAAGGACAGAATGCACAAACCTGGTGAGGGTCAGGGTTAGGTTCAGATGGGGAAGGTCTATAAAATGATTAACATGTCTTGTGTGAAATACTCAAAATTCAATAAAATATACTGCAAACTAAGTATTTGGGAGCCGGGGAAAAATAAGGTGACTCATCAGATAATGGTGTTTGCAGACAGGCTTGACAACCTTAGTTAAATCTCAAAAGCTCATGATAGAAGGAGAAAACACACTTCAAGTAGGCATCTGATTTCCAAAAGTGTATTGTGTCATTTCTACATAAACACATAAACATACATGCATGCATAAACAAATACAAACACAAACATGCATATATATATATATATATATATATATATATATATATATCATGATTTATGTAGTTTTTTAATAATTGAAAAAGCAAATAAAAATGTGTGCAACTCCTCTGGCTGATTAGAATTATTAATTTGGTATAGAATTCCCCCTGTATTGCTGTTTTTCACTCAGGGTTGCTTTGGCTATTCAGGGTTTTTGTTGTTCCATATGAATATTTAAGATTTTTTCCAAGCCTGTGAAGAATGTCTGGATTTTAAAATTGGAATTGCATTGAAATAGGTATATAAATTTGGGTAAGATTGGCCATTTTTACTAATATTAATTTTTCCTATCCATGAGCATGGGAGGTCTTTACATCTTCTGATGTCTTCTTCAATCTCCTTCTTCAGGAGCTTATAATTTTTGTTGTAAAGATCCTTTGGTGTCTTTGGTTAGGTTTTATTCCTAGGTATTTTATTGTTTTTTGAGGCTATGTGAATTGGAAGGTCTCCTGGTATTCCTTTCTCAGTTGCTTGTTTTTGGTGTAAAGAAAAGCTACTGATTATTCTAGGTTAATTTGGTAACCTGCCACTTTACGGAACCTAATCGTTTCTAGGAGTTTCTGGTAGAGTTTTTAGCATCCCCTTAGGTAAACATCATCGAGTCTGCAAAGGATCTTTAACTTCCTTTTTTCCAATTAGTATTCCTTTAATTCCTTTTCTTGCCTTTATTGCCCTAGCAAGTGTTTCAAGCTATATATTGAAAGGGGAGTGGTGACAAGGGCAGTCCTTGCCAGTTCCTAACCTTATGGAGAATCCTTCTAATTTTTCCATTTAGGATGATGCTGGCTGTGGGTTTTTGTTATTGCTTTTGATTATTGTTGAGAATGATCCTCCAGTCGAATTCTCTCTAGTACTTAATCATGAAGGGGATGCTTTATTTTGTCAAAGGCTTTTTGTGCATCAGTTGAGAAGATTGTGTGGTTTTTGTCCTTCAGATCCATTATGTGTTTTATGATAGTTACTGATTTTCATATGTTGAAACATCTTTTTATCTCTGGTATGAATCCAACTTGATCATGGGGATGATCTTTTGATGTGGTCTGTATATTGGCTTGCAAGTATTTGGTTGAGAATTTTTGGCATGTGGTTCAACTAATAGATGGGGTCTTTTTTTTTTTTTTTTTTTTTTTTTTTTTGGTTGCATCCTTGCCTGGTTTTGGTATTAGAGTGATGCTGGCTTCATAGAAGGAATTTGGGAGATTTCCCTCTGCTTGTATCTTTCTGAACAGTTTGAGTAATATTGGTTGTAGGTCCTCTTTAAATATTTTATAGAATTCTGCTGGGAAACCATCTGGGCCCGGGCTTTTTTTAGTTGGGATGTCTATTATTACATTTTCAATTTCTTCATATATTATGGGTCTGTTTAAGCTCTCAGTCTTTTCTTTGTTTAGCTTTGGCATCAAACTATAACAGGGCTATAGTCATAAAAACAGCCTGGTACCAGAAGAAAAACAGACCCGTAGACCAATGGAAGGAAACTCAAGATCAAAACTTGAGCATGTACAATTTCACCCACCTTATATTTGACAAGGGGACCCACCTTATATTTGACAAGGGGGCCAAAAATACTCAATGGAGGAAAGACAGCATCTTCAGCAAATGGTGCTGGCAAAACTGGATCACCACATGTAGAAGAATGAAATTAAACACTTACCTCTCACCCTATACAAAAACCAACTCCAAATGGATCAAAGACCTCAATTTGAAACCCCAAATCCTGAAGGTGTTAATTGAAAAAGTTGGCAGCAACTTACAAGACATAGGTGTAGGAAGGGACTTTCTAAATCAGACAGCAGCTACACAGGAAATAAGGTTGATAATTGACAAGTCGGACCTTACTAAACTCAAAAGTTTTTGTACAGCAAAAGAAACAGTCAGAGAAGTGAAGAGAAAATCCACAGAGTTGGAGAAAACCTTCACTGCTGATTTATCTGACAGAGCATTAACTTCCAGAATATATAAACTACTCAAAAAAACAAATAAGTAGGATAACAAATGACTTACTCAAAAGATGGAATAAAGAGCTGAGCAGAGAATTCACAAGCAAGGAAATAGAGATGGCTGAGAAACATCTTAAAAAGTGTTCACCATCACTAATAATTAAGGGAATGCAAATTAAAACCACTTTAAGATATCATCTCATCCTAATAAGGTTGACTAGGATCAAGAAAACAAATGATACCAAATGTTGGGGAGGGTGAGGGAAAAGGGGAACACTCATCCACTGCTGGTGGGAATGCAAACTTGTACAACCACTATGGAAAGCAGTATGGAGAAACCTTAAAGGACTCAAAATGAGCCTACCACCTGACCCAGCCATACCACTTCTGGGTATATATCCATCGGACTCTTTCTACAGCAGAGATATATGTACAGCTATGTTTATAGCAGGTCTCTTCACAATAGCGAAGAGCTGGAACCAACCCAAGAGCCTCTCAACCAACGAGTGAATACAGAAAATGTGGTACATCTACACAACGGAGTACTATGCAGCAGTAAAGAAAGATGACATCATGAAATTTGCAGGTAGGTGGATGGAACTAGAAGATTTTATGCTAAGTGAAGTAACACAGTCCCAGAAAAACAAAAGACAAATGGTATCCCTCATCTTTGGATGCTAATACCAAGTGCCTAGGTGTAAGACAAAATGAGCAACATTAATGTTATATTTCTCAGGATCTAAATACAACTGTGCTCTTGTATTGGGAATGCCTACACAGGTTCTAGAGATGACCTAACATTTAATTTCAGACCTTGGACTTTTAGTTTATGATGGAGGGTATGTGCGCATCTTTTAGAGTAATATGGGGTGAAAATGGAAAGATGTGAATCAAGAAATATGCTATGGAAATAACACATAGTTTGTTTCCAAAGGATGCAATGTTAATATAGGTGCAATGCAACTGGCTGGTGCAACTTAGCCTTTCTGGGTGCTTAACAACCATACCTGACATCCATACCAATTTGACAGAGGTTCCTGGGGGACAACTTTGTTCCTTTCCCTCAGAGGTCAACCAAGTCTTAGGGGATTATGCATGGGGCAATCTCTTGAAAAGTCCTGTAGTTGGGAGTCACTAGTCTTCCTGTTCAGGGAGGTCTTGGAGAGTTATTAAGAGGACTTCAGCCATTGTCCATTCTAAGAGGAAAGTCTGCTCATCCTTCAGAAAAGGAAGCCTGGTCTAGCAATACCTGATTTTGTCCTCATGTGGATGGAACTTGTGGAGGAGGAGCTGAAAGAAGCAAGGGGCTCCCACACTGCCCCCCCCCAAAAAAAAAGATAGACCCCTGAGGACCAGTTCCTCAACTGACTTCAATGAAACAAAACCTTGGTTAATCTGGGATAACTATGTGGCCTTAAGAATCCAGAAAGAAAGAACGACCAGAAATAAATAATCAATAAGACCAGAGAAGCTGTAAGGCAGACACAAAACTTGAGATCTTAGTAAAAGGACAATGTGATGGTTAATCCTGGGTGTCAACTTGACTGGACTAAGGAACAAATAAGAGATAAAGGGTCTTCTGATTGGAACACCTCAACCCGGATGGCCCACCCCAAATGTGGGTGTTACCTTCTGCCGGCAGGCAGTATTAAAAGCCATGGCGAAGGAGCTGGTCTTTTTTTCTCCTGAGGCTTGCCTCTCTCATCTGGTGAGTTTATCTTGTTGCTGTGATCAACCTTTCAGATCCCAGCATGTACTGAGACTGGCAGATCTCCTGGAACCCATTTGGGCCTTCAGCACTGGATTGGGACTACAAAGACATCCAGCCTTGCAGACTGAGCAGTACCCTGGATTCTCATCTCA
This sequence comes from Rhizomys pruinosus, assembly GCA_009823505.1. NCBI lineage: Eukaryota > Metazoa > Chordata > Mammalia > Rodentia > Spalacidae > Rhizomys > Rhizomys pruinosus. The sequence continues at coordinate 242,819 of VZQC01006636.1, forward strand.
GCCTTTCCAGTGTGGTGCAGCTACTGTTGGAATCCTTGAACTCTATCACGTGAGCAAATCAATAAATTGTATATAGCTATATATATCCATCCTGTTGCTTCTGTTTCTTTAGAGAACCCTGACTAATACAGATTCTGGTACCAGAAGTGGTTCTAGAGAAACAGAATTGAAATGATGAATTTCTTTAGTGGGCTTGGTAGTCTCTGGAGCCAGCTCTCCAACTCAATGAAGCTTAGAGTTACTGAAGGCTTTCCTGGTGGCATGAGGAGGAATGATAATCCTTGGTACAGATTATTTGATGTAATTATGAAGATAGATCCATTTGACTCACCTAACTCGTCTCTTGTGGAAAGAAAGGAATTTAGTGACTCTATATATAAAACGTTCGAGAAATTGCGGAAAAATAAGGAAAATAATGATGTTGCCTTGTTGCTCCTAGCATGTCTGGATAAACTGATAGAGGAAAATAAGGAGCTCAGTGATAAAAATGACCAGCTCCAGATTTGAAACAACAGTTGAAAGGTTTACAAGTGTGCTCTGGAAGAGAATCTACTATCCAGCAGCCAAAGAGCTAAAGCAGCAGAAAATCAAGCTGGAGCCCTTATTATACGTTTGGCTGATTTACAATGCAAATTTATTTCCCAGCCACGAAGAGTGTCAGCAGTTAAAGTGAGAGCACTGGTGGGGAAAGGGTGGAACCCTGAAACTTGGGATGGAGATGTGTGGGAGAATCGTGATGATGAGGTTTTTGAACCCTCGGATTCTGAGAGGATTTTCTTTATCTGAGGAAGTTATCTCCCACCCTCACAGAGAATCCACCTGCAGATCCCGTCCTCCCCACCCATCCCTGAGGAAACTAATTCCCCCCCCCCCCCCAGTGGGACTAATAGCCCTCGGGCCCAACAATTGTTGCCTCTAGACCTAAACCAGATTGAAGCTAAGCAATCATTCAAGGTGAGATAGAAATTGTGTGTCCAATGAGGAGGTGCACGTAAACCACTAAGAAATTAGATGAGTTTGCGATTCATTTCCAGCAGAAGCCAAGGAAAGTATGGGAATGGGATTTTAAAGGTTGGGGATAATGATGGAAGCGAATATAAAATTGGATCAGACTGAGTTTATCGATATGAGCCCAGTAGTAGAGATTCTAGGTTTAACATGGAAGCTCGAGCAGTTTAAAAAAGGTGTTAAAAGTTTATTTGAATGGTTGGCTGATGTATTTATTAAAACATGCCTACTAACAGCAGTTAGAGATGCCTGATATCCTTGGCTTATTATTGATGAAGGGATTGTGAGGGTAGGCAGATGGGCATGCTAGAATGGATTCAAAGTGTAAAACACATTCTCCACAATATAGGACCCGGACAAGAGATGCCATTCTTATATACTGAGTGTATAAGATGGAAAATACTCATAGAGACACCAGAGACATTTGAAGAGACTTTGTTTTTGCTCTAGTTTCTTATGCCAGACCTTACATTAAGAAGTTGTTGCACGTTGCATAAATTAAATGTACGTAATATAATAGGTTTAACAGGACCGCAGGTAGGCGTCAGGTGGCAACACTGAATCGCGCAAGACCAGATGAGCATAGTTACCATAATTATCGTAATGGGTGTCAAAGGCAAAACAATGCCCATAATGTCATGACCTGAAATGATCTTTGGAACTGGCTAATTAATCATGGCATTCCCAGGAACCAAATCATACGAAGCCTACTAAGTTTTTATTTGATCTGTATAAGAAGAAAAGCTCTAGAACAAATGACAGGAAGTCAACATGGGATTTCAGGCGTAGCGAATCCTGCCCAGTTAACAAGTTTCCAGACTTGAGACAGTTCACAGACCCAGAACCCCTTGAATGAAGGGGTGGCCGGGTTCCGATGGAAGGACCTTGTCACAATACAAAACAGTTATGCTGTTTGTCTTCCTCCTGTCCTTCCCCAGAGGGACCTGAGGCCTTTTACTAGGGTAACTGTACACTGGAAAAAGGAAATAATCAGACTTTTTCGAGGCTATTGGATACTGGTTCTGATTTGACACGGATCCCAGGAGACCTAAAAAGCATTGTGGCCCTCCAGTTAAAGGAGGGGCCCATGGAGGTCAGGTGATAAATGGAATTTTGGCTGAAGTCAGACTCATGGTGGGCCCAGTGGGTCCCAGAACTCATCCTGTGGTATTTCCCCAGTACGCAGAATGTATAATGGGATAGATATAATTAGAAATTGGCAGAATCCCCACATTGGTTCCTGACCTGTGGAGTGAGGGGCTATTATGGTTGGAAAGGCCAAATGGAAACCATTGGTGTTCCTCTACCAGGGGAAAATAGTGAACTAAAAACAATATCATATCCCTGGAGGATTGCAGAGATTAGTGCCACTATCAAGGATTTGAAAGATGCAGGGGGTGATTCCTACCACGTCTCCATTTAACTCTCCAATTTGGCCTGTGCAAAAGACAGATGGATCATGGAGAATGACAGTTGACTATCAAAAACTCAACCAAGTAGTGACACCAAATTGCAGCGGCTGTACCAGATGTGGTGTCCTTACTTGAGCAGATTAAATGTCTCCCGGTACCTGGTATGCAGCTCTTGATCTGGCCAATGCTTTCTTCTCAATACTGGTTCATAAGGACTACCAGAAGCAATTTGCTTTCAGCTGGCAAGGCCAACAGTATACCTTTACTGTCTTACCCCTCAGGGGTATGTTAACTCTCCAGCCTTGTGCCATAACTTAGTTAGAAGGGATCTTGATCGCCTGACTCTTCCACAAAATATCACACTGGTCCACTATATTGATGATGTTATGCTGACTGGACCAGTGAACAGAGGTAGAAGCTAGTCTGACTTGTTGGTAAAGCATATGTGCATGAGAGGATGGAAATAAATCCAACTAAAATTCAAGGGCCATCTACCTCGGTGAGTTTCTAGGAGTTCAGTGGTTGGAGCATGCAGAGACATTCCTTCTAAGGTAAAGAATAAGTTGTTGCACCTGGCCCCTCCCTCCACCAAGAAAGAAGTACACCGTTTGGTGGGCCTTTTTGGATTCTGGACACAGCACATTCCTCATCTGGGTGTGTTACTACGACCCATATATCAGGTGACTCAGAAGGCAGCAAATTTTTTTTTTTGTCTTTTCGAGACAGGGTCTCCCTGTAGCCCCAACTGTCCCGGAACTCACTCTGTAGACCAGGCTGGCCTTGAACTCACAAAGATCCACCTGCCTCTGCCTCCTGATTGCTAGGATTAAACGTGTGCACCACCACGCCCAGCTTTGAGTGGGGCTTAGATCAGGAAAAGGCTCTTCAACAGATCCAGGCTGCATTGCAGGCTGCTCTGCCCCTAGGGCCATATGACACAGCAGACCCAATGGTGCTTGAGGTATCAGTGGCAGATAGAGATGACATCTAGAGTCTGTGGCAGGCTCCCATAGGGGAATCACAGCGGAGGCCCTTGGGATTATGGAGCAAGACTCTACCTTCATCTGCAAACAACTATTCTCCTTTTGAGAGACAGCTCTTAGCCTGCTATTGGGCCTTAGTGGAAACTGAACGTTTGACAATGGGCCACCAAGTCACCATGTGACCTGAGCTGCCATCATGAGCTGGGTGTTATCTGACCCACCAGACCATAAAGTAGGACGTGCACAGCAACACTCAATGTCAAATGGAAGTGGTACATACGTGACAGGGCCTGGGCAGGCCCTGGGGCACAAGCAAGCTACATGAAGAAGTTCCCAAATGCCTATGGTTCCCACTCCTGTTACAATGCCAACCTGTGCTTAAGCATGCACCTATGGCTTCATGGGGTTTGCCAATGATCAGTTGACTGAAGGAAAGAGAAGACAAGGGCCTGGTTTACTGATGGTTCTGCACGCTATGCAGGCACCACCCAGAGGTGGACAGCTGCAGCATTACAGCCAATTTCTGAAACAACCCTAAAGGACACTGGTGAAGGAAAGTCTTCACAGTGGGCAGAACTTCAGGCAGTGGACATGGTTGTGCATTTTTGCCTGGAAGGAGAAATGGCCAGAGTTTCGATTATATACTGATTCATGGGCTGTAGCCAATGGTTTGGCTGGAATGGTCAGGGATTGGAAGGAGCATGACTGGAAAATTGGTGGATGAGAAAGACATTTGGGGAAGAATATGTGGGTAGAGTTCTCTGAATGGTCAAAGGATGTGAAGATACTTTGTCTCTGTAAATGCTCATCAAAAGGTGATCTCAGCAGAGGATGAGTTTAATAATCAAGTAGCATCGGATGACATCATTCTGTGGATAGTCAGCCTCTTTCTCCAGTTATCCTTGTTGTTGCTCAATGGGCCCATGAACAAAGTGGTCATGGTGGCAGAGATGGAAGTTATGCATGGGCTCTACAGCATGGACTTCCATTCACCAAGGCTGATCTGGCTACAGCTGCTGAAGGTGACAGATTTGCCAACAGCAGAGCCAACATTGAGCCCCTGATATGGTGCTATTCCCCAGGGTGACAAGCCAGCAACCTGGTGGCAGATTGACTACAGTGGACCACTTCCATCATGGAGAGGACAGCGTTTTGTCCTTACAGGAATAGATACTTATTCTGGCTATGGATTTGCCTTTCCTTCACGTAATGCTTCTGCCAAAACTACCATCCAGGGACTTAAAATGCCTTATCCACCATCATGGTATTCCTCACAGATGATTGCTTCTGACCAAGGAACTCACTTCACAGCCAAAGAAGTGCGACTGTAGGCCCATGGTCCATGGTATCAACTGGTCTTACCATGTTCCCACCACCCAGAAGCAGATGGTTTGATAGAATGATGGAATGGCCTCTTGAAGAGCACAGTTACAGTGCTAATTAGGTAGCAATACCCTGGAGGGCTGGGGCAAGGTTCTCCAGCAAGCAGTATATGCTTTGGAATCAGCATCCACTATATGTACTGTTTCTTTTCCATTAATAGCCAGAATTCATGGGTCAGGAACCAAGGGGTGAAGTGGGAAGATCCCAGTCACTATCCACCCCTAGTGACACCAGTAGGAAAGTTTTTCTCTTCTGTACCCAGACCTTGTGTTCTGCTGGTCCTAGAAGTTTTGGCCTCAATAAGGGGGAAGTGCTTTTGCCAGGAAGATACAGCATACTGTTCTATTGAACTGGAAGGTAAGCACTTCCGCCTGGCCACTTTGGGCTTCTACTGCTCCTTAAGCCAACAGGCTAAGGAAGGAATAACCATAGTAGGAGGAGTGATTGATCCAGAAACCAGGGGAGAATGTGGACTCTTTGTCCACAATGGGGGCAAGGAAGATAATGTCTGGAGGCAGGAGATAGCTGTAGGGTGCCTTCTGGTGCTACCATGTCCTATGATTAGGTCAATGGAAAACTCCAACAACACCAAACCGGACAGGACAACTAATGGCCCTAACCCTTCAGGGATGAAGGTATGGGTCACTCCTCCAGGGAAAAGAGCCAAGACCTGCAGAGGTGCTTGCTGATGGTGAGGAAATACAGGAATGGGTCAGTAGAAGAAGGTAGTCATATAAATATCAGCTGAGGCCAGGGACCATTTCAGAAAACGTCCAATTAGGGACAAAATTCATATCTAGTATAGATATGACTTTTTGTCCTATTTTGGTTAAGGACGTGCCTTGTTCATATATTATATTAGTGAGACATTGTGGTTTGTTTCCCTTTGAATGCAACTGAGATGTGTTAAAGTGTTGTTATTTTAGGTTATTAGATACTGAAGGACTGATTTCTTCTCAAGGACATTACCACCTGACTCAAGATATAATGCTTTTCTGTTGCACATCGAGACACTTACAATGGTAGGTGGAGTTATGACCTGCATTGTTTCAATATGACATTAAGCAATAACATAAGGGGAGGCTATTTATTGGGTGTCAAGGTTTGACAAGAGGGTGGACTTGTGATGGTTAAATCCTGGGTGTCAATTTGACTGGACTAAGGAACAATAGAAATAAAAAAAGGGTCTTCTGATTGGACCCCGCCTCAAGCCGGAGGGCCCACTCCCAAATTGGGCGTTACCTTCTGCCAGCAGGCATAGATAAGCCCACGGCAGAAGGAGCTGGAGTTTGTTTTCTCCTGTGGCTTGCCGTCTGTCTCAACTGGTGAGTTTTTGGCTTGTTGCTGGCATTGCGAATCAACCTTTGGGGTCCCAGCGTGTACTGAGACCACAGCATCACAATCACACTGGAACCCCATTTGGGGGCCTTCAGCAGCTGGATTGGGACTTCCTAAAGATCATCACCTTGCAGACTGAGCAGTTCCCTGGATCCTAGTCTCGGCCGTTCCAGTTGTTGCAGCTACTGTTGGAATCCTTGAATTCTGACACGTGGAGAAAGCAATAAATTATGATAGTAGCTAATATGTATATCCGTCCTGTTGCTCTTCTGTTTCTTTAGAAAACCTGACTAATACAGACAAAAAAAAAAAAAAAAAAAAAAAAAAAGATAGCACGTGGTGTTATTTGTCCTGTCTTCAATTCTACAGGCAGGTGCAATCTGTCTCTGTGGATGCCCACGGCGTTTGGCACTCGCAAGATATGAATCAGCTTTTCTTTAAAGCTATATAACATTCCCAATGTGGACTGGAGACATGTCTGAGATACCCAGCTTAAGAACACAAAGAGCTGATGTGAATTCAGCCTGGTCAGAATAATGACTGCCATGTTAGATGATCTCAGCTGTATCACGGAGGCCAATGCAGGGGATCAAGACACGGATGCATGCTTACTGGACTTATTTTGGGGACAATGGAAAGGGAAAGACCCCAAAGTGGAGCACACAGTAACAAGAAGATTGAATAAGTTGTTTGAGATTGCCAAAAGAGGGCAGACATTCAAGTCCTAAACTTCCCTTAAGGAAAATATACCATCTTCTCGAGAAAGTACAAGTAAACTCCATCAATGTCATATATAGTAATATGAGGATATGTAGATATATATATATATATATATAATGAATAATATTATATTTATGAAATACATATAGTAATGAGATATATAGGTAATAATACTATTATGTATACATTATCATATGATAAATATATGCTGATATTGTTTTTATAGAATTATCTATCTTTCTCCTGGATTCCTATCTATATATCTTAGTTACTGGAGCATGCAACGATAGGAGAAACACCATAACAACAAAGAACTTGGAAAAAAAAACTCCGAAAGAGAAAATGATGCAAGACATGTAATACAGAGTACAGGGAATCAGGTGGGGTGGGGGACATAGAAAAGGGAGTAACTCCTACCGCCAATTGAGAAATGGTGTCAGACTATGGAAAAAGTTTTAAGAGCAAGAAAAAAAATAAAAAAGAATTATGAATCCATCAACGTACTCACCAGTTCATTGAGGTATTTTCTATTATAATATCCATCCTTGGTGCTGAAGTAGAAAAATCATAATACACATGTTGGGCACTTCCTTGCTTTAAATGTTCAAATAACTAAGCAGTTTTGTTTCAATACAAGATTTTTAGATAGTTACAAGCCTGGGATATATTGTGGTGGAAAACTACCTCACATTGGAGATAAGAAATTGAATATAACTAAGTATGCTGCCAAATGTTCTCAGTTGAGCTATTTAAGGTCTTTTAACTTTCATCAAAGCCATAATTTGATTATGTTATTTACATTTGAATCCCTCACTGTCAAATCAGAGCTCATAAATATTAGTTAATGGGGCTGGAGATGATGGCCTAGCGGTTAAGAACGCCGACCGCTCTTACAGAGGACCCGGGTTCGATCCCCAGCACCCACATGGCGGCTTGAGAACCGTCTGAAACTCCAATTCCAGGAGAGCTCCAGTTCCAGGGGAATCCGAGACCCTCTTCTGACCTCCGCGGCATTGCACGACACTGGTGCACAGACCTGCATGCAGACAGTACATTGATACACATACGGAAATAAAAATAAATAAATAAATAAATAAATAAATAAATATTAGTTAATTTTTGTTCTACTAATATGTATCCAATTGTTTGATATTATTAACCTCTCCTTTTACTCAATTTCATTCTTATGTTCACACTTCTATAACTAGTTTCTGCTAAAAACTTTACTTAATTTTATTTATTTGCATCACCATAGTGAATAGTGCTTCGCTTATTCAGTATAATTTACAAAGTACTTACAGTTTTCTTTTTCTTTCAACTTTTAATTATTGTACATTTGAGATAAATTTATAATTATCCAATCCCTTTTTGCTATTGTTACATTTATTTCAAATTATTCTTGTGTTTCTTTTTCTATCTCTGTTCCCTAAATTATCAATATGTAAACTAACTCAAGCTATGAGAGAACAATGTGAATTTAGGCAATAGGGTCTCACTAATTTTTATCTACATTTTTCTATACTATATATTTATCTATATTGTATTATAATATATGTAATTCTTAACATTAGTATTTTTATTCAAGTGTGTAAATTTACACTGTAATCCATTATACATTTGTTCAATATTTAATAAACCATTGTTATATACATTAATAAACTCATATATTTTAACTTTATAAATATACATATATAGCTAGACATACTTGTAATTTACTTTTGATGAATTATTTACAGGATTTTCTATTAAAATATGAATATCAACTTTTAGTTAAACTGTAATTTACCATATGCTCAGTATAGAAAAAGAAAAATAAATAGAAAGGAAAAATACTAATGAAGGTGAAAATTACCTGGTTATGCTTCTCTGATATAATTGATTTTTACTTCCTCTGATACATTTCATTTTCTTCTCTATGCCGTCTACAAACTCATTAAAGAGATGTTATCGCAACATGTAAGCAAATTTTGCTATTATGGACTCTTATTTTGTATATTTAAATTGAATTATTTATTGATTTCTTCAGAACTAAATTATTACTTCCTACACTTATAACTCAGTAAATATATCTGTCAACTGTTTAACACATTTTAAAATTTGCATGGTGAGTAAAACAGTAAAATTTTGAAGACTTCCTGGTCAAATCACAGAAATATACTACTACAGTTATGTTTTCCTAATTGCCCTGATGTAAGTTGCATTATAAATTTGTAGATATTTTTAGTGAAATATTTAACAGATAATTAAATATCTTAATAAATAATTGCAAATGAATACTCACTAATAAAACAATATAAAATAACTCATATTATAATCAGGCAGCTTTTTTATCTTATTAGCAATACTCATTTGCATAAAATACCAAATTTTGTGTAACATTTTCAGCATTTAGTAAAATTTATCTGCCAGGTCGGTTGAGCTTCTATTTTTCATATTTTCATTCACTGAATTTTGGCAATAATAACAAAAAAAACAGATGTATATATTTAAATGAAAAATTTAAAGTTAAGTTATTATTATTTTTTTTATTATTTATTTTTGTATGTGTATGAATGTATTGTCTGCATGCAGGTCTGTGCACCCTTGTCGTGCAATGCCGCGGAGGTCAGAAGAGGGTCTCGGATTCCCCTGGAACTGGAGTTCTCCTGGAATTGGAGTTACAGACGGTTCTTAGCCGCCATGTGGGTGCTGGGGATCGAACCCGGGTCCTCTGCAAGAGCGTCGGTGCTCTTAACCGCTAGGCTATCTCTCCAGCCCTAAAGTTAAGTTATTAATGAGGATCATAAAATATCTATACACTATTAGGGTATATTTTTTAATTAATTTAAATGCTATGGATATTTTCTAGGAATATTACTAACATACAAATTATAATATATACATTTTAATGCTATAAAACATTGAATTTTCACTTTTTAAAAATTTATTTACTTATTGAAGTTTTGTGCAATTCATACATTTCTCAGTTCAATTTAGACTCATTCCCCTTTCTTTCCATGTCCCATACCCAACCCAAGTGTTTGCATTTTCCCATATATGTCTTTTTATTTCCAGTCTTTTTAAGGTTTTTCTATGCAGAGATTTGGGGGGGGGTGAAGTTTAGGGTTTCAGTTAGTTCTTTGACCAGTCCTTTCGTTGCTGTTCCCACCAATTTGTAGTGTTCGAAAATATGCATTTATGCTCTTCACACATACATCAACATAATAACAGAAGCTTTTGAGTTAAATGAGATCCGTCTTGTTAATTGTTGATCTTATTTCCTGCACAGCCGCTGTTTGATTTAGGAATCATTTTTCTACACCTGTGTCTTGCAGGTTGCTATCAAAGTTTTCTTCCATCACTTTCAGAGTTTCAAGTTTCACACTGAGGTCTTTAATCCATTTAGAGTTAAGTTTGAACAGTGAGAGAAGTAGGGGTTTATGTTTTTTTCTTCTACTAATGGTGATCAGTTTTGCAGCACCATTTTCTGAAGATGCTTTACGACCTCCATTGAATCTTTTTAGTTCCTTTGTCAAAAAGGGGGCAGAAATTTTATGAGCTCAAGTTTGGATCTTCAATTTTGTTCCATTCGTCTATGGATCTGTGTTTGTGCCAGTACCAGGCTGATTTTATGACTATAGCCCTGTATTATAGTTTGAAGTCTGGTATAGTAATCTCCCCCCAACCGTACTTTTCACTTAGGTTTGCTTTGGCTATTCAGGTTCTTCCGTTTTTCATATGAATTTAACAATATTTTTTCCAAGTCTAGTAGAAACCCATAGGGATTTTAATTGGGATTTCATTGAATCTGTGTATTAATTTGGGTAGAATGGAAGATTTTACTATATTAATATTTCCAATCAATGAGCATGAGAGGACTTTCCATCTTCTGAGGTCTTCTTCAATGTCTTTCTTCAAGGGTTTAAAATTTTTGCTGTAGAGATCTTTGGTCAAGTTTGTCCCTAGGTATTTTATTTCATTATTTTTTTGTGGTCATTGTGAGTGAAAAGGTCTTATAGTCCTTCTCTAGTTGCTTGTTGCTGCTGTAAAGAAAGGCTACTGATTTTTCTAGATTAATTTTTTATCCCTCCACTTTACTGAAACATTTAGTAATTTCTAGGAGTTTTCTTGTAGACTTCTTTGCATCTCTTAGGTAAACTATCATATCATCTGTGAAGAGTGATAGTTTGAATTCTTCTTTTCCAATTAGTATTCTTTAAATCCCTTTTCTTGCCTTATGATCCTATCAAGCTTTTCAAGTACTATATTGAAGAGGAGTAGAGACATGTGGCAGCCTTGCTGTGTTCCTGTCTTTAAGGGGCATGCTTCTAACTTTTCCCCATTTAGGATGGTATTGTCTGTGAGTTTGTTGTATATGGCTTTGATTATATTGAGGTATGTTCCCTACAGTTGAATTCCTTCTAGGACTTTAAGCATGAAGGGATGCTGGATTTTGTCCAAGGATTTTTCTGCATCAATTGAGATGATCATGTGGTTTATGACTTTCAAACCATTTATGTGTTTGATGATATTTATTGATTTATGCATGTTGAACCATCCATGATCTCTGGTATGAATCCAACTTGGTCATGATAGATGATCTTTTTGATGTGGGTCTTTATGTTTGCTGCAAGTATTTTGTTGAGAATGTTTGCATCTATGTTCATTAATGAGATGGGTATATAGTTTTCTTTTTTGTTGTACCTTTGCCTCATTTTGGTTGGCTTTGTATAAGGAATGTGAGAGATTTTCCTCTGCTTGTATGCTTCTGAACAGTTTTAGTTATGGTTACAAATGTTCTTTAAATGTTTTATAGAATTCTGTTGTGAAACCACCTGAGCCTGTGCATTTTTAGTTAGGAGGTTTCTTTTTTTCTTTCTTTTTTATTGTTATTAAACTTTTTTTCACACATTATACATCATTTCTCAATTGAATTTATAGTCACTTCCCTTTCCATACCCCTCACCCAACCTGAATTCTTGAGGTCTGCCATACATGTTCTACATCTTTTTTTGAGTCTTTCCAGATTTTTTTCCAGTTCTTTTGTGGTTGCTGTTCTCTTTAACTTGCAGTTGGAGGATTTACTTATTTATTTACTTTTATTTTTTATTTTTATTTTTTTGCTAAAAGATGGCATGTTTTCCTTAAGGAAGTATTTGAAGGTTCCTCATTGTCAAGCCCAAACAACCATCAATCTTGCCCTTGTACTCCATACTTGGGTCTTTCCCTCCCATGGTCTCCCAGGTGAAGTCCATTAAGCAAGCATCATGTCTTGATCTTCCGGTATTGGCCTCCATGATACAGCCTGGGTAGTCCAACGGTAGCAGTCTATACTCTGTGGAGGCTGAAATCCCCATAGATGCTCAGTCCACAAGCTGGGTATCTCAGTACTTCCCATCTGGCATTGAAGGTTTGGAGGATTCTTGGAGGGACATGAGTCTTCAGTCCATATCAGAGGGTTAAATAGCTGTGTCTAATATCTTTCAGGAGTGGCAAAAGCAGTGGCAGCCACAGAGTAGATGCATTTGCCAGTAAGAATTGAAGATAGGCAACAACAATGCTCCCTCTTTTTTCTTTTTGTCTTTTTACTAAGATCTCAAGTTTTATATCTGAAGTACAATTTCTCTGGCCATAGTGATTATTTATTTCTGGTTTTACTTTCCTTTTGGATGCTTAAGACCACACAGTTAGCCCAGATTAATCAAGGTTTTCTTTTTCTTCAGGTCAGTTGAAGATCTGGTCCTCAGAGGTCTCTCAGAATTTTGTTTTTGGGGGGTGAGAGGCCCTGGCTCCTTTCAGATTTTCATTTACCAGTTCCATCCACTCGAGGACAAAATCACGTCTTGCTAGACCAGGCTTCCCTTTTTGAAAGATGAGAATACTTTCCTCTTTATAGACTGGACACTGGCTGAAGTCCGATTAGTGGCTCTCCAATATCTCCCTGAACAGGAAGACTTGTGACTCACATTTGCAGGACTTTTCAAGAGATGTCCCCATGCATAGTCTCCTGGGCCTTAGTTGAACTCTGAGGGCAAGGAACAAAGTTATCTGTTAGGTCTCTCAGACAAATTGGTATGTGCATTAAGTGGTATGGCTGGGTCAAGTGGTAGGCTCATTTTGAGGATTTGAAGAGTTCTCCACACTGCTTTCCATAGTGGTTTTACAAGTTTATATTCCCACCAGTAGTGTATGAGTGTTCCCCTTTCTCCACACCCTCTCTAGCATTTGGTATCATTTGTTTTCTTGATCCTAGCCAGCCTTATTGGAGAGAGATGACATATTTAAGTGCTTTGAATTTGCATTTCCTTAATTATTAGAGATGTTGGACACTTTTTAATATGTTTCTCAGCCATCTCTATTTCCTCACTTGAGAAGTCTCTCTTCAGCTCTTTACCCCATCTTTTGAGTGAGTCATTTGTTTACTTGTTTGTTTTTTGAGTAGTTTATATATTCTGGAAGTTAATGCCCTGTCATATGTAACAGCAGTGAAGGTTTCCTCCCCCTCTGTGGGTTTTCTCTTCACTTCCCTGATTGATTATTTAGCTATACAGAAACTTTTTGAGTTTAATAAGTTCCCCCCTGTCAATTATTGACCTTATTTCCTGGGAAGCTACTGTCTGATCTCTCAGATGTCATCTTGCTCCAATACGACTAGCTAAGATCAAGAAAACAAAAGACACCAAATGCTGGAGAGGTTCTGAGGAAAGGGGAACACTCATCCAATGCTAGTGGGAATATAAACTTATACAACCATTATGGAAAGTAGTGTGGAGAACCTTAAAATACTCAGTATAAGTCTACTGCCTGGCCCAGCTCTACGACACCTAGTAAAAAGACAAAAAGAAAAAAGAGGGAGCATTGTTGTTGCCTATCTTCAATTCTTACTGGCAAATGCATCTACTCTGTGGCGTTAGCATTCAAAAATGAAGGACACAATTTGCTGCTAACACCAAATCCCCAGATGAAAGGCAAGTTGAAAAACACTATTGTTATATTTCTGTTTATCTGAAAGCAACTATGTTGTTATATTGTAAATCTCTTAATGGGCTATGGAATTGATCCATCACTTACTTTCAGACTTTGTAATTACTGTACATGAGTAGAAAGTATGTATGCATATTTTAGAGTAATATAAAATTAAAGGACAAAAAAAGTATTTTCCTACACCTATGTATTAGTCACTTTTCTGTTGCTGTGATAAAACACCATGACCAAAGGAACTTACAAAAGGAAGAATTTATCTGAGCTTACGATTCACGGTTCCAGGGAATCAGAGTCCATTGGGGTGGGAAGCACGGTGTCCTGGGTTGGAGCAGCAAGCCGAGGGTCACATCTTGCAATGAGCACAGGAAGCAGACAGAGCAACTGGAGACCACAAGGCTTGATAAACTCATTAAGCCTGCCCCCAATAATGTACTTCCTCTAGCACGGCCACACCTTCTAAGACCTCCAAGAATAGTGCCACCAACTGAAGACAAATGTCTGAATACTTAACGCCTATGGGGGACACTCATTCAAACCACCACATTCCACTCCTTGGCCGCCATAGGCTCCTGATCATATAAAATGCAAAATGCATTTAGTCTAACCTTAAAAGTCCCCATAGTCTTTACAAATTTCAATGCCATTCAAAAGTCTACAGTCCAAAGTCTCTTCTGAGACTCAGGCCGATCTCCTAAACTATAAGCTCCTATAAAATCAAAAGAAAAATTACAAACTCCCAACGTACAGTGGAACTGAATACACTTTCCCATTCCAAAAGGGAGGAAGAGAGGCATAGTGAGGAAATACTGGACCAAAACAAGGCCGAAAACCAGCAGGGCAAACACCAAGTCCAGTAGCTCCATGTGTGACTTCTGGGACTCGACTTCCAAAGGGCTTAGATGGCTCAGCTCTTCCAAGATTGTGTGCAACATACATCTCTTTCTTAGGCTGGTACCAGTCCCTGTATGCAGCTATCCTTGGCAAATATCTCACAGCTCTGGCATCTCAACAGTCTTCTTGGGGTCTCCGCTGCCAAACAGGCTTCACATTCACAGCTTCATGCAGTGGCCTATCAGGGCCTTCTTTATTCAGGCACGCCCCTGCTGCACTCTGCCTGGCCTCTGTGGCTCTCTGAAACAGCAGAGGAAGTAGTCATGACCCCTTCACTCTTGCATCCTTCGTGACCCTAAAGCTAGCACCACATGAATGAAATTGCCGAATTTGGCTGCAAGTTCAAGATTGACTCTCCTACTTTAACCACATTTGCAATTTTTCTCTGCCCTGGACTTCTTGGAGTACAAAATAATTTCAGTAATTTCCTTTCAAAAATTGTAGGCTTAGCTCAGTGTGGTCTTGCCCTGAAGGTACTGTTTCTGTTGTTTACTTTTAAATCTTGTGGCCTCTCCTTAATCACTTTAATCTCAGTTTTTCCATTGTTTATTTGCAAATAGCTAGGCCTCTCCTTAATCACTATAGTCTCCTTATCAAAAGGAACCTCTCCTTCACATGCCTTGGCCCTACCTTTAATCTTCCTAGTGCAGTTTTCAGATCCAAACTGTACATTCTGCATTTCTTTCTGCCCCATCTGCTCTTCTTCACTGTAGATCTGTACAATATTCACCATTAAAAGCCATGCCACAATTTCTACATTAGGCTGTCATAAAATATCCTCTGCCAAAGACATTAGTCCAATGCTTTTCAACTTAGCATCAAGCAAGCATTTGGGCTCTGGGCAAACTCCTGCCACACTCTTTATCAAAATATCCCAGTTTCTGCCAAAGTCTTTATTTTCCTCTGGCACTACATTTTTTGAAGCAATGCTTTCTTCCAGTCTTCTACTAGAATAGCCCCTTAAGCTCTGCTTACAGTAGTCAACAGGTTTTCTAGCCCAAAGTTCCAAAGTCTTCCACATTTCTTCAAACATCCACATGGTGAAGTTCTTCACAGCCAACAGCCCACTCTCTGGTACCAAATTACTGTATTAGTCACTTTTCCGTTGCTGTGATAAAGCACCATGACCAAAGGAACTTATAAAAGGAAGAGTTTATTTGAGCTTATGATTGATGGTTCCAGGGAATTAGAGTCCATTGTGGTGGGAAGCATGGTGGCCGGGGCTGGAGCAGCAAGCCTAGCATCACATCTTGCAATGAGCACAGGAAGTAGACATAGTGACTGGAGAACACAAGGCTTGCTAAACTCACTAAGCCTGCTCCCAAAAACGTACTTCCTCTAGCATGGCCACACCTTCTAAGACCTCCAAGAACAGTGCCACCAACTGGAGACAAATGTCTGAATACTTAAAGCCTATGGGGGACACTCATTCAAACCACCACAGCCTATGTCATGTAGAATAATAAAATTAAACCCCTAACTCTCACCCTGTACAAAGCTGTCAGTGTTGTCTTGGTTTAGCTTTGGTGATTCCCTTGATTGCAGATATTCATCCATTTTTGTTAGGTTTCAAATTAAGTAGAGTATAGGTTTTTGAAGTAGTCCTATATTATTTCTGGATCTTTTCATTGTCTGTGGTGATATTTCCTCCTTCATCATGAATTCTATTGATTTGGAGTTGCTATTTCTGTCTTTGGGTTAACTGGGCTAGAGGTCTCTCTATCTTGTTTATTCTCTCAAAGTACCAAATTTTGGATTTGTTGACATTTTGTATTTTTTTTTTGTTTCTATTTCAATGATTTCCATTGATTTTTGTTACTTCTTCCTGTCTGTTGTGTTTACGGTTTATTTGTTGTTGTCTTTCAAGCGTTTTAGCTGAATTGTTAGCTCATTTATTTGTGTTCTTACTGTTTTTTTTTTTTGTTTTGTTTTGTTTTATTTTTATTTATTTATTTATTTATTTATTTATTTATTTATTTATTTTTTATCTTTTTGAGACAGGGTCTCCCTGTAGCCCCAGCAGTCCTGGAACTCTCTCTGTAGACCAGGCTGGCCTTGAACTCACAAAGATCCCCCTGCCTCTAGCTCCCAAGTGCTAGGATTAAAGGCGTGCACCACCACGCCCAGCTTTGTGTGTGTGTGTGTGTGTGTGTGTGTGTGTGTGTGTATGCACCCAGGGCTACAAACTTCCCTCTTAGGACTGCTTTTAAAGTGTCCCACATATTTTGATCTGTAGTACTGTCATTGTAGTTTAGTTCCAGGAATGCTTTATTTATTTATTTATTTATTGTCTTTTCGAGACAGGGTTTCCCTGTAGCCCCAGCTGTCCTGGAACTCACTTTGTAGACCAGGCTGGCCTTGAACTCACAAAGATCCGCCTGCTTCTGCCTCCCAAGTTTAATCCTAATGCTAGGATTAAAGGCATGCGCCACCACCCCTGCCCTCAGGGATGCTTTTATTTCTTTCTTATTTCCTCCTTGACACATTCATTATTCAGGAGTGTGTTGTTTAGTCTCCCCGTGTTCCTGTAGGTAGCAGGGCTTACCTGTTTTTGATATTGAGTTTAATTGCACTGTGGTCTGTTAGAATGCATGAAATTATTTCATTTATTTTTTCTATCCGTTGAGGCTTTTTCTGTGTCCAATAATATGGTCAATTTTGGAGACTGTTATGTGGCGTTCTGATTAGAAAGTATATTCTATGGTGCTTGGGCAGGATATTCAGAAGATGTCTGTGAAGTTTGTTTGCTGTATTGTATTGTTCAGTTCAGATGTCTCTCTGTTTATTCTTTTCCAGTTGAACTGCCCAAAGGACTCAGTGTGATATTGAATTTCCCTACTGTAAGTGTTCTGAGATTAATCTGTGCCTTGAGGTTCTGTAGAGTTGTGTTTATAAAGATTGGTGCACTGGAGTTTGGCGCATATATATTCATGATTGTGACGTCTACTTTCTGCCTCATCCAATCTGCTATGGAGGTTTTCTCCCATTTTTGCCTTCTATTTGGATGAGTGTGCAGTTTCCTTTTTCATTTCATCCTGTGATTTCTTTAGTATTTACAATTCCATTTGGAGTTTGTTATTCTCTACTTCTAGATCTTTTATTCATTGTTTAATTTCCTGTTTCATTTCAGCCTGGCGTCTTTTCAGTGTGTCCACTTCAGTTCTGGGTTTGTTTATCTCTCTCTTTATTTCTTTGAGTATATCTATTATTATTTTTTTTAAGATCTGGGTCCTGGGTTATCTCCATGGAGAACTCATAATTGGAGTCTTCTATAGGACTGACAGATTTTGGTTGGGATTTATTATTTGTTTTTCCCATGTTGTTAATTTTCCTTTGTTCTCTTGGCATGTGAATTTATTTTGTTGCTTATAATATGATGGAAAATTTAGGTGCTTCTTTATGCAGAGACATCCCTGCTGCACTGTGCCTGACCTTGGCAGCTCTCTGAAACCATGAAGGAAGAACTGAAGACCCCTTCACTCTTACAAACTTCATGCCTCTAAAGCCAGCACCACGTGAATGAAATGGCTGAGTTTGGCTGCCAGTTTGGGATGGCCCTGGCCTATTTCAACCATATTTGCCACTTTTCTCTGCCCTGAACTTGGAGCAGAAAACCCTTTCAGTATTTTTCCTTTCAAAAGTTTGAGGATTAGCTGGGTGTGGTCTTCCCCTGAAGGTACTATTTCTGTTGTTTATTTGTAAATCTTGTGGCCTCTCCTTAATCACTTTAATCTCACTTTTTCCATTGTTTACTTGTAAATAGCTATGCTCCTCCTTAATCACTTTAGTCTCCTTATCAAAAGGAACCTCTCTGTCACAAGCCTTGGCTATACCTTTAATCTTCCTAGTGCAGTTTTCAGATCCAAACTGTACATTCTGCATTTCTTTCTGCCCCATCTGCTCTTCTTCACTGCAGATCTGAACAATATTCACCATTAACAGCCACACCACCATTTCTACATTAGGCTGTCTTGAAACATCCTCCACCAAAGACATTAGTCCATTGCTTTTCAATTTAGCATCAGGCAAGCATTTGGGTTGTGGGTGTGCTACCAGACTCTTTATCAAAATATCCCAGTTGCTGCCTAAGTCTTTATTTTCCTCTGGAGCTACATTTTTTTCAGCAATGCTTTCTTCCAGTCTTCTACTAGAATAGCCCCTTAAGCTCTGCTTACAGTAGTCAACAGCTTTTCTAGCCAAAGTTCCAAAATCTTCCACATTTCTCCAAACATCCACATGGTGAAGTTCTTCACAGCCAACAGCCCACTCTCTGGTACCAAATAACTGTATTAGTCACTTTTGTTTTGCTGTGATAAAACACCATGACCAAAGGACCTTATAAAAGAAAGAGTTTATTTGAGCTTACAATTGATGGTACCAGGGAATCAGAGCCCATTGTGGCAGGAAGTGTTGTGGCCTAGGCTGGAGCAGCAAGCCGAGGGTCACATCTTGCAATGAGTACAGGAAGCAGAGAGAGCGACTGGAGACCACAAGGCTTGATAAATTCACTAAGCCTACCCCCAATAAAGTACTTCCTCTTGCATGGCCACACCTTCTAAGACCTCCAAGAACAGTGCCACCAACTGGAGACAAATGTCTGAATACTTAAGCCTATGGGGGACACTCATTCAAACCACCACAGGTCCTATTTCTGGAGCTGAATGGATTTTGAAAATAGCATGCTTAACATAAATGGCATGCTTAATTTGTTCTAGGATAAGGAACATGAACATATTTAGTTTATAATTGAAAATTAAACTACCTAAAGCATGAAGAAGTGTATACCCACAGTCATTTCTACTATGGAGGCTGGGTATGCCATTGAGTTGGAGAACAGTGTGAGTGAAATAGAATCCTGGTCTCTGATGAAAGAAATATGTGGGCCTCCCTCTGTTTCTAATTTTAAATAATTTAAGCAATATTGGTTGTTGATCTTTGTATGTGTTGTAGAATTCTGCTGCAAATTCAACTGGGCCTGTGCTTTTTAGGCCAGTCGGTTTTGTATTACTGTTTTAGTTTCCTTACTTGTTATGTGTTTGTTTAAGCTATTGATCTCTTCTTGGTTTAACACTGATCCATGACTTTATGAATTGATCTATTTTTTTAGATTTTCAAATTTATTGTAATATAGTTTTTTAAATCTGTATTTATTGTCTGTTTAGCTGTTCACCCTTTTGTCCCTGATTTAGTTAATTAGGATTTGATTTTTTGTTGTTTAAATGGGCTAAGTCACTATCTTGTTTAATGTTTCAAGAAACAACTCTTCGATTCCAATTCCTTCTTTTCTTTTTTCCTATGTCATTCATTTCTAATGTGAGTTTTGTTACTTCTTTCTTCCTGGTTTTGTGGTTGTTTGTGTTTGCTTTTCCAGATTCTTGACTTTTACTGTTGTTATTTACATGTACTCTTTCTTATCGTTTAGGACTGCTTTTAGGGTGTCTGTGAGGATTTGTTTTGTTGTAGTCTCATTTTCATTTAGTTCCAGGGGTACTTTTATTTCATTTTAAATTTCTTCTTTGATTACATCATCATTCAAGCATGTATTGTTTAAATTCACTGACATCTTGTAGTTACTAGGGCTTATTTTCCCATTGATTATAAGCTTTATTGCACTGTGTACCGGTAGAATGCACAAGATTATTTAAATACTTGTATTTTTGAGACTTGTTTTGTTGTCGGGTCAGTGTCTTTGAGTCATGCATGACCGCCTTCCACACGCTGTCCTTCCCTTCTTGACTCAGCTCCAGGACTTGCCTCCTGCCTGCAGTTCTTCTGGGCTCTGCTCCCAGAAGAAGGGGGGAGAGAAAATCGCCAGAGATCACCTGTTGGAAAAAAACAAGCAGACTATCACACGTGCGTGGAGAGCTGAGGAGGATAGGAACTCCATTTAATTTATGTCAGTGGAGAGCTGGGGAGGATAGGAACTCCATTTATTTTATGTCAATGAAGTCTATATATTCAAGAATACAGTCCTTTGGGTAAGGAAGTGGGGAGCAGGTGGAAGGGAGGAGTGAGCAAACTTGGTTTGAATCAGGGGTTGCAGAGCTCCAGTTTGTGAACCAGGTAACTAGAGGTGTGAGATTCTGCTCAATGCCTCAAGGGAAGTGGCCTGGAACTTTGCAGAGATAGGGTGAAGCAAGAATCATTGTAATTTCCTGAATCTTCAGGCTACAGATAACTCTGGAAGCCCACAGAGATATCAGATAACTGGAGATCTCCCAGGACAGGTCTTACAATTTCTTGCTTCAAGCCACACACAAAGTTTCATTCCCACATCCCACCCTTTTTTTTTAATTAAAATGAATCAGTAATGTCAAGGTCCCATAGGGAGTCCCCTGGGATGGCCTGTAATTAGACTAGAACAGTCCTGGCCAAAACCTCAGTGAGTGTATTGATTCGGTTTTTGATAAACCAAAAGACAGATGGTGCAATAGTCAGGAAGACTCCTAGGGTGAAAATGGCTCCCAGTAAGGGAAGTAGCCAGGAAGTGAGGGGGTTGGAAAACCATGGGACAGAAACTTTGGGGGAGTAGCTATCATGGAGTTCTTTCCTGAGATCCCTTAGAGTTTTAACATTTTTGCTCAACAATACCAGACGATTTAAATAAAAACAACATTTTTCTTCATATAGGTTCTCCCATTTTCTGCACTTAACAATCCAGGGCTCACCCGTTCTGCATCAGCACCTCAGCCAGCGAAGTTATCTGCCTCTGGAACGATTCAAGGCTGTTCATTGTGGACGCCATTGCTTCATCAAGCTTACTGTGGAAGTCCACTTCCATGCTGTAAACCTTCACTAGGGCTCCACCCACAGTTCCTATCACTGCCCTGGAGAGAGCAAGGTCTAAGCTGACCAGAACTGGGATGAAAATCTCTTTTTCGATGGTCTGGGTCCAGCTGCAGCAGCCAAAAACCTTCCTCTTTCTCATAAAGGAAGAGCAGAGGGGTGATAATTACGAGCAAACAAATTCCAGAACCATTAGGATTTGTACAGAGGGATGTGGTGCCATCACATCAGAGAAAGAATGGTGATTTGACACACAGTCTCCTGTTGAGAGGGACACTTTGGAGACACCTGGGGTCTAGGGCTGCTGCAGCTCTTACTAAACAAATAGGAAGTGTAATGAGTCACTCAATGAGAGGAATGCCTATGAAACACTGGTTCTGTCTCCATGGAGGCAGATTCCTGTAAAGAGGTGTTACAAGGGATGGCAGTGAAAAGAGGGCATGTGAGGGATGCACAGAAAAAACATTGGGAGACATTAGGGTGGGTGGTGTAATTGAGATCTCTGGCGTATTCAATGTACTGAGGCCATGTTACAGTGGACTGCAGCTTTCCTTCCTTCTGGACTCCTGTAACAGAATGTGGGATTGAGTGAGGATGGGTTGAGGAGCTAAAACAAGCTGGTAAGAGATATGGATATCTTCCACAGGTTAACAGGCATTGCTGTAAGGGTAGAGTTTTCCCTGTACTCCAGCTCTCCAGTCCTCACTCCAGGGTTCCTGTATATTAATTTTAAACTGGTTATTTTGGATTTGAAATAGGCTTCTTGGGCTGTGAGCACTCTCCAACCTGCAAGACCAGAATCTCCAACCACCATAAGTATCAGTTTCCTGCAAACACCATTCTTTGTTAAAATGGGTGGAACAGATAAAGGGTGCCTGGGAGGTAGTGGTGGAATTGGGAAACACAGTAATTGTGATTTCTTTGTTGCAGCCTTCCAAAAGAGAGTCGCTGGTTTCAATGACCTGATTTCTTCCTTCCCAAGCTTCTCTGACAAAAATCAGCAGACATGGGTCCAGGTTGGTGGTCCATTCACAGGCTGGCAGAGACAGAGTTAGCTTGAACTGTTATGAAAGCAGCTAAAAGGTTATCAGCAGGTGCAGGGGAGAGACAAATGGATTTTGCAGAAATGAGGAGTTGTTCAAGTTTCTTCCAGAGCGACAGGAGTGCCATCTTTTTGGTTAGCGGGGATGAATCTTACATTTCTGACCAGAATCCAAATGGGTCTTGGACAATCCTGTGGGAAGACGCAAACAAAGCCCCTCCCAGTTGTTAACGGTGGATCCGGTTCTTTCCACTGATTGTCTAAGAATTCTTTCCATCTCACAAGTATTTGAGGAACAGTGCTGAGTGTCTGCCAATGTTTGACTATGGCTGGAAACTTCGAATCTCCGAAAATGTTAAAGAGGTTTAGAGTTGCTAATGCCTCTGCCAGCTGGATGTTAGGAGGGTATTTCCCCACCTTTTGTTTTAGTAATTGATTTTTTAGGACCTGATGGGTCCATTCTATGATGCCTTGTCCCTGTGGGTTATGAGGAATACCTGTATGATATGTAATATTCCATAATTGACAAAATGATTTAAAGGGAGAGTTAGCAAACACTGGCACATTGTCTGTTTTAATCTGTTTGGGGATGCCCATCTTAGCAAAGGAAGAAAGTAGGTAGGCAGCGTGGTCCTTGTCTTTCTCTCCTGTATGGGGAATAGCCCAGATGAATCTGTAATGTGTCTATGGTGACAAATACACATTTTTGTCTCCTAAAAGAAGCTATGTGTGTAAGGTCAGTTTGCCAGAGTGCATTGTCTTTCAATCCCCTGGGGATAATTCCCAAAACCTATAGCACAGGTGTTCTAATCAGAGCAGAACAGGAAGAATGAGTTCTATGGATTTGGAGAAGTTGGGTGGAAGGAATTTTAGGAATTCAAGCTTGGAGGCCTTTTAGGTTAACATGGGTGAGGGAGTGGAATTTTTCTGCTTCAGAGAGGGATAGGATATAAACCCCTGTAGAGGAGACACAGTCTGCAAGAGAGTTGCCTTCAGTTAGAGGTCCTGGCAAGAGGCTGTGGGTACAAATGTGCTGTAGAATAGGGGTTGACTCCTATTCTGTAAAAGGGATGAAACTGCAATGAGAAGCAGGGAGAGAGGATTTTTGTCTAATCGGACAAAGGATCTGGATATCCAGGGCACTAGATTGATCACATAGATACTGTCTGAGAAGAGATTAAGAGGCCTGTTGGTTTCTTTGAGAGCTAGATAAACAGCATAGAGATCTCTGTACTGTGAGAAATGGTCAGGTAGTGGGTGAAACAGAATCTGAGGGGCTTGATCCAGGTTGTCATAAATGATGGCTGCAGCACCTCACTTCCCTCTTTCACAGATGCAGCCTGCCTTAAAGGCGCATCTTGGAAAAGACGGGGAGGAAGCCAATTTAGCAATGGGAGAGCGGAGGAGACCTACCTGTGATTAGGGTAGTGATTTTCTGTCTCTCCTGGAATTCCCATGAGGCTTACAGCTATATGAACATGATTTTGCATCAGCCACTGGATATCCGGGAGGAAGAAGGGAGTCACCAAGACATCGGGCTCCTTCCCCAGTGTTTGCAGGGAATGTTCCCTCCCATTTCTTATCATAGCAGCTAAAGAATCCATTTCAGTTAACAGTTGGGGAGTTCCCCCAATGGGCATGTGCAGCCACTCTAGTACTCCTCTGGATTGGTAAAGAGCCCCTACAAGCATGGGGGTAGTGTTAAAAATAAGCAACTGCACAGGAAGGGAGGGTGTGAAATGTGTTAAACCATGCTCTGGAGATCTTGGTTGACTACAGCCAGAACTTCTGAGCTGTGAACTTTCGCCTGGAAACTGGGTCCCTGTCACCTTGAAAAAGGTCAAAGAGAGGCTGTAGCATTGTGGTGGGGATGGGCAGCCATGGTGGAGCCAGTTAAGATTTCCTAGGAAGGACTGAAGGGATGCTAGCGTGAGCTTGGTAGGAAGGGAGAGTACAGGTTTGAGAGGCCTCACTGCAGTGAGAGAAATTTAAGTGCCTAGGAAAAGAATTGGGGGAATAATTTTAAACTTAGCAAGGGTTATTTTAAATCCAAATGTTCTAATCATCGTAAAAGCCTGTCCTTTAAAGTTGCCTGGTCAGTTGATGATTTTCCCCAACTAAAATGTCGTCCATATAATGAAAGACTTGCAGACCTTCTTCCATATGAGATTTAAGAGCCACTGTTACCACCTCTTGGCAGAGCGTTGGGCTGTTGGCCATACCTTGTGGCAAGACAGTCCACTCCTAACGAGTTGCTGGACCTGAGTTCTTAATTGCAGGAACTGAGAAAGCGAACCATTTGCAATCCTCAGCATGGAGGGGGATTGAAAATTAAACAGTCTTTTATATCTAAGGCTAGCAGAGGGGTGTTAGCTGGAATAGCAGAGGCAAGGTGGAGACCCCTCTGCAGAGATCCCTATATATACATAGTTTTGTTAATGGCTCTCATATCTTGTGAAAGATGCCAACCTCCTATTGCCTTTTTTATGACAAACAGGAGTGTTCCAGGGACTGTGAGATGGGCGGATGCATCCCAATGAAAATTGTTCCTTGACTAAGTAAGTCTTGGAAAGCTTGTAATTTCTCCCCTAGTAAGGGCCACTGCTCAATCCAGAGAGGATCATCTGATTTCCAGTCTAGAAGAGGGGGAGAATATTCTGTAGTGACCCTCAGGATTGGGGGTGGTTCTTGCTGAGATGATGGAGGCATTTTCCCCCAGTTAATTGCTCTACCTGGGAATGGTTGTTCTCATTTGGAGTGGGAATAACTACATCCAAAGCCTCCAAAATATCTCACCATAGCAGATTGATATTGGTGGGTGCTATTAATCAGCAAACCTGACCCGTGTTTCCATCAGGTTCTTCCCAGGTGTAAACATTTTTAGTTATGTAAGACTGTGAGGGTACTCCTAGTCCTAGAAGTTTAGGTCCTGGGATCAAGGGCCAGTCAGTGGGTACTACTTGTTGTTTTATAATGGTTCTATCTGCCCCTGTATCTATCAAATATTTAAAAGACCTACCCCCAGTTTTAATCGCCAGTGCAGGATGTGAGCCTTCTGAAGTAGGTGCTGCCCAGAGGGTGTGCACTGACTGTTTTTCCCGCTTTTTCCCCTGGGCTAGGGACTGCCCATCTAGGAGTTTAAAGGTTGCATTTTTTCCCATCTTTATCATATTTTGAGTGGCAATCATTCCTCCAATGGTATCTTTTTTTACATGGGGACAGCGAATGCATGGGGGGGGGTGTTCAGGAGGCCCTCTGGGAGAGACTGGTGCTTTCTGGCACTGTCTTTTCCAATAACCTCTGTCTCCACAATTAAAACATTTTTCATTTGTGGTGACAGCAGCCATAAAGGCTTGAGTTATGTAATTAGCTTTGTGGGAGGCTGTGCAAACATCCTGAGTTGTCACTATCAATCTGTCTTAATGGTCATTTTTTAAGCTCTGGCATGCTTGTTTGCATTTGGAATTCATTCCCTCCCAAACAATATTTTTGAGGAGTATTTCCCTGGATGTAAAGTTGGGGATCTTCCTCTCTAGGCTGCTTTTAGTTCTTAAGATAAAATCAGACAGGGGTTCCTCAGGTTTTTGCCTAGGAAATAATAATGAGGAGCTGGCCTGAGATTCAGTGGGTGGTGTAATTCTATCCCAGGCCTGTAGGGTGCAATGGCAGACCTGGTCAAAGCACCCTGGAACCAGTCCAGCCTGTTGCATCCCTGTGCTAAAATCTCCTTCTCCAAAGAACTGTTCATAACCTCAGTCTATGTTAGGTTGCCTTTGATTTCTCCAAATCTGTTGGAGACATTCGTCTCTATACAGTGCTTCCCATTGTAAAAATAGCAGACCAGGGAGTGAAGATCTACAAATACCTCTCCAGTCCTGTGTAGTGTTAAGAGAAGCGCAAAAACTCTGGAGAATGGACTTTGTCCACAGTGCCTGGACACCATCCTTTCTGACTGCTTGCCTGAGTTCTTTCAACTCACTTGCCTGGTACAGGTACCAGTTTAGAGGGCGACCCTGAGTCAGAGCTAAATTAACAGGGTACACCTGTAATTGAAGATCTTGGTTATCCCTAATCTGCAGAGTTTTTCCTGTAGCAGGGAGAGAAGAGGTTGAGGGTGAAGGTGTTTCTGGCCTCTTGACAGGGAGTGGCTGATAATTAGGGGAAAGGTTAAGGCTGGCTATTTAGATGTTATTATTATCCTGCTCTATTTTTACTGGGTCTGAAGTTTGGGGGCTTTCAGAGGGAATTTTATTGGGGTTGTCAAGGTAAGGTTTAGCAGGTTCTTGGGAGGAGGGTATCTGTCATTTAATTTTGTTTTCCTTTCCTGGCATGGTTTGGTGAGAAGGCCCTAAGCATTTTCTCACTGCAGCTAGTAGTGCCAAGAACGTGAGAGAAGCCAAAGCATTTTCTCACTGTCTAGTGTTCTGCGCCACACGTGTCCAGGATTCTGAACTCCATAAGTCTGCAGGGGACATCCACAGGGCAATATTAAGAGTCTCACTCCAAAAGGAGGCAGCTTCCCACGTGGAAATTTTAACTCCTCAACTCTTGAGGAGTGTTTTTATTTTCTTAGCCCATGGGTCTTTTGGGCATGTCTGTTTGTTACCCATGATAAAGAGAGATAGGAAATGCTAGTGTTTCGGGAAAGAGACAGTTCAAAAGACTAACCTCACAGGAAGAGATAATTCCATGGAGATGTGCCACAGCTGGCCTTATAGAGGACAGAGACTTAAAGTAGATGTGAAGATTAATCTCTCATGGGAAAAGAGTTAAATTCCATGGAGATATACCATAGCTGCTTGTGACTACCCTGGTTGGGGGGGTGGTATCTCCTTGTCTCTCCAGTAAAACCCTCTGATATTTTCTTCAAGTGGGAGAAATCAGGGGCTAAGAGAGAGCCCAAGAAATACCTTGTTTCCTTCTTCCTTTGGTGGAAAGTCAATCCCCACCTTGGGTGCCAATTATCCAGTCAGTGTCTTTGAGTCATGAGTGACCTCCTTCCACACACTGTCCTTCACTTCTTGGCTCAGTCCCAGGACTTGCCTCCTGCCTGCAGGCTGACAGTCTCTGGGCTCTGTTCCCACAGGAATGGGGGACGGAAAACCGCTGGAGATCACCCATAGGAAAAATAGGCAGACTCACACACATGCATGGAGAGCAAGGGAGGATAGGAACTCCATTTGTTTTCTGTCAGTGAGGTCTATATATTCAAGACTACAGTGCTTTGGACAAGGAAGTGGGGAGCACGCAGAAGGGAGGGGTGACAAACTTGGTTCAAATTGGAGGTTGCAGTGCTCCAGTTTGTGCAACAGGTAACTAGAGGCATCACATTCTGCTCAATGCCTAAAGGGAAAGGGCCTGGAACTTTGCAGATAGGGCGAAGCAAGAATCATTGTAATATCCTGAATCTTCTGGCTACAGATACTTCTGGAAGCCCACAGAGATATCAGATAACTGGAGATCTCCCGGGACAGGTCTCACAATTTCTTGCTTCAAGTCATGCACAAAGTTTCATTCCCACATTTTGTATTGCAGAATGTGGTCGATTTTAGAAAAAAAAAATACATGGGATGCAGAGTAGAAAGTTGGTTTGCTTATTCCGTAGATGTCGGTTAGGTACATGTAAGATGTTATATAATTCAGATATCCCTATATTTATTTTATCCAATTGACTTGTTGATTGAGTATAGTGAGTATGATGTCACCTGCTATTACTCAGTTCATTTTAATCTTAGATTTATAGTCCTGGAGTACTGGTTTTATGAAATTGTGTGTGCCTATGTTTAGTTCATATATGTTGTTGATTATAATATCTTCTTTATTCATCATTCTTTGATTGGAATTAAGTGACCCTTTTGTTTGGAAAATTTACTTCCATGTTTTTGTCCTAGGGTAATGTCTCTCTAGGTGAGAAGATAAGTAGATGATTGATAGATCGATAATGCAATATAAGATATATATATATATATATATATAATATATATTAATATTATAGAGAGAGAGAGAGAGAGAGACAGACAGACAGACAGATGATAGATGATAGAAACTTGTACACAGATAGAGTTAGTACAAGTAGATGCAAATGTTTTTACTGAAGTATGTATTACTTGGGCTTGTTAGGTTATATGGCCAAGGAGATTTGTTTAGAGATTTTTTTTTCTTTTCAGAGACAATTTTTTTTGAAGATTTGTGCATTTTGTTTAGAGAAGTTTTTAAGGACCTTAGTTATCTCACCTCACTTGGAAAAGTGCTTACCTACTGTTGAATTTTGTTTTCTTGTTACTGAGGCAAGATACTGACCAAAGCCACTTAGGTTAGGAAGGTTTTATTTCAGCTTATATTTCAAAGAAATAATCCTTCATTGAGATCATTGAGTGAAGTCAGGACAGGACTAAACCAGGAACTGAGACAGAATTAATGTTGGAAAGTGACCTACATGTTCACTCCCTGACTCATGCTAACCTTGCTTGTTTATACAGGGAGAACCAACTTGCTAGAGAAGCTTCCACCCACTGTAGGCTGACCTGTCCAGGTAAATGTGCACTCAAGATAATCCCTCTTCCACATAGCCTGAAGTAAACAATGAAATGGGATGAAGGAAATTCTTCAACTGAGCTTTCCTTTTCCCATGAAAATCTAGGTTAAGTAATTTTAATAGTAAAAAATAACCAGAGCACAAACCCTTTAGAAAGCTCTGAGTTTGCTACAAAGAATCACATAAAACATTAAGATTAATGAATGTTAATAAGCCCAGCACTCAGAAATTAGAGGCAGAGCTATTAGAAATTAATGGCCATCCTCAAATACCTAGTGAGTTCAATGCCAAGCTTGGCTGCACGAAACTTTGTTCAATGCCACTTCCCCCAAACAGAAACAAATCAAGCACATTTGAAATGTAATAGTATGGAAAACAGAAGGAAACATAAAATAGCATGGATACTATCCATTAGGATCCATGCTACTTAGATTTCAGTTATCTTAATTTGGGATTGCATTTATCATAATTTGAGAAAATAATTCAGAAGATAAAAGTGTACAGTGTTACTAAATTACATGGACTTGTAGTACAAAGAGAAATTGCTTTATATTTTCACTTACTTTCTGTAGTATCACACCAGTCCAGAAAATAGTCTATATGGAAATCCACTGAAACCTAGTAAAAATTCTTATCACTGACCACTGATTATCAAGGGGAAACAATGTCAGATAAATTCTAAAAGGGCCCTGGAACTCACTTTTAATAGAACTAGTTATGTCATTTTGCTTTTTGTGGGACAATGTGCATCAGATCAGGGTAATAGTTTCCACTTATACAATTTTTAATTATTTTATTTCAGTGAATGTGGCTACTTCTTCAGGGTTAGATTTCTTTTTTTTTTTTTTAATTTTTTTTTGTATGTGTATGAATGTACTGTCTGCATGCAGGTCTGTGCACCAGTGTCGTGCAATGCCACGGAGGTCAGAAGAGGGTCTCGGATTCCCCTGGAAAACTGGAGTTCTCCTGGAATTGGAGTTACAGATGGTTCTTAGCCGCCATGTGGGTGCTGGGGATCGAACCCGGGTCCTCTGCAAGAGCGTCGGTGCTCTTAACCACTAGGCTATCTCTCCAGCCCCAGGGTTAGATTTCTTTAATGAAAATTTCTTATTTGAAATTAGTTCTAGCTCTCTTAGACCTAAAAATGAAAGGTCATGTTTTTGATATATTTTCCCATGTCTGTCTTTAATAGATTTGCTTTCCCATATCCATTTTTAATTCACTTTTTGAAGCATCAGCATTTTACAATAAACTTTATCAACATTGTGAAGTTTGGATTCCTAGCTCATAATGTCAGGCCTTGTAAAACTTGCTTAGGGAAGACCTAGATCAATAAAGTGTCTCAGTGTTTAATATGTCCTCCAATGATAAAATTCAAAGGGCAATTTTCTATTTTCCACTTCCAAAATAGCTTCAGTCTTTTGCTAGTAGGCCAACAAAGAATATTATCCCAGACTTCTAACTAATGGATATTTATGTGTATTCCTTGTTTTTCTGGCATAATATCATCATTTGTTAAGTTATTGTTCTTTTGGTGTCAGTAAGAACAGCAAACGAATAAGAACAGAAAATCAGACTTACCAATATTTAATTAATTATTCAGGTTTGCATTGTGGGATTTTTGTTTTGCCTAGTGGACTGTAGGAGACTTGCCAGGTAGCTGTTCATCTCCTGAGGAGCTGTTTGCTAACAAATATCACTGGCTGTCAAGAGATGTTAGTAAGGGGTGGGAAAGGGAGGAATGCACACTGAGATAATAAGTATGTTTGTCAAAACATCTGTCAAGTAAGAAGCACTTTTCAATGAGATAAGTATTTTATTTTGATCTCTACGTGTTCCACTATCTAATTTTATTCATGTATTTTCAAAGTATAAAATAAATTCTTCAGTTTAGCAAAATGAGTAGTGAGATGCTATCTTATAATCAGATTTAAGAAAAAAAATCTTTGAAAATTGTCATATTAACTTGTCGTAATATAATTTGGAAATGGTATTAGCCCTGGGGTATTTTGTAATAGAAATTGAAATAAAATAACTAAGATATCTATAATTTTCCCATTTCCTCTGTCATTTCTTTACTATAATATTTGGCAGCTTTCAATATCTCTCCATATATAGTAAATCAATTATTGGGGTGGTGAAGGTGAAGGAGAGATGGCTCAACAATTAAGAGGACTTGTTCATCTTGTACAGGACCAAGGTTCATTTCCCTGCACTCACATGGCAGGCAACATCTGTCTAACTCCACATCCTGGGGATGCATTGCAGTCTTTTGACCTTCATGGCTTTGTAAAACACAGGTGTACTTAAACACTTACAGGCAACACACTTCATTCACATTGTGCTGGTTTGAATGAAAATGTCCCCCATGATCTCCAAGTATTTGGACATTGTGTAGTCAGTCGTTGGTGCTATTAGGTTATAGAAAATCTGGTCTGGTTGGAAGGAATGGGACAATTTAAACAGATCTTAAGCCTTGTGGGATTTTAATTCTGCTTCAGTGCCTGCTTAAATATCTGAATTTTTTCTTTCTGTTTCTGCTCCAACACCTCCTGCTACCATTCTTCCCCACCATGATGAATGCTAATTTTCCATGGAACTGTAAGTTCAAATCAAGACTTCCTTTTATAAATCTCCTTGGTCAGAATGTTTCATCACAGCAACAGAAAAGTAATTAATACACACATAAAGTAAAAATAATAAGTACAATATTTTAAGGGGTTGGAGAGTTGACTCATTTGTTAAGAGCACTAACTGATTTTTTTTGGGTAGGACCCTGATTTGATTCTCAGCACTCAGATGTTGTCTAAGGACCATATCTACTCCAGTTACAGGAAATCCAGTACCTTCTTCTGGTTTCTTCGGGCATTGAATCAGATGGGTGTACTTACACACATGCAGAAAATACACTCTTACATTTAAAATGAAAGTAATAGAATATTTTAAAATCTAAATGCTAAGTTATGCTTTGGCCTTTCTAGATGAAAATAGTTATATTGATTGTTTTACATTCATGTCAATTTTACAGTATACTTCACTAGCAATTTTCATTGGAATAGTGATGTGTTTTATTTTTATTTCATTTCGTTTCCATTGCTGTTTTTGAGACAAGATAACCCTGTAGACCCAGCTGGTCTGAACCTCATTCTCTATATCAGACTGGCATTGAACTCAGAGATCTGCCTGATCTGACTCCTGAGTGCTGGGATTAAAGGAGTGTGACACCATGCCTGGCAAGTATGGTATGTTTTATAAAAACACTTTCAATGAATTATAACTTTTAACCATCTCCCACTCCATTCATTTCTCCAGGGACCCATCCCATTTATCTCCTTTTTCCCAAATCTTCCTATAATGATTCACCATGTATGTGTGTTAATTTTAAAAATTGCATATGAGAGAAAATTTGAATTATCTTTTTGTGCATTGCTTGATGATGATATTCATGATGGTACTTTCCGATTCTGTCACATATGCTGCAAATGATGTCATTCCATTTTTTTCACTTACTAATAATATACTCTGCATGTACACGACATTTTATTTATCCATTTATTGTTGAAAGGCATTGGGGTTGATTCTCCTTTGGCTCTATTTTGAATAGCTGAGGAATACTGACATAGGATACCTTTTGGTATCTGCCATGACATGGTTTAGCTGATCATATCTTGCAAAAATTATATTTTTAGTGTTTTGAATACCATCTATCTTGATATCCATAGTGACAACAGTAAATTACATTCTCACCAGGACTGCATCAGAGTAATATTTCCCAGCATTCTTACCATCATCTGGTGTTTTTGTATGTTGGATTTGCTTTGGTAGTTTAAATGCTTCATAATATTGTTAACTCACTTGTCAATTCTTTTCATTAGTTTCTGAATGGTTGGAATGAGTTTCTTAAATTTATTCCACATACGTATATCTTGAAGTATTTTCCCTATAAATTCCTCTACCAATTCAGTGTATCAGGTCTTATAACAATGCCTTCCTTTACTTTGTATTGATTTTAGTGCAGGTTGAGAGATGAGAATCTAGTATGATTTGTCTACCATCTGCATTCCATTTAATACAGCATCACTTTCAGAAAAGAGTAACTTTTCTCCACTGTATTTTTGTACCTTTGTGAAATATTAGATAGCTAGGCAAATGTTTAACCACTGCACTAAAAACCTTACACCAATTCAGAATTTTTGAATTGGTTTTGTGTTTCTATCCTCTTTACAATTTCAAATATAAAAGGATGATGGGAAAATGAGAGAAAGAGAGAAAGTAATTTGAGAATCAAAGAGTTGTTTGCATCCAAGTATGAATTCAGAAGTCTCAGGAATGTACAATCTTCTTTTTCTTCTTTAATTCTAGATCCTACTATTCACTTTGACCAATAAATTGTCAATTAATGACCATTAAAACATGACCAAATTAACTGCTGATAATACAGTCAGTAGCAGAAAGGAAGGGTGTGGAGAGATGGAAATGGGAAGAATAATGAACAGAAGGAAGGTTAAAGACCAATGAAGGTAGGAAGAATGAGATCCCAGCTAAGAAATAAAATGACAAAAACAAAAGTCAGCAGAGCTGATTCTTGGATTGATAACTTTTATTATTCAAATTATTGTGTGAAACAGAGTGTTTAACAATGTTCTATTAATAAGAAAGCCAGGATCTTTATATGAACACATGTAAGCAGATATATACACTATATTGATAATCTTGGTTAGCAACTTCATAGGATATAGAATCAATACAGAATGAGGACCAATGCCAACTCAGAAAAGGTCCCAGAGTGGATCAAGAGAAATGGATGGTGGGCCAGCCCTGGACTTAGAAGTACTGAAGAATTACTGAAGGATGAGGGACTGTATGCCCTTCTTAAACTGTCTAGATAGTCTGTCTAGGCTCTAGTGGATAAAATTGCAGTGGGGCATCTGTTTCTAAAGCTTGAATGGATAGGAATTAACATGGATGGTGTATTGCATAAGTTCTGATACAGGGTTTGGGGCATGGAGAGGAGCTTAATTTTAAATGGGAGCCATTATACAAAGTATAGAAATGCACAATAAAATATACTAAAAATAAATAATATTTCCCTTTTCATCACAGATTGTATTGATTTGGAGTAATTCCTTCTTTCTTTTTGTTAACTGGGCTAGAGGTGTGTCTATCTTGTTTATTCTTTCAAAGAACCAATTTTGGCTTCATTGATTTTTTTGTATTGTTTTCTTTGTTTCTAATTCATTGATTTCTGCTCTGATTTTTGTTATTTCTTCCTGTCTGTTGCGTTTAGGGTTCATCTGTTGTTGCCTCTCAAGTGCTTTTAGCTGTAGTGTTAGATCATTCACTTGTGCTCTTTCTGTTTTTCTAATGTAGGCACCCAGGGCTATAAATTTCCCTCTTAGGACTGCTTTTAAGGTATCCCATAGGTTTTGTTGTGTTGTATTGTCATTGTCATTCAGTTCCAGGAAAGTTTCTATTTCTTTCTTTATCTCTTCCTTGACATTCATTATATTATTCAAGAGTGTGTTGTTTAGTCTCCATGTGTTCTTGTAGGCAGGAGGGCTTGTCCTGGTGTTGATGTTGAGCTTTATTGCACTGTGGTCTGACAGGATGAATGAATTATTTCAATCTTTCTTGTATTTGTAGAGGTTTCTTCTGCGTCCCAGTATGTGGTCGATTTTGGAGAATGTTCCGTGGGGTGCTGAGTAGAAAGTGTATTCTCTGGTATTAGGATGGAATGTTTGGTAGAGGTCTATGAGGTCCATTTGGTGTATCATATCGTTCAGTTCAGATGTCTCTCTGTTTATTTTTTGTCCTGTTGACCTATCCAAAGGACTCAGTGGGGTGTTGAAATCTACCACTATGAGTGTACTGAGGTTAGTCTGTGACTTGTGGTCCTGGAGAATTGTCTTTATAAAGTTTGGTGCACCAGAATTTGGGGCATATATTATTCATTGTGGAAATCTTCTTGGTGGATTGTTCCTTTGATGAAAAGGTAATGGCCTTCTTTGTCTCTTCTGATTTCTTTTACTTTGAAGTCTGGAAAAGGTCCAGAAAATTATATGGGAATATTACAAGAACCTATATTCTACCAAGTTTGAAAACTTAGAAGAAATGGATGAATATCTGAAATCTTGGGAATCACCAAAGCTCGGCCAAGAAGAGATCAGCAGCTTAAACAGACCCATAACATATGAAGAAATAGAGGATGCAGTAAGAAGCCTCCCAACTAAAAAAAGCCCAGGCCCAGACGGTTTCACAGCAGAATTCTATAAAACATTACAAAAAGACCTACAACCATTATTACTGAAACTGTTTAGAAGGATAAAATCAGAGGGAATTCTCCCAAATTCCTTCTATGAATTCAGCATCACTCTATTACCAAAACCAGGCAAAGATCCAACTAAAAGGAGAATTATAGACCATCTCCCTCATGAACACAGATGCCAAAATTCTAAAACAATTACTGGAAAATCGCATACAGACCCACATCAAGAAGATCATCCATCATGACCAAGTTGGATTCATACCAGAGATGCAGGGATGGTTCAAACATCGAAAATCAATAAAACATCATCAAACACATAAACGGAATCAAAGACAAAAAAACCACACCATCATCTCAATTGATGCTGAAAAAGCCTTCGACAAAATCCAGCATCCCCTTCATGCTTAAAGTCCTAGAAGGAAGTGGATTGGAGGGATCATTCCTCAATGTAATCAAAGCCATATACAGGAACCCCACAGCCATATCATCCTAAATGGGGAAATGAACAAAAACATTCCCTTTAAAGGTAGGATCTCGGCAAGGCTTCCCCTGTCACCACTCCTCCTTCAATATAGTGCTTGAAACACTTGCTAGAGCAATAGGCAAGAAAAGGATATTAAAGGAGTACTAATTGGAAAAGAGGGAAGTCAAACTATCCCTATTTGCTGATGATATGATTGTTTACTTAAGGGATGTTAAAAACTCCACCGAAAACTCCTAGAAATGATTAACAGCTTCAGCAAAGTGGCAGGATACAAAATTAACCTTAAAAAATCAATGGCCTTTCTTTACACCAAAACAAAAACAACTGAGAAAGAATTCAAAGAGACGTTCCCACTCACAGTAGCCTCAAAAACAATAAATACTAGAGAACAAACCTAACCAAAGACAACAAAGACCTCTACAAACAAAAATTTTAAAACCCTTAAAGAACAGAAATTGAAGAAGACCTCAGAAGATGGAAAACCTCCCATGCTTCATGGATTGGGAAAATTAACATTGTAAAAATGTCCATTTTACCAAAAACTCTTGTATAGTTTTAACGCAATCCCAATCAAAATCCACAAGAGTTTTCTTCACAGGCTTGGAAACAAATGTTCTTAAATTCATTTGAAACCAAAAGACCCCGAATAGCCAAAACAACCCTGATGAAAGAGCTAACACAGGAGGATCTCTATACCAGACTTCAAACTAACCATACGGGCTATAGTAAAAACAGTTGTACTGGCACAAAAACAGACTGTTGACCAATGGACAAAACCGAAGATCCAAATCTGAGCACATACAATATTCAGCCATCCTCATATTTTACAAGGAGGCCAAGAAGCCACAATGGAGAAAAGACAGCATCTTCAGCAAGTGGTGTTGGCAAAACTGGATCACCACTTGTAGAAGAATGAAATTAAAACCCCTACTTCTCTTCCTGTACAAAAGTCAACTCCAGATGGATTAAAGAACTCACGTGAACCCCAAATTCTGAAGGCGATAGAAGAAAGTTGGCAGCAGACTACAAGACATAGTCATAGGAAAAGACTTCCTAAATCAGACAGCAGCTGCACAAAAATTAAGGTCGACAATTGACAAATGGGACCTCATCAAACTCAAAAGCTTCTGTACAATCAAAAGAAACAATCAAGGAAGTGAAGAGAAAATCCCACAGAGTGGGAGGAAACCTTCACTGGCAGAATACATCTGACAAAAACATTGATTTCCAGAATATATAAACTACTCCAAAAAACAAAAGAAAAGAAAACAAATGACCCACTCATAGATGGAGCAAAAGAACTGAACAGAGACTTCACAAGTGAGGAATTAGAAGTGCTGAGAAACACCCCAAAGAACTGTTCAACATCACTAATCATTAAGGAAATGCAAATGAAAACCACTTTAAGATATCATCTAACTCCATAAGACTGGGCTAGGATCAAAAAAACAAATGATACCAAGTGCTGGAGAGGTTGTGGTGAAGGGGAACATCATGCCACTGCTGGTGGGAAGTAAACTCATACAGCCACTATAGAAAGCAGTGTGGAGAACCCCTGGAAGACCTTGGAATGAACTTGCACCGACCCAGCCATACCACTCCTGGGCATGTACCCAAGACTTACACCACCACAGAGATATATGCACGGCCTGTTTATTGCAGCTCTCTTCAACAATAGCAAAGGAAGCTGGAACCAATCTAAATGCCCCTCACTGACGAGTGGATAGAGAATATGGTACATTACACAATGGAGTTTTACATGCAGCAGTAAAGAAAGACGACCATCAACGAGCTTTGCAGGAAATGGCTGGAGCTAGAGGACATCATGCTGAGTGAAGGTAACACAGTCCCAGAAAAACAAACGACTAATGGTATCCCTCATCTGTGGATGCTAGTGGCCAATTACCCAGTTGTAAGTATTTCTTGTGTAGTGCCCCCTGAGCTTTTGTACAAAGCAGTTGGGCATAATGCATATGGAACAACAACAACAACAACAACAACAACAGAAAGGACTGCATCAAAGAACTGACTGAAACAGTGAAAAAAAAAAGACTGAGAGAAAGATGCAGGACATGTATCGCAGAATACATAATCTGGTTGGGGTGGGGGTAAAGGAAAGGGTAATATGTTTAAATGCAACTGAAAATGATGTATGAAATACATAAAACATCAATAAAAGTATATAAAAAAAGAAGATATGTTAAGTGAAGTGACACAGTCCGAGAAATACCAAAGATGAATGGTATCCTTCATCTGTGGATGCTAGTACCAAGTACCTAGTTGTAAAAAAAAATAAAAATAAATAAAAATAAATAAATGGATAAATAAATGCAAAGAAAAAGCCAAAAAAAATTAAAGAGAGTGAAGTCTATAAAACTCATTAATCTGGAGGTCCTGGTGTTTTGTTTACACAATGTTTCAGGTCCTGTTACTATGCCTTCCAGCTATGCAGGTCTATATTTCCAAAGGGAGTCAAAATAATGTCTTCTTCTTTAGGTTTGTCAGGTTCTTTGATTCACAGCAAAGAAAGCCGTAACTATTTCATATGATATATTTCAAAAATGGTATTTTATTCTATTGGATCCAAAATTGGAAAATATTTTAATGAAGGCATATTAGGAAACCATATGCTCTAGGATACAGAATATAAGTCAGGAGATGAGATAAATTTCACACAAAAGTTTAACTTCTCTAAATTTGTGAATGGTACAAATTTTAAAAGCTGTAAAACTGTTACCTGGATCCATGTTTCAAACAAACCAAAAGAAAAATAATCTGTGAAACAATGAGTTTCAGTTCTGTCTGTTAATAAAAGCTACAGGATTTCATGTTTACAAGCATTCCATTGTATGTTACAACAAAAAGTTACTGTAACTGTTATCTTCTTAAGACACATTTACATAACATTTGTTTTTTAATTATTTTTACTTATGGATATGAGTGTTTTCCCTGCATGTGTGTAAGTATACCACATGTGTGTTGTGACCATGGAGTTCAGAAGAGTTTGTCAAACCCCTTAGAACTGGAGTTATAGCTGTTCATTAGGTTCCTCGTGAGGACTGGAAATAAACTTATGTCCTCTGCAAGAACAGCCTGTGGTCTTACGTTTTTAAAATTTACATATTTTGTGCACTTTTATAGAGTTTTTCTGTATTTCACATACAACTTTTTAAAACATTTTATTGAATTTTTGTCCATTTCAAACATTTCTTAGACCATTTTTAGCCTCATTCCCCTTTCCATGCCTCCCACCCGACCTGAGCTCTTGAATTTTGCCATACATGTCTTACATTGTTTTTTTTTTTCTTCAGTCTGTTTAAATATTTTCTATGCAGACGTTTATTATTTTGGGCTGAAGTTTACTGCTTCAATCTGTTCTTTTACCCAGTCCTTTTGTTGTAGATCCCTCCAATTTGTATTGCCTCATGATATGTGTATATGCTTTTCAAACATGTACCAAAATTATGACATCTGAACATCTTAATCATCTTTATGATTTCTTACTGTTTGTTGAGGAGCTTGTGATCTTAACTGCTGAGCCATTTCTACAGCCATAGCCTCATTTTTATGGATAAATTCATTTATTAAATTTCTCAGTAGAAAAGGAATGAAGAAAATTATTTTATATTAAACACATTTGAGGATCTTATATTCTCTTCTTGACTCTGCAGTTTCTATTATTATTTTTTATTTTCCCCCTAAAATAGTGATTTCAAGAAGTATGCTATTTGGTTGTTTGTAGTCTTGAGATATGGAACAGTTTATGAAGTGCATATATACAGAGCCATTCACAGAGTGTAAATAAGTATTTTATGTATTCTATTATATAAATAGGTGACAGTGCATAAAATTTTGAAATAGTGATAATTCAGAAATGTTTGATTCATTCCTTCCTGAATCGGAGTAGCTTGACAATAGTTTCAAACCAGCAAGTTCTCCCAGGATCTTGTTTTCCATGCAAAGTGAAAACAGGATAATGACATAAATCAAATATTAAATTCTGTTTCAATAATATATCAAATTTTAAAATTCGGATAGTATATTTTGCCTGAAAATATTTTTATGACATAATATTTTATAACAGTAAAAATACACCAGACACTGAAAGCATCCTATATATCACCACTTCATTATTTCTGCTTTATTATTGGATATAACATTTCTCTAAAATAATCATTTACTTTTATACAACCTATAATCTCAAACACCAGATTTTAAAATATTGTGGTCCATTTGTCACATAACAGTTTATATTCTACTTTCTAGGTCAGCCAAGCTCAGCATTCACAAATGAATATACTGTCTTTTGTAATCCATAATGTCCTGTGCTTCTATTTCATTCTATAGCCATCACAATTATAAACCAATAGGACCCTTAAAACTTGGAAATTTACATCATAATATAAAACATTGCAAGGGGCTGAGATGAAAGATTAGTCAATGAAGATACTGATATTCAAGCATGAAAACCTGCTCTCAGACCCCAAAATCTCATATGAAAGCCTCAGCGCCATGCGCCTATCTGTAGCTACAATGCTAGAGAGGCAGATGGGCAAATTCGAGGAATGCATTTGGCAGCCTGTTTAGCTAATCTGTGAACACTGCTTTCTGACAAACATGATTTCTCCAAAAAGTAAGGTGTCAAAAAAAAAAAAAAAAGAAGGCTGAAGACAAAGCTTGAGGGTAGTGATCAAAAGTCCCGTTTTGACCCCCATCAAAGAAAAAAAAAAAAAAAAAAGTAGCAGCTCAAATAATCCTCTCTTTTAATTGTTAGCTTGGATAATCCGTGCTACTCCCCAGACTGCACAGTTTCTTGCCATAGCCTTTACATGCCTCCCAGATTTTGAAGTTAGACCCTATAGCTGAAGATAGCAATAACTTGAGACACAGGATTTAGAGGAATGGCGCTTTACTGACCTGGAAGCCACCTCCCCTGAAGGCTCGCTTTCATAGTTTTGGAGAGCACTATGCAAGACGCTACTGGAGAATATCAACTGAAGCTCCGATCCCAGCTTTAACATCTAAAAATCACATATCAATAACTGAAACAGCAACCTATACTGGGAAAATATGACACTTTTTTTTTGGTATTTTCTAGACAAGGTCCCCTGTAGTCCTAGCTGTCCTGGAACTCACTCTGTAGACCAGGCTGGCCTTGAACTCACAAACATCTGCCTGCCTCTGCCTCCCCAGTGCTAGGATTAAAGGTGTGTGCCACCACACCCGTCTGCAATATGACACTTTTGTCTTTGATAATCCAAAGCTAGCTAATTGTCCTTAAAGACCCACTTAATGGGAAGAAAGTCATTGGTGGTAGTGTAAACACCCAATTACACATGATTGAACATGATTGCAGATGCCACGGATCTTAGAAAAAAACCCCAAGCTCTCAAATTCCTAGATAAACATAATTTCTTACTATGTGCAAAATATCAGTCCTTATATTTAAAGACAAGTATCCCAATCACAGCTTATAAAATATGCTTCTTTTGTAACAGATGGAAATTATTAGAGTTCCACAACTCGTTTTTAGCATAGATTGTCTGTGAATGGTCCAATCCTAATTGGCAGGCCTACATGCAATCTTTACACCTAAGTCTCATGGAACATAGACCAAGGGATAAAGAGAAAAAAACTGCATCTCTCAACTCTCTTCAATGAAGCTCCCTCATGCAGCAGAGGGCCGGGAACACCAAAGGTCACAAATGTCCAAAACATAGAGAGTAAGTTTTAGAGAAGTTGCATCTTGGATAGGTTTATTTTATTGAATTCTACCCACCCCGGGATCAAGGAATATTGCAGAAGAGGGGAACAAAGATTGTAAGATCCAGCGCGGAGGAGCATGTCTGTAAGGAAATAAGAGACAGGATCCTGGATCCTTGCTCATATGAATCTATAGCAATGGTGTCACCGTGTGCAAGACTCATGCAAGCTCAAGCAGATAAGAGCTATGCATAAGCCTGTAGTAATAGGCTGAAGGCTCCAATCTTAGCCAGAGAAGATAACACAGTTGATTACTTCTGGGTGAAGAAGAGCTGATTTTCTTAATGGAAGGGACTCTTGATAGTCTGCCTGAATTCAGTGGATCGATGTTTACTGAAGGATATCTGGAAATACTAACTTGACTCAATTGGCCTTATCTGACAGAATGCATGAATTTCAGGGGGCATATGGGAAGATGTCAGTGAGGAAGGATATATAATGATGATAAAAATTTTTGTGTGAAATACAACAAATTCAATACAAATTTACAAAGTTAAAGTACAAAGTAATTGAGGAAGATACTTACCACTGGCCTCTGTACTTTTTTTAACAGTTTTTACTTTTTAAATTTTATTTATTTATTTAATTTTATTTGTATGAATGTATTGTCTGCATGTAGATCTGTGCACCCGTGTCGTGCAATGCCGTGGAGGTCAGAAGAGGGCATCGGATTCCCCTGGAACTGGAGTTAAACACCTTTTTCAGCCTCCATGTGGGTGCTGGGGATCAAACCCGGGTCCTCTGCAAGAGCAGTCGGCACTCTTAACCACTAGGCCATCTCTCCAGCCCAGCCTCTGTCCTTTTATGCAGGTGCAGACACATGAATATACACATGACACATACCCAAATTAGTCAAGTGTTTTATCTTTGGAATGTCATACATATTAAATGTCTGAAATATAATGAATCATAAATTAATATGAATATACAACCTGAAATTTTGCTTGTATCTCTACTATCTATCACAGTACAATCTTCTGATTTTTATTGTATATAGCTTTATATAGATCAGTAACATTGTTAAATGAAAACCTTATTTCTTGTATTTTCTTACTTTGTGCTAAATTTATGAATATATTTGCTTATAATTTCCTCAATTAATGGAAAAACAGTTTCCTGTTTTGTCCATGATTTAGGTATTTATTTAGCACTGAAGACAGAATGAATATAGTTTACTTATTCATAAATTCTGAAGGGCATTGCATAAGCACTTAGGATATCAGAAGTTACATTTACCTATAGTTAAATATCCAATTAAACTTTTATTGTTTCATTAAATTGTTTTTATTTTATGTTAGGTTGATTCCCAAGTGTTTTTCTCCCTTCCTCTGTTCCTCCCTTCCTTGCTTCCTCCCTCTCTCCCTCCCCCCCTTCCTCCCTCCTCTCACAACATAATGTTACATACGCAAAACATCAGATTAACATACGGGAAAATTTTGAAATGTTTTTTATTTTTACTGTATTTGATTTTTTGAGTATTCAAGTATATATAACCTGCTTTTGGTAATTATACCCCTAAATTTTTCACCCACGTCTGTTACTTTATGTAACTTCCCTTCCTAAGTTCATGACTTTTGTTATTGTTGTTGGTATTTGAGACTCACTGAGCTTAATCAGTGTAGAGTTGAAACTGTCTGCTTGAGCCTAATGAGTAGATAAGTGGATAAACATTGGATTATAAAGACTGTGCCTCTCTGATGATCCATCCACAGTCAATAATACACAGGGAAGGATACAACCGTTGAGTCTCCTTCCTCATCCATGATTGACTGTTGATAGCCCAGTTTTTTATTCATATTTTTTCATAAGAGTCTATAGCTAGGGAACTAGTAAAAACTGTGAATATTATGAACAGTGT
This sequence comes from Rhizomys pruinosus, assembly GCA_009823505.1. Classification (NCBI taxonomy): domain Eukaryota; kingdom Metazoa; phylum Chordata; class Mammalia; order Rodentia; family Spalacidae; genus Rhizomys; species Rhizomys pruinosus. Next base: position 286,250 of record VZQC01006636.1, read on the forward strand.
ATTATAACTGAGTGTAGCAAACTTATGTTATCAGAAGAAATCCATTTAGTAGTATTGTAAATCCTATTATAGGAAGACCTCAATCATTTTTGTTTGAGCACTATAGAAACAACTTTAAGTGGGTGCATAAATGTTTTTCACACAGCACTGAATTTACAAGTACACTTTTCAGTAATGGAACTTGCCTATGATTCTCCCATTCTTTGCTAGCCATAAGCAGAAACAATAATCATTTAATTTCCTAATTTCTCCCAATTCCATGGTACAGTATAGGATAAAATATTGCCCTAGGCAATATTTTCACAATTAGGTATTTTCCTTTAATTTTTACCCATATCATTCTTTAGTGTCTCCTCTTACCCCATCCTGCAACTCAGTTTCTCTGGCAGACAGGTTATGGGGAAAGAAATAGGACTTTGTTCAAAAGATAACTAATACAAGATTCTGGTTCCTATGATCTGATTCTGCTCTTCTTTAATCAAATTACAAAATTTTGATGTCAGTCTTCTTAACAGAATGACTATTTGTGAAATGAATATAGATTTTGGATGAAACAAATATTTACTTCTGAAAAATTACAATTGGGAAAAAGGAAGCCACCTGTGGCTTCTTTGTGCTAAATCACCTGTTTGTCTGTTAACACAGAAACCTGGCCTAGGGCAGGATTTGCTGTAGCTTAGCAAAGCATCAGCAAACCCTTGAGACCACCTTGGGGTCAAAGGAGTGTTCCTGATGTTTTGGAACATGAAAGCTGGGCCTGATATCTGGGTATAATAACAGAATGTTGTGAATATATAAATGGGTCCTTCTTGCCACCAGACACAGGGACCTCTGGTTGTTATTACTGCACATGTAATTTTAGCCCATCAGGCTTGTGTGGTCTTGGCTAGTGGAATTTGGCTGGGGAATATCAAGCAGATGCCAGCCTGGGAGATCAGTGAGTGCCAGCAGCGTGGTCACTGGTGTGTGGTGAGGGAGTGTTGGCAGGATTGGCAGGATTGAGGCCTTATAGCGCTGAATAAGCCATACTTCAGTATTAAACTGTAGGGTGCTTAGCAGACAGCAGCCTGGAGAATCTGGGAGTGCCACTAGGGCATTGCCCAGTGTAGATTTTAGAAGAGACAGGTGGGCAGTGGAAAAGTAATAAGCCTTTGGCCCCAGGGTCTTGGGTCTTTTCCTTTTCCCTGTAATCCAGTGGACAAGTTTCATGCTTCAACTTCCATGTATGGTGGAGTGGAGCCACATTAACTTATTCCCATTTTCCAATTCTTTCTTGTCCTGCTGCATGGAATGGAGACTATGGTCAGAAAGTCTTAGGTACCAAAGCTTATTCTTGACAGGAGCCTTGTTTAAATTGGAAACAGAATGTCCTTTGCTTTTGAATTATCTGTTGAAGATATGCTTAAAATATCTATTCCAGTTCTTTTGCCAGCCCAGAAAATAAATATGTATTAATCTAATAAAAAAATAATTCTGCTGGCTAAATATTAATCTATAAACAAGATTAATATTTAGCCAGCAGAAATCAAAATTATTTTTTATTTCTGCTGGCTAAATTCAATTGTTAACTAATATAGTACCTTAAAATAATAAGGAAGAGAGAAATTCAAGGGGACGTTTTTGAAGCAGGGTGTTTTTCCATAAGTTTATTTAGAATGGCTATATGTGGCAGGTCTTCAGGTTTTTCAATGCCCTAGCAAAACAATAGTAACAGTAAAGCACTGGAGCCCTGACACTGAAGCAGCAGCAAAGCCAGTGCATCAAACTCACCATTCTTTGAATAAGACTTAATGACATTCTGGGTCATGGAGATGGACAAATCTCTGTGCTGTTATTATTTACAAAGCATAATATTAATTAAGCCACAGTTCTTATTTCTGTGGTGTATACCACAGGATGATTAATTATATTGAAATAATTTGGAAAATTGACATCAAACTTTTGAATTGCAACAACATTTCCCACAAATTAGCCTTTAGAGGAAAATAAAACTTTTTTAAAGACATGGAATCCTTCAAGAATATGAGTTAATAAAAAGTCAAACTAAAAATTACTCTCTTTTACATAAATGTTATGCTCGTTATATATATTTTCAATTCAGGTTTTTAAATGTGCCTGGCACTGACATCAGGCCTATGAAGTATGGATCTACAAGCTACAAGTCATAGAAGAAAGCCCAATAGTATTATTCTGGATATATATATATATATATACATATATATCCAGAATAATACTATTATATATATAGTGTTAAATATAACACTATATATATATATATATATATATATATATATATACACACACACACACACACACACATACATACATGTTAGGTTGTTAGGCTTATTTAGGCAAACCACACTGAAAACAGCTTACCAAGAGGTGATAGAAATGCCTGTAACTGACAGAATCCTGAAGCACTAAGCCCCCATGGAACAAATGGCCCCTTTTGCTATCATAATAAATAAACACAGGTTAGAACATTTAGAAGTATTATCCTTATCCTTCCAGATTCTAGGTTAAAGTTT
>VZQC01006636.1:288891-384087 GCA_009823505.1 Rhizomys pruinosus
TGTGTGTGTGTGTGTGTGTGTGTGTGTGTGTGCGTAAGAAAGCTCAACCTAAGAAGAGGTACTATTGGAACTTGATGGATTCTAGGAAGGGGAGAGTCAGTCTTATTTATGCATGTAACTCTTTGAAAATTAAAGTTATAGACCTATACCCAAGAATGTTTGGAGTCACAAATTTGACTCCATATGGTGGTGCCTATAGGGGAACGACTCTAAATAAAATTAAAATATATTGCATTGCTCAGTGTGCTGGCACAAACCTTTAATCCTAGCTCTTGGGAGGCAGAGGCAGACAGATCTCTGTGACTTCAAAGCCAACCTTGTCTACCTAGTGAGTTCCAGGACACCAGGAGCTACAGGGAGGCCCTGTCTCAAAAAGACTAAATATATATATATATATATATAAACTTTGGAAAAAATCAATAAAATGAGGAAAAATGGGAAAAAATGTGGTTCTATGTCACAAATGCAATAAATGAAGTAGATGTCTGTCAGAAAATTCCTAACAAGGCAAAAGAAAGAAAAGAAAGGAACATAAGACATAAATGACACTCAGTAATGAGCAGTGAGATTCATTGCATCATTTTCTTCAGTTGAAAGGGATGAGGGTTGATGCAGTATATTAAAAAAATATGAAATAATATACCCTAACTTAATGAGTATGTAAAATTAACTTTACTTCTAGAAGTAATTTTTTAGTAAAATCTAGTGACAAAAGTTCTAATTTTTAGATGTAAATTATTTTCATTTTTTTAAATTTTATTTTATTGCTTTTATGCGTATGAGTGTACTGTCTCTATGTAGATTGGCACACCTGTGTCCTGCAGTGCTGCAGAGGTCAAAAGAGGGCGTCAGATTCCCCTGGACCTGGAGTTAAAGACGGTTCTTAGCTGCCATGCGGGTGCTGGGAATAGAGCCTGGGTCCTCTGCAAGAGCAGTTGGTGCTCTAAACTGTTGAACCATCTCTCCAGCCCTGTAAATTATTTTCTTCAAAAATGAAAACGCTAAACTATGATTTAAAACATTCATGTGTTGATATTTCTGTGATAAAATAGCTTTGTGGGAAAATTAATAATTTAAATTAATAAAGGACACAGTTTGGGAAGCACAATCTAATATGTGGTTTAAACTCAGTTTACACACAGTGACTGTTTCTATAAAGAGAGCTTTCTTTTTATTTCTAGTCGAGCTCCAAGTCCTTTAATAGACACTATAGTTTCATGCATACTACATGAGTACCAGGCTGGTTACCAGCTCAAGGGTAAACAGTGGAGCTGAGGAAGCAAGATAGTATGTCTAAGTAACTAGCGAAATAGAGTCCTATGAAAACCAGTGTTCATCAGTGTTCTCTGTAGATACCAATAAAACACAGAGTTAACTAATGTGTTAGCTATTTTAAATGATTATGTATGGAATGAAGGATATTATTCCTCTCATTAACTGTCCAGTTAAGCTACAATTCAATTACTTCTAGTATTCTAATTGGGTCAGATGATCAGTATAATAATCAGTAATTCTGCATCCCAGAGGCAAGTTGTACAAATGTTTCTCTGGTCTCATGGAGTAGAGGACTTTTAAAGACCATGAACCTTGAAACCAGCTAGTCTCCATTTGGATCATGACTCTTTTTTTTTAATATAATACTGTTATTGATGTTTTATGTATTTCAGACATCATTCTGCAGTTCAATTTAGACATATCACCCCCTCAGATCATGCATTCTGCCATGCATGTCCTGCATCTTTCTCTCAGACTTTTCAAAGTTTTTCTCTGTAAACGTTTATTGTTTTGGGCAGAGTTTAACTATATCAGCCTGTTCTTTGCCCCAGTCCTTATGTTGTTATGGTTCCTTCACAATTGTATTGTTCCAAAATATGCCCATATACATGTCATACATGTACCAGTTCCAGAATTATGTCCTCCAAGAATAAACTATATATTAACTCTGATATATGTTTAGGAGGGTCTGTGTTACTTCACTTAGGATAATGGCTTTGAGTTTCATCCTTTTGCCTAATAGTTCATGATGCCATCTTTCTTTACTGCTGCATAGACGTCCATTGTGCAGAAGTACCATTTTTTTTTATCCAATCATAAGTTGAGGGGAATTTGGGTTGCTTTCAGCTCTTTTCTATTGTGAAGAGGGCTGCAATAAACATAGATATGCATGTATCTTTGCAGTGGGATGAGTCTTCTTTGTATATACCTAAGAGTGGTATGGCTGGGTCAGGTGGTAGGCTCATTTTGAGTCTTTTAAGGGTTCTCTACACTGTTTTCCACAGTGGTTGTACAAGTTATATATTCCCACAAGCAGTGGCTGAGTATTCCCCTTTCCGCACAATCTCTCCATCATTTGGTATCTTTTGATTTCTTGATATTAATCAGTCTTATTTGAGTGAGTTGATATTTTAGAGTGGTTTTAATTTGCATTTCCTTAATCATTAACGATGTTGAACACTTCTTTTTATTATTTACTTTTGCATGTATATGAATGCACTGTCTGCATGCAGGTCTGTGCACCCGTGCAATGCCGCAGAGGTCAGAAGAGGGTCACGGATTCCCCTGGAACTGGAGTTCTCCTGGAATTGGAGTTACAGACGGCTCTTAGCCACCATGTGAGTGCTGGGGATTGAACCCGGGTCCTCTGCAAGAGCGTCGGTGCTCTTAACCGCTAGGCTATCTCTCCAGCCCCGATGTTGAACACTTTTAAAGAGTTCAACATCTCAGCCATCTTTACTTCCTCACTGGTGAAGTCTTTATTCAGCTCCTTACTCCATCTTTTCAGTGAATCATTTGTTTTCTTCTTTTTCTTTTCACCTTCTTGATTGTTTCTTTTGTTCTACAGTGGCTTTTGAGTTTAATGAGGTCCCACTTGTCAATTGTCTACGTTGTTTCCTGCACAGCTGCTGTCTCATTTAGAAAGTCTTTTCCTATGCATATGTCTTGTAGGTTGTTGGAAAATATTTCTTCTATCATCTTCAGAGTTACTGGTTTCATGTTGAGGTCTTTGATCCATTTGGAGTTCATTTTTGTACAGGGTGAGAGGTAGGGTTTAATTTTGTTCTTCTACATATGGTTATCCAGTTTTGCCAGCAGCATTTGATGAAGATGCTATCTTTCCTCCAATGAGCTTTTTTTTGGCCACTTTTTTGAACACAAGGTGGCTTAAATTGTATGAGCTCATGTTTGGATCTTCAATTTTGTTCCATTGGCCAACAGGTCCATTTTTGTGCCAGTACCAGACTGCCTTTTTAACTATAGCCCTGTCATATAGCTTGAGGTCTACTAATGTGATCTACCCTCTATTGCATTTTTCACTGAGTTGCTAAGAGTTTCAGTAAAGTGGCAGGATACAAAATTAACCTAAAAAATCAGTAGCCTTTCTTTACACCACCACCACCACCACCACCACCAAAAAAAAAAAAAAAAAAAAAAAAAAAACTGGAGATAAGAATTATAAGCAGACTTCCTCTCACAATAACTCAAAAAATAAATAAAAAATACTTAGGAGCAAACCTAATCAAAGACACCAAAGATATCTACAACAATAATTTTAAGTCCCTGAAAAAGGAGATTGAAGAAGACTTCAAAAGATGGTGAAGACTCCCATGCTCATGGATTGGAAAAAATATAGTAACAATGTCCATTCTACCCAAATTAATATTCAGATTCAATGCAATTCCAATTAAAATCCCCATGAGTTTCTTCACAGACTTGGAAAAAATTCTTAAAATCATATGAAAAGACTGTTTTACTTCACTATGAGCTGTTTGAGTATTTGAATATTACCCAATTTTCAATTCTGTTTGTGTCTGTGTGCATGTATGTTTATGTGCATGTGTGTGTGCATGCACCACTGTGTGTGTGAGTGAGCGAACATGTAGAATTATCAAGAATTATCACAGACCCCACATTTTCAAAAATTGTGTTTTGTACCATACAAAATATTTGCTTCCTAATATTTGAGGCAAGGGAGTGTTTGCATAACAGACTACTTAAAACTCCATGTACTGAGTTTAGTTTCTTTTGACAGATGGTTGTGAATCTCTTGTAAATGGCTTGTTGAGATGACTGTGGGAAGGTAAGTTACCTCTTGCCTGCTGAATTCCAGTGCTTGGTGAAGTAACTACTTCTGAATTGTAACTAAAATCGTTCCAAACACCACATGGACTTCCAGTGAAAAGGAAAGCAATATATCATCGAAATAATTTTCTGTAGGTGATATCACAGTTCATAGTATTATTGGAGATGATGTTTTCAAAGAATATGCCAGAGTAACCATTGTAAATATGCATATCAAATCTTCAGGTGCCTCAAAAAGAGTATAAGTAAACCTACTAAAAGTGTAATACTTTGGGACATAGTTTCCATTTAGCATCACTAGAAGCAGGTTTTTGTATATGGCTGTCAATCAGTATAAAAGCATATTTGAGCAAAAGAGATTAATAAAAGAAAACAGAAAAATATTAGTAGTGGCTTTCTCTTGTCAAATATAAAACGTTTTTAATATATTTTTTGTTTTCATTTGGTTTGTTATACTTCTTCTTCTATAATAAAGAAGCATCTCTGTCATAGCCAGTGCACAATGTCTGATTGTTTTAGAAAAATTTTGCAGCAGAGGCAGTCACGCAGATTCAGAAGCAGAGCTGCTTGCTATAAACAAGAAAATGTTAAACATTAATGACCAAGCCCTTGAGAATCTAGTCATGTCAAAATATCTCTTAGGAATAGGATGACAAGGCACTCTCCAGGATATCTTAAGGAAAAAATGAGTCCTCATTTATCTTTTGATAATATGATGGCCAAATCTGGTCTGTAACAAAAAATAAGGAATGTGATCTCCTTCACTTCTAAAATATAGAGCTGTTATTTAGATTCAGAATACAAAATAATAAAAACAACAAATAAAAAATGTATATCCCGGCCTATCTCTCTCCTATCATCAAATAAGTTTATTTCGAGAATAGATAAAGACTGTTATAAAGTTCTACAAATGGTCAAACACAGAAAGAAAGTGACTGTAAGGATTCCAAGTCATAATGATGGATCTATAGTGCAAATTCTAAGGTTCAGGATCATCATAGAAGAAGGACAGAAAGATTGGAAGAACCAGAGGGAGAGTACACTTGCATTTTTTAAGGCATTCTAGATATGATAGAGACGCTATAGCAATGAAATTTCCACAGCATGATAGTCTAACACTATCTGCATGATTTTCAAATCAGCCGGCAAACCAAGGCTACCACATCAAAATTAAGAGCTACAGGAAATAAATGGATACTGAGGGTGGACAATCAGTGAGAGATTGTCTTATCCCAAGTGGAAAGCCCTAAACATATACACATGAGCAATGCTAAATGGACTCAGTATACTATATACATATATACATAAATACATATATATTATAATTGGTAATATACAATATATAATATACATTTAACCCCGTACACCACCGCACTCGCCGCTCAGTCCCAGTATATGCTAAGAACTGAATTTACATACACTTCTTTGTCATCTGACAGTTTCATCTATATCCCTCCTTTAATAGTGTGGTCTATATATAATTTCCTTATATAATATTATATATATATTATATACATATGAATGGAAGAGGGAACAAAGGAATTGAAATAATAGGAGATGTGGGAAGAGTTAGAGAGGTGGAAACAATGAAAACAGTGAAATATTACTCCTGTATAAAAGTGTCAAAATTAAAAAGTTATAATTTCAAACTTGTTCACACAATAGGTTAACTTTAAAAATCAATGTGCATGCTGTGCAGGCAGGTTCCAGGACCTTCCCAGCCCTTTGCCTCCAGCACAGGGTTCCAAGACCACAAGAGCCCTGCTGCTTCCAGACCAGAATTCCAGGACCATCCCAAGCCCTGCGGATTCCAGTGCAGGGTGGGTCAAAGGACATCCAAGCCTAGTCACCTCCAGAGCAGGGTTGAAAGACCATCCAAGCCCCATTGCTCCAGGTGCAGGGTCTCTAGAGCTGCTCCAGCTTCCAGAAAGGATCTGATAAGGCCCTATTTTCACCTTGGTGGTGACAGGATTGGGCAGGCAAAAACCAGGGCCACCCACCCCACTTGCAGCCATCTTTGTGGGAACAGAGAAGAACCACTTGAATGACAAATCAGACTATAAACAACAAATCAAATCCTCATGCCGAGAACACAAAGGAAAATCAACTACATGGGAAAAGCAAATAATACATACCCAACAAAATCTAGCAGTAATATAGAAGACTCAAACAAGTTCTCCCAGGAGATAACCCAGGGCATAGATCTTAAGAGAACAATAATAGACCTATTCAAAGAAATGAAGGGAGAGAATGACAAACTCAGGAATGAAGTGGAAATGCTGAAAAGATCCCATGCTAAAATGAAACAGGAAACCGACCAGTGAATCAAGGATCTAGAAAGAGAGAATGACAAACTCCAAAGGGAACTGGAAATACTAAAGAAATCACATGATGAAGTGAAAAGTGAAATTGCTCACTCATCCAATCAGCGGAAAAAGATGGGAGAAAGCCTCAGTAACAGAGTGGATGAAGCACAAAGTAGAATATAAATACTAGAAGAAAGTAAAATTTCAAAACAGAAGAAATGCAATGCTCAAACAAAGAGCATGATTTTTTTTAAAAAAAATCACAAGAGTGGAACACTCAATATAGGACACTATGAAAATATCAAACCTCTGCATCATAGGGATAGAGGAAGGAGAAGACTCCCAGGACAAAGGTATTGATCAGATCTTCAAACGAATAATAGAAGAAAATTTCCCCAAACTGTAAAATGACAAACACATATAAATACAAGAAGCACATAGAACACCAAATAGACAAGATTAGAAAAGGCATACCCCATGCCATGTCATCGTTAAAACACTAGATGCCCCAAACAAAGACAAATTACTGAATGCTGCAAGAGAAAAAACAAATTACATATAAAGGAAAGCCCATCAGAATTACAGCTGACCTTGCCAGATCCTTCTGGAAGTTGGAGCAGCTCTAGAGACCCTGCACATGAAAGGCAGAAGAACTTGAACCAAACTATTTCAAGTACTAAGTGATTATAGATGTCAAAGCAGAATACTTTACCCAGCAAAAATATCAATTATATTTGAAAGAGAATGAAAAATCTTTCATGACATAAACAAGATGAAATAATTCATGTTCAGGAATCCAACCCTTCAAAATATACTGGAAGCAATTCAAATATCAGAGGAAAAGAAAAACTATCCCCAAGCACCTAGAGAGAGTAATGAATTAAAGTATAACTGCAGAATTACAAAGCTAGACCAAGAATGCAAATAGAAAATAAGGTAAAAGGAAGCAGCACATATCTCTCAATAATGACTTTAAATACTAATGTGCTGAACTCCCCAATAAATAGACATTGACTGAGAGAATGTATTAGGAAACAGAACCCATCTACATGCTGCCTAAAAGAAACCCATCCTACTCTAAATAATCGGCACAAACTTAAAGTGAAAGGATGGAAAACAATGTTCCAAACAAATGGTACCAAAAAGCAAGCAGGAGTTGCTATTCTAATATCAGACAAAATAGACTTCGAAGTAAAACTAATCAGAAGAGACAAAAGGCCACTACATCTTTATCAAAGGATCATTTAACCATGAAGATTTCGCAACCATGAATATATATGCACCAAACTCCATGCAACAAACCTTATAAACACAATTCTACAGGACCTCAATGCACAGATTGATCCTAGCACACTAACAGTAGGGGATTTCAATACCTCACTGAGCCCATTAGATAGCTCAACTGGACAAACAATAAAAAGAGAGAGATCTGAAATAAACAATACAATATACCAAATGTACCTCACAGATGTCTACAGAATATCCCACCCAAACTCCAGAGAATATACTTTCTACTCAGAAACCCATGGAACATTCTCCAAAATCGACACATACTGAGACACAGTAAAAGCTCTACAAATACAAAAGCATTGAAATAATTACATACATTCTATCAGAACAGAGTGTAGTAAAGATCAATACCAATACCAGAATAAGCCCAACTGTCTACAAGAACAGATGGAGACTAAACAACACACTCCTGAGTAATGAATGGGTCAAGGAAGAAATGAAGAAAGAAATAAAAATGTGCCTAGAACTAAATGAAAACGACAATACAAGACAGCAAAACCTATGGGATAATTTATAAAGTGTCCTCAGACAGAAGATTATAGCCCTCAATGCTTACTTTAAAAAAAGCAGAAAGGGGACAAATAAACTAACACCCCAGCTAAAACACTTGAAAGAAAACAACAACTGAACCCTAAACCCAACAAAAAGGAAGAAATCACAAAAATCAGAGCAGAAATAAATGAAATAGAAACAAACTATTCCATAAAAAGAATCAACGAATACAAAAGATGGTTCTTTGAAAGGATAAACGAGATAGATAAACCCCTGGCCCAGTTACCCAAAAGAAAGAGAAGCTCCAAATCAACAGTATTCATGATGAAAAGGGAAAAAAATCACAACAGACAGAGAAAAGATCCAGATAATCATATTAGAATACTTCACAAACCTATACTATATTAAATTTGAAACCCTAGGAAAGATGTATGAATATTTGAAATTCTGTAATTCACCAAATCAAAACCAAGAAGAAATTCACAGCTTAAACAGACCCATAATATATGAGTGAGGAAATTGAAATGTAATAGTAAAATTCCAAACTAAAAACAGACAAACAAACAAACAAACAAACAAACAAAAAGCCCAGATGGTTTCATGGCAGAATTCATTAAAAACATTTAAAGAGGACATACAACCATTATGACTTAAGCTGTTCAGAAGGATACAAGCGGAGGGAAACTTTCCAAATTCCTTCTACGAAGCCAGCATCACTCTAATGCCAAAAACCAGGCTAAGATATAACCAAAAAAGCAAAATTATAGGCCAATCACATTAATGAACATAATTGAAAAAATAAATCTCAACAAATTCTTGCAAACCACATACAGACCCACATCAAAAAGATCATCCATCATGACCAAATTAGGTTCATACCAGAGATACAGGGATGGTTCAACATACATAAATCAATAAATATCATAAAACACATAAATAGACTCAAAGACAATATTCACAGGATCATCTCACTTGAGAAAGAAAAAGCCTTTGACAAAATCCGACATCCATTCATGCTTAAAATCCTAGAGGGAATTGGACTGGAGAGAACATTCCTCAATGTAATCAAATTCAATGGTTGTAAATAAACACACAACCAACATCATGTTAAATGGAGAAAAGGGGGAAACATTCTCCTTAAAGGCAGGAACATGGCAATGCTGTCCCCTATCACCACTCCTCTTCAAAATAGTGCTTGAAATGCTTGCCAGGGCATTAAGGAAAAAAAGGGAAATTAAAGGAGCACTATCTGGAAAAAAAGAAATCAAACTATCCCTCTTTGCAGATGATATGATGGTTTACCTAAGGGATACTAAAACGTCTACCAGAAAGCTCCTGGAAATGAATGAGTTTCAGTGAAGTGGCAGGATACAAAATTAACTTAGAAAAATAAGTAGCCTTTCTTTACACCAACAACTGGCAACTGGAGAAGGACTACAAGAAGATTTTCCCACTCACAATAGCCACAAAAACAATATAATACCTAGGAACAAACTTAGCCAAAGACACCAAAGAACTCTACAACAAAACTTTTAAACCCCTGAAGAAGGAGATTGAGAAAGACATCAGAACATGGAAAGACTTCCCATGCTCATGGATTTGAAAATAAATAATATAGTAAAAACGTCCATTCTACCCAAATTGATATACAGATTCACTGCATTCCTAATTAAAATCCCCAAGAATTTCTTCACAGACTTGGAAAAAGAACCTTAAATTCACAAAAGAGCTCCAATAGCCCAAAGCAACCCTGAGAAAAATGTGCAATATGGGGGGCAGAGTCACAATACCAGACTTCAAACTATATTACAGGGCTATAGTCTTAAAAACAGCCTGATACTGGAACAACAACAAAAAAAGACCCATAGATAAAAGGAACAAAATTGAAGATCCAAACTTGAGCACGTACAATTTCAGCCACCTCATATTTGACAAGGGGGCCAAAAATACTCAACGGAGAAAAGAAGCATCTTCAGCATATGGTGCTGGCAATACTGGAATACAACTTGTAAAAGAATCAAACTGCACTGGGCATGGTGGTGCGCACCTTTAATCCTAACACTTGGGAGGCAGAGGCAGGCAGATCTCTGTGAGTTCAAGGCCAGCCTGGACTACAGAGCGAATTCCAGGAAGCCAGAGCTACAGGGAGACCCTGTCTCAAAAAGACAAAAAAAAAAAGAATAAAACTGAACACCTACCACTCATCATGCACAAAAATCGGCTCCAAATGGGTCAAAGACCTCAATGTGAAACCTGAATCTCTGAAGATGATACAAGAAAATGTTGGCAACAACCTACAACCTACAAGATAGGCATAGGAAGCCTTTCTAAATCAAACAACAGCTGCAAAGGAAATAAGGTCAACAATTGACAACTGGGATTTTATTAAACTCAAAAGTTTCTGTACAGTAATAGAAACAATCAATGTTTGGAGAAAATCTTCAATAGTCATACATCTGACAGAGCATTAACATCAAGAACATGTAAAGTACTCAAAAATTAAGACAGAAGAAAATAAATGACCTACTCAATAGATGGAGTAAAGAGCTTAACAGAGACTTCACAAGTGAGGAAATAAACATGGCTGAAAAACATCTTAAAAGTGTTCAACATCATTAATAATCAAGGAAATGCAAATTAAAATCACTTTAAGCTATCATCTCATTCCAATAAGTCTGTGTATGATCATGAAAACAAAGAACACCAAAAGCTGGAGAGGATGTAGGGAAAGGAGAACACTCATCTACTTTTGGTGGGAATGTAAACTCATACAACCACTATTGAAGGTAGTGTGAAGAATCTTTAAAAGAATCAAAATGAGTCTACAACCTGGCCCAGTCATGACATTCCTGGGTATATACCCAGAAGATTTATCCTACTGGAAAGATACATGCACATCTATGTTTATTGCTCAATAATTCAATCATCTCTGGTCTTTCCCTCTTACTAAGTTACAAAAAGTCCATTTCATGGCCTAATTTTTGATATTTTCTTCCATTTCTCATTCACTTGCTCTACTCTCTCCATATAGTGGTGATACAGAAGTGACACCAGCCAAGTACTGACACTGAAATTTTTGTCCCAAATGTATCTTGAAAGTAAAAATCTAATGCCTTTAATAATTATGTTCTTGCACTTAAAGACATTGCATTGCATCATCATAATACATTTTATCAGGCTGGAAACATTAGCAGATGATAATAACCATGTTATAAACTGGTTATTGAGAAATTTCTAATGCTGTTGGTGAAAGTAAACCCCTTCCCTCAAAGAGACATGTGCTAATTCCTACAGTCCACAAATTTATCAGGCTACATGGAAAAAGGCAATTAAGGATTTTTACTACCTCACTAGCTGACTGAAGACGTAGCCATCATTCAATCTGAGGCTTTACAAGGAGAATGAACAGGTGTTTGCATGGAGGTTGCTTCATGCTTTGCTATTGGGAAGCACAACAGAGTACAGTGAAGAACATGTTCATATGGAATTGATATTGTGCTATTTTGTGAGACAAACACAATGTCAAATAGCAGTCTACAAAAACAATCCTGGACTGAAACACCTATATTAAACAACTTTATATTTTCTTAAACCATGTTTTTCAGGCATGGGAATAGTGAACATGCATCTGAGTAATAAAATTGGGAAGAACAGTGAAAAAACAAAAGGGGGGTTGATACATCCATACATCCATTGTGAGATATAATAATAATAATATATTATATATATAATATATAATATTATATATATATCGAAGAAGAGAGGAGGAGAGAGAGAGAGAGAGAGAGAAAGAGAGAGAGATGTTTTTGGAAAAATGATTACCATGTGAATATACTTGCTATTTTGATGTGCATAGAACCTTATTTTTTCAACTAGGATTGGAATTCGATTAATTATACATTCTTGAATGAAAAAATTATGCAGGATTCTGTATAGCTAGCAAATTGCTAGCAGAAAACTTTTGTTCTCATTCTGCTCCCAAGTTAAGTGCATACTCTGCTTTATGATTTTTACTGTAACTCAAAATCTACACAATTCCTAATTGAAATATTTTGACTGTCTAAATTTTAGCACACTCTAGACAATACAATACATTTCAAACCATATTGAACAATTTGGTGCAAACCACAGTTAACTCACGAGAGACTTAAAATGATGATAAATGATGGAATTAGTTAGGATAAGTTACTTCTGACACTGAAAATGATTTCTAAGTGACATTGGGATGGAATAAAATCAAGGCATAAAATGTAAATCATATTTGACAGGGAAAATTTTCAGAAACTAGGAGATAGTTTTTGTCATGAGTGTGTAGACAGAAACTTAAATAATAATAAATGGAAAATACAGTTTTGGGTATCCTGGGCAAAAAAAAAAAATATGCAGAAGAAAATTAAAATACATTAGAGATTTATGAAAAAAATATTCTTATTCCTTTATTGTTTGTTGAGTTGTTTGTTTGTGTGAGAGAGGTTCTCCCTATAGCACCAGGTGGCCTGGAACATGATATGTAAACCAGGCTTGCCATGATCTCACATAGACCACTCTTTGCCTATGGCCCTGCTGGGATTGAAAGCTTGAACCACAACAATCAGCTTATTCTTATAACTCTGGGCATTATATATGATTTTACTAGATTAATCATTTGATTGAAGAAAATACTAATGACTTATGTATGAATAAAACTATATTGACTCATGACAAACATGTCTAGGATAGACATTGTCATGGCAGGATCTATGACCCTCATGATTCCTGATGTTTCTTATGTCAGTTATACTGGTAAAGATGAGCAATGTATTCACATTTAATTAATATGAATCAAGGAAAACATATTTATATTTAATGTTTGTAAGTAGATAAACTCAAAGAGAAAGGATAATATATATATATATATATATATATATAAAATCAATTAAGTGTAGGACATATGGAGTCTATACATAATTTCAGCATCAACTTTGCTCTTAACTCATTATCTTCTACCATTTGATATCTTTCTCCATTTGATGTTTTTCACAAAATTTTTAAACTCATTTTAAGAAATAATTAATTTGAGAAGAATGTATAGTACAAAGGAGCAAATGCAATTTAGTGGTTAATATAAAAGGTTTGTGTGTGTGTGTGTGTGTGTGTGTGTGTGTGTAAAACTAATTATTGATATGGACCAGTCTTTTTGAGTTTACATCTCTATGTTTATTTCAAATTAATAACTTTTATTTATAGTTCTATTATCAATGTAATGTCCACTGTAAATTTGACCTTTCCATTTCCTAGTAATAAAGTTTATTTTATTTCACTATGTCATAGCTATTTATTGTTTTAAATCCAGAATCATTGTTGTAATTCTTCATGAAATTCTAATTTTATTTTTAATTGTGAGTTTTTGTATTATGTATATGCTATGTGTTTGGAAGCTTGCGTGTGTGTGTGTGTGTGTGTGTGTGTGTGTGTGTGTTTAATGATTGTTATGATTGTTGTATGTGATAAGAGTGTTGTGGTGTATTTTTGTACTGTATGTTGTTTTTCTGGAATGTCATATGATTACACTATGTGTGATATATGTGGGGTGTATAATTCCATGGTATGGATGTGGTGTGCATATATGTGTATGTGCATTCTGTGTGTATAGTAGGTTGTCTTAGTAAATATTCCTATTTGGGGAGAGCAGTGAGCTCACTGGGCTCAGATTTTTTTTAATTTTCTGCTCCACCTCCTCTCCCATTGTCCCATGGGTGAGACAAACCAAGGAACAGAGGCTCCAAACTTTTGCTTAAGGGGATTTTTTGTTTTAAGAGTTTAAAGGGGTTCCTAGAGAGCCAATGATGGAGGCTTCCACATACTTCACACCACAAGCACCTAAAGCCATGTCCATACCAGGCCACTCCCACTCTGGACCCTCTGCCACCATGGAGCCTGCTGCTTCCTGGAGCCAACTGTGTGCTGGGCTTTTCAAGCCCTTAGCCCCTCCCTCTAGGTAAACTGGAGGGGAGGGGTGGCTGGTTCTCCTTTTCCTCCCTTCCAGGGACAGTCCATTCAGATGAGAGTACACTTATGCCACATGGGTGATGTGGATTGTATGTGTGATGTGTGGTATGAGTATGGTGTGTGGTTCTGCCTGTGTGTGTATATGTGAGTGAGATGTATGTGGATGTACAGATGTGGTGGCTGTGTTGTGTGCTGTGTTCTTTGTGGAGGGTTTATTGTGTGTCATTTTGCTTGTGTGTATGTTTGTGTGTTGTGTGTGAATGAATAAATATGGTGCTTGCATTGAATATGTATTGTGTGCTATGTGATGTGCATGATAGGCAGATGTGCATTTTGTGAGTCATGCTTGTTCCAGTGTGTGTGTGAAATATGTGGTATATATCATGAGTGTATATTCATGTGCTCTGTGTTGTGTTTCTGTTGTGTATAGCATTTGTAGTGTTTAGATGTATATGATATGTGTATGTGGAGGCTGTTGTGAGTGTGTCATTTATTCTCTGTAGGTGCATATGTTGCGCATATGTATGTATGTGTTGAGTGTGGTATGTTAATGAGTAGAGTTTGTAGTGTCTATATGTGTGTGTCTGTGTTATGTGTGTCAGTGGTTTAGTTTGTATGACCTGTACTGTGTGTCAGTTTGTTTGTGATGTGCACATGTGTGCATGTATGTTGTGCTGTGTTGTGTGAAGTATATGTGCAGTGTACCATGTGATTGGTTTTACATTTTTTTTGTAGTATGCATATTGGATCTTGCATTTGCGGTATGTGTATGTGTATGATTGATGTGCAACTGTGGTTTGTTGGCATTATATACATATAGATATCTTCTGTGGAGGTTTGTGTGCATATCTGTGTATGTATGATGTGTGGGGTATGTGTGCAGCAGGTATATAACAGGTATAACAGTTTACATTATGTATAGTATGTGGTAAGTGATGTTGGTGTATGTGATAATTGTGTGGTGGAGTATATAGTATTTGCATGGACTGAGGCATTTGTGACATCTTTCTGTTGTGTATAGCAAGTGCGGTTTGTGTATGTGCTATATTGTATGTGGCGTGTGGATGTGTGTGGTGTGGTATGAGTCTGTATTATATGGTATGATGTGTTTTATATGTGGGGGCAGTGTGGTATTTGTGTGTGGTTTATCTATTGTGTATGTGTGTAGTGTGTATGTATGTGATGGTTTGTGGAAGTGTGATGGGTGTAGGTTTGTTATGTGTGATGTGTACATAGTATACATATGTGTATTTTGTATAAGGTATTTTATTTTATGTATGCATGTGTGTAGTGTATGTTAATAGTATGTTGTGGTTGTGTAGTGTGTGTATGATAGTTATGTGTGCTGGGTGTATTATATATTTGTGTGTTTTGTATAGTGTGTTTTATTTTTTGTATGTGGTTTATGATGTGTTGTGTAAACATTGTAGGGGTGTGTGTGGTGTCTGATATTTTCTGTGGGGGTAGTATGTCTGGTAGTATGTCTGATATTTATTTGTCATATGATGTGTGCATATAATGTGTGATGTATGTGGTGGTGTGTTTGGTCTATGTGTGTGTGGGTGGGTGGTATGTGTGTATGTGGTGTTTGATATGTATGCTTGGTGGTGTATGTGTTTGTGTGGTGTGCACACATTTGGATTTTACAATGTATGAACTGGACAAAGACAAAAATGTACCATATTTAGATATAAATCACCCCAAACAAAAAACATCCCTCATATTAACTTACTATTGATGTTTAACATGCAAAATAATCTCTGAGGAAAAAGATGTATCAGAATATGTGAGTTTTGTTCAACTAAAAAATTATGCCAATTTCATGAAGAAGTGTGGACATATTTCTGAATGTATAAACTCTAAAAACTACCTGAAAAAACAAAATCTTTGAATTTTAACACATGAAGAAAAATAAGACAGAAGTACTAATGTCACAGAAACCATCGTGATTTAATTATTTAAATAAGTAGTAGTTGACCTGTGTAGACCAGGTATTCTTTTCTTCAAGTGTTTTGAATCTAAGTATCAATATACAGAAATATATTTCTTTATTTCACATTTTTATTCTCAAGGAATTATATATTTGAGTCATATAGCAAACAACTATTCAGTTTCAGTAATCACAGCAGCAAACTACTTCATAGTTGACAGCTGTGAGGGAAGTATTCGCCCAGATTGATCCATTCCATTGTCAGGAAATCTCCAAAATGGAGTTTGTCTACATCTTGAATACAGCAATCCAAACATGTAAGATTAGTCAAGTATGTCACCAAGGACAACAGTGTAGAATGATGGATAAGAAAAAATTTTCACATCTCTAAATGATAAGAATTAAATAATTTATGACCAGATGGAATATGAAAAATGGATATGAAAATGTGATCATTAATGAAGGATAAAGTTCTAATTGGTTACTATAACAAAAGGAAAGTTATTAACTGCTAGTCAATTCTAAAAGACCTTTGAATTAATTCCATATTTCACAGTCTATTCAAGGGAGAGAGAGAGAGAGAGAGAGAGAGAGAGAGAGAGAGAGAGAGAGAGAGAGAGAGAGAGATAGGATGATTCATTGCTTTTAGCATAGGTATGTACATAAAATATATGCTTTATAATTCCAGTAAAAACTGTGGATGTTCGTTATACATTTAAGTAATAAAACATTATTTCTGAAGAATATGTTAAAATATGCATTCCACATCAGATAAATTTAACTTTTATACTATTTTTGTAATAAAATTTTATTCTATTTGTAATAAAAATATCTCCACTGAATTTTTTAAGTGATTTCGACACATAGAATGTTAATTGTTTGGTTATACTGTTTTTTCACTGTTGAAGTATTTAAACACAACATAAAGGTAAAATATTTATTTATTTATTTATTTTTGTCTTTTCAAGACAGCGTCTCCCTGTAGCCCCAGCTGTCTTGGAACTCACTCTGTAGACCAGGCTGGCCTTGAACTCGCAAAGATCTGCCTGCTTCTGCCTCCCAAGTGTTAGGATTAAAGGCCCGGCTGAAGGTAAATTATTTATAACTTAATTATTCAGTAAGAAGAAAATGAATTACTAAAGCTAGAAATTTCAACAAGCTATATAAATTAATCACATATTTTTCTCAGCTAATTTGTTTATACTGAACATGCTAATTTTATTTCGTTGTTTCAAATGGTTAGATTTTGTTTTTACCATGATTATGGGGAGCCATCTTAGGTTGAGAACATTGAAATTAAAAAGATCAAAATGACAGTAAATAAATTCATTCTAATGTTGCATATGAAAGGTATTGTCTGAGAATGACTGTCTTGTTGGCAGGATAAAATTTTCTTTTAAAGCCACATTTTAAAATTAATTTTAAGAAACTACCTAAATGAAAGGAATATATTATACATACCAATGGTATTTTTCTTATATGGTCTTTTGAGTACATATTGATATTAGATAGATAGATAGATAGATAGATAGATAGATAGATAGAAAGATATATGAAAATACAATGAAGCTAATATATTTTCTATATTCTATTAAACTTCTGATATGTTGATTTGGAAATAACGATGTTTATAATTGATTTTAGAGGAAGACTGCAAAAGTTTGAATTTCAAAATTGAATTCTCATTCTTCAATTAAGTTCAGTTACTAACACATTATCTTTGTTAAATTTTTATTTGTGTTTCACCTTAAACACTTGAGAACTCATTAACTAGAAAAAATAAAGCATTTCTATGCAACATTTATATGGTTAAAATCAAGGTAGCAAAATAAGTAACAATATTAATATTATGTATTAGTTAATGCAAGTAAATCTTCAATAATATAAAAATATAAAAAATATCCTAGGATATGAACAGAATTGGGTGACAATTTTC
Source organism: Rhizomys pruinosus (assembly GCA_009823505.1). Lineage (NCBI taxonomy): Eukaryota > Metazoa > Chordata > Mammalia > Rodentia > Spalacidae > Rhizomys > Rhizomys pruinosus. Next base: position 306,914 of record VZQC01006636.1, read on the forward strand.
TGCACTGTGGCCATAACTCTCTAACACCTATACTTAGAGATACAAATAAGTAAATAATTTTAGTGACATATTCACTTGTCTTTAGAGTTTATAGGTGAACTTATAGCAATCTGATAGAGCATTAACTTCCAGAATATATAAACTACTCAAAAAACAAAGATGTAAGAAAACAAATGACCCCCTCAAGAGATGGATTGAAGAGCTGAAAAGAGACTTCACAAGTGAGGAAGTAAATATGACTGATAGACATCTCACAAAGTGTTCAACATCATTAATAGTTAAGGAAATTAAAATTAATAGTTAAGCAAATTAAAACCACTTTAACATATCATCTCTCTCCAATAAGACTGGCTAGGATCAAGAAAACAAATGCTGGAGAGGATGTGGGGAAAGGGGAACACTCATCCTCTGCTGGTGGGAATGTAAGCTTGTACAACCACTATGGAAAACAGTGTGAAGAACCCTTAAAAGACTGAAAATGAACCTACCACCTGACCCAGTCATACCACTCCTGGGTATATAACCACAAGACTCATCCTACTGCAGAGATACATGCACAGCCATGTTCACTGCAGCTCTCTTCACAATAGCAAAGAGTTGGAACCAATCCAATTGCCATTAAACCAATGAGTGGATAGAGAAAATGTGGTACAACTAAACAATGGAGTTCTATGCAGCAATAAAGAAAGATGACATCATGAACTTTGCAGGTAAATGGATGAAACTAGAAGTTATTATGCTAAGTGAGTTAATATAGTTCCAGGAAAACAATCAATGAATGGAATCCCTCATTTGTGGATGCTAGCATCAAGGCAATCTGAGTAACATTAATGTTATATTTCTCTTTATTTAAAACCAACTGTGTTCTTAGAATGTGAATCCCTTAATGGACTCTAGAATGAACCTACTGCCTATTTTCAGACTTTATAATTATGGTACAAAGGTGGCTGGCATGTTTGCATATTTTAGAGCAATATAAAATTTAAAGGGAAAAATGTGGATCCCAAAAGATGATTTGGAAATAACATATTGTTTATTTTCTTTTTTTTGACATTTTTTATTGATGCTTTGTGCATTTCATACATCATTTTCCAATTCAGTTCAGGCATATTTCCCTTGCCCTTCCCTCCCACCCCCACCCACACCGAGATTATGCATTCTGCCATAACTGTCCTGCATATTTCTCTCAGTTTTTTTTTCCATTTTTTAGCTATAAGTGATAATCCATGAGTACAAGCATCCTTCATGTAAAACCAATTTGCAGGCTGTTGTGCCCAAACCCCCACAGCCCCAACTTCCAGCGTGTGGTGAGGGGTTGTATGTTCAATCATGTTGATCAAATGAGGATCCAGATTACATTGCTGTAGTTTCACCATTCACCCCAATCGCAGCCCTTACATTCTACCACGCCCCCTCTTCCACAAATTATTCTCTGGGCTTAGAAAAGGGGCACAGGTAGATGAGAAGCAGAACAGTCCACTCTTTCTGGAGCTGTTGTCTTGGACTCTGGTCAATTCTCGCTGTTTCCTTTCATGGGCTGACAGTTTGTCCAGGAATAACCTTTCGATCCTACTAATGAAGCACAAGCAATTAGATATATAGGTATTTAAACAGCATTAATATTTATGGTAGGTTACTTTGGTATAGACACATATGTTTAGATGATATGTTGATCCATGAATTACATTTTATCCTCTTAAATATGACAGGGTATTACTGTGGCTTATAACATCTCCTAACCTGTAGAGGATGTAAGCTTGTGACATCAGCCATGGGTTATTCCTCCAAGGAGAGAGCCAATAGCCAATTAGATTTGGGATATACAGGCATATGGCTGCCTCAACTGCACAGTATTTCTAGGCAGGTGAGGTGTAGCTGGTGCTGACGGTGGAGTCTTGCTTGACTCAGGGAGACCCACATTTGTTTTATTGGTTTAGTGGCCTTTGGTAACACTCTCTGGTGTTCCAGAGGCCATCTGTACACTTGCATGTGTGGTCTCAATACATCTTTCCCATGTTAACGTCAGGTCTTCAGCAGCAGGGCCTTATCGCCTCTCTTCTTGCAGGTATCCCAGTTTAGAGGCAAGGAGCCTTTACCTTTTGTGGGGCCTTAGATCCCCTGGCCAACATCTCCCTGGTAGAATAATCCATTACTGATGTCAGAGCTCCTGTATTGATATATTTTGCTTAAGTGCATAGTTTAAGGACTTTAGTATTATATTTGGTTCTGAACAGAGAATAATCCTTTTCACAGTTCTTATGTCTATTAGTCAATTAAAGAAGGCAGTTTTACCAGTTTTATAAGAGATTACCTCTATAATAGTTGTCTCCAATTTACAGTTGGAGAGCNGCAGTTTTACCAGTTTTATAAGATTACATCGATCTAAATAGTTGTCTCAATTACAGTAGAGAGCGACCATACAATCATCATATTCCTTGTTTTGGGGGGGAGGTAGAAAGTTCTCTATAAAACCTTTGGCGGCACCTAGAAGGTAAGATTTTCATTAGGAATCTCCATTTTAAATAGTTGTTTCCATTAGGGCCACAGAAGGGGTTTCCATGTTATATGGCAATCTGAGGCTTTTCTTCCTTCGATGTTCCAGCATGGGTCAACCTTTCAGTTGGCACTTTCTGGTACATCCTACTCACTGCAAAGCTTATCTTTTCTTTCTCACCGTTAAGGTGGTTCACATTTTGTCCTGTGGGGAACACACAAATCTTTGCCATAGTTTAGTTATAAGGATTTGAATTGCAAGGTTTTTGACGAGAAGTTTCATGTCTGATGCTGTACCCCCCTTTTTGTTTAAACCCATGAATCCCAGAGAGCAGTTGTATTGAGATACAATAACTGTATGGGGTGGAATCAAGGCGCGTGTTATCATCTATTTACACCATGCCCTATTTGGGTGCGTATGAGAATATAACTCTGGGGAAAAACTTAATTTTTAATGTTAAATCAATTTAAAGAGAATGCTACAAGTTATACTGTACAACAGAGAAAACTATAGAGAACATTTGTATGTGCCAATCCCAGAGTTAGTGCTCTACAAATTTATGTAAAACAAATGGGGACAACAGCGCTTTATATCTCCATTTAACTCGATCCATTACCGTTTTTATATCGAGTCCGTAAAGCCAGTTGTTATAATTACCATAGTTACTTCTACTAAGTAACTAAAAAAACACATGTATCCTTGTAGACAGTTTCTAGGCAAAAACTGGGTACTTGTTGAAACTCATGTCAATTAAATATGCATTTGAATATATACACCCGTGTCCCTCACCACTCACCGCCTTCCCCCCCTTGCGCAGTCAACATTCAGTCCATTTTCTGATGCAGTCTTTCTGTGTTGTTCTTTACTGATGCTTCCCTCTCCCATGCAGAATATGTTATATCTGGGTTAGTTGGTAACTAGCATTCCACATATAGGGACAACAATGTTAGTCGTTTTGTTTTTCTGGGAACTGTGTTTACTTCACTTAATATAATGTCTCTAGCTTCATCACATTTACCGTGGCAATGTTCATGATGTTGTGCCCTCTTTCCACTGCATAGAACTCCCATTTATATTATGTACCATATCATTTCCAATGGCAACCCATGGAAGAAGACTTCCAAGTTTCTGATTATATGCAAAAAAAGGGGGAAGAAAGAAATGTCATGGAGATATTAGTAGCTTCCAAGGACATAGGGTAACTGGCAGTTAGGGGCAGGCACTTTTTGCTATTGTGAACAGAGCTGCAGAAAATATAGTGTGCATGTATACTTTGCGTAAGATTGTGTCTGTGTTGGTAGATACCCAGGAGTGGTATGACTGGGTCCCAAATGAAGTCTCGTTTTTACGTCTTCTAAGGGTTTTCCATTACTGCTTTCCATAGTGGCTTTGTATGAGCTTACATTCCCACCAGCAATGGATGAGTGTTCCGCTTTCTCCACAACTCTCCAGCACTTTGGGATCATTTGTTGTTCTTGATCCTAGCCAGTCTTTGGAGTAAGGTGATATCTCAAGTGGTTTTAATTTGCATTTCCTAATTATCAGAGATGCTGAGCACTTTTACGTTTTCCGGCATCTCTATTTCCTCCTGTGCTGAAAGTCTCTATTCAGATCTTATGCTGGTCATTCTGTTTGAGTGTTTTTCATTTGTTTTCTTTTCTCTTATGTTTTTGAGTAGCTTGTATACTCTGGAGTGTAATGCTTTCAGATCTGTCTGCAGTAAAGGTTTTCCTCCACCTCTGTGGGTTTTTTCTTCACATTCCTTTATTTTTCTTTTTGATGTACAGAGCTTCTTGAGTTTAAGGCAGATCCCATTTGGTCAATTGCTTGATCTATATTCTTGTGAAGCTTGCCTGTTTGATTTAGGAATGTCTTTTGCTACACCTGTCTCGTGTAATCATGCTGCCAAGTTTCTCTTCTATCCACCTTCCAGAGTTCGGGTTTCACATTTGAGTCTTTGGTCGTTCTGGGTTGACTTTTTACAGGGTGAGAGGTAGGGTTCTAATTTCATTCTTCTCCAAGTGGTTATCCAATTTTTGCCCAGCACCACTTGCTTAAAAGATGACTTCTTTCTCCCATTGTGTAATTCTTGGCCCCTTGTCGAATATTATGAGGTGGCTGCAATTTTTTGAGCTCCAGGTTTGGATCTTCAATTTTTATTCCATTGGTCAATGGTCTGTTTTTCTGCCCAACCAGGCTGTTTTTTATGACGATAGCCCATGTAGATATTTTGATGTCTGATATAGCGATCCCCCTGATTGCTCTTTTAACTCAGGGTTGCTTTGGCTATTCGGAAGTCTTTTGCTTTTCCAATGAAATTGAAGATTTTTTTTCCAGCCTGGAAGAAATTCTTGGGATTTATTGGGATTTGCATTAAATTGTACAGAAAGTTTGGGTGGATGGACATTTTTACTATAATTTATTTTTCAATCCATGAGCAATGGGGGTTTTCCAGCTCTGATGTCTTCCTCAATGTTCACTTTTCAGGGGTTAAACATTTTTGGTTGTAGAGATCCGGGTGTCCTTGTTCTGGTTTGTTCCTAGGTATTTTATTGTTTTTGAGGCTGTTGTGGTTGGGGAAAGGTCTCCTTGTAGTCCTTTTTCGAGTTGCTTGTTGTTGGTGTAAAGAAAGTTTATTGAATTTTTCTAGATTTTTTGTATCCTGCCACTTTACCAAGCTCTTAATCGTTTCTAGGAGTTTTCTTGGTGGAGTTTCTTAGCATCCCTTAGTAGGGACAATCATATCATCAGCAACACGAGATAGCTGGCTTTCCTCCTTTTCCATTAGAACTCCTTTAATTTCCTTTTTTGCCTTATTAACCCGCAGCAAGGGTTTCCAGCATCTATATTGAAAAGGAGTGGTGACAGAGGGGCACCTTGCTAAGTTCCTAACCTTTAAAGGGGAATGTTCTGTCATTTCCCCACGTCAGGATGATAATTGGCTGGGGTTTACCTGGTATATAGGCTTTTATTACATTGAGGAATATCCCTTCAGACCATGTCCTCCAGGACTTTAAACATGTAAGGATGCAGAGATTTTGCTGAAAGGCTATCTCCGCTACAATGAGATGGATGGTGTGGTTTTTGTCCTTTCAATCATTGATTATGTTTGTGATGATGTTTCATGATTTTCATATGTTGCGAACCATCCTGCATCTCTGGTAGGAATCCACATACAATTTCATGTGGATGATTTTCTTGATGTGGTCTGTAGGCGGTTTGCCAGAATCCTGTTTAGAATTTTGGCATCTGGTGTTTGTTTATTAGGGATATGGGTTTATAGTTCTCCTTTTCAGTTGTTATCTTTCCCTGGTTTTTTGGTAGTAGCGAATGCTGGCTTCATCAAAGGATTCTGGAGAGAGCCCCTCCGTTTGTATCCTTCTAAAACAATTTAACGTAGTAATGGATTGTATGTCTGTTTCAAATATTTTATAGAATATCTGCTGTAAAACCATCCATGGCCTGAGCATTTTTTTGGTTGGGAGGTGCTTATTACATCTCGATTTCTTCCTGTACTGTTGGTTGTTTAAGACTGTCGATCTCTATCTTGGAAGCTTTGGGGGATATCCCAGGATTTAGATATTCATCCATTTCTTCTAGGTTTTCACAAACTTAGTAGAAATATAAGTTTTTGAAGTAGTCCCATACTGATTGTCTGGATTTTTTCATTGTCTGTGTATATTTCTCCCTTATCGTCACAAGATTCTTTTGATTTGGGAGTGTTGTTTCCGCTGTTTCCTTTTTGGTTAACTTGGCTTAGCGATTCTGATCTAATCTGTTTATATTCTCTCAAGAAGCAACTTTGGATTCACATTGATTTTTTGTCATGGTGTTTCTTTGTTTCCTATTTCAATTGATCTCTGCTCTGATTTTTGTTACTTCTTCTCGTCTGCTGCGTTTAGGGTTCATTTGTTGTTGTTCTTCACGTATATTTAGCTGCAGTGTTGTAGATTCATTCACTTGTGCTCTTTCTGTTTTTTTTTTACTGTAGGCACTTAGGTCTATAAACTTCCTCTTAGGATTGCTTTTTAAAGTGTCCAAGGTTTTTGCTGTGTTGTGTATTATCTTGTCACTTCAGTTCCAGGAATGTTTTATGTCTTTCTTGCTGTCTGTTCTCTTGGACCCCTCATTTATTCCAGGATGGGTGTGTGTTTAGCTCCCATGATGTTTCCTGTATGTTGGTGGGTTTATTCTGGTGTTGATCATTGCATTTACGTTGCACTGTGGTCTGGATAGGATGACAGTGAGATTATTTACATCAGATTATTATTTGTTGATTTTTTTTTCCTGTGTCAGTAATGGTTATTTTGGAGAGTTTTCCAGGGATGTGTGAGTTAGAAGAGTATTTCTGGTGTTTGGGTGAAAATATTCGATAGAGGTCTTTGAGGTCCATTTGGTGTATTCTGATCATTTAGTTCAATGTCCTCTCTGTTTATCCTTTGTCCTGTTGATCTGTCTAGGGGACTTATGGGGTATTGACGTCCTAGTATTAGGTGTGCTGGGGTTTATCTGTGCTTTGAGATCCTGGAGATTTTCTTTATAAAGTTTGTTGCACCGGTGTTTGGGTGCATATTGTTTATGATTGTGAAATCTTCATCATTAATTGTTCCTTTAATAAGATTTAATCGCCCTCTTTGTCTATTTTATTTCTTTTGCTTTTGAAGTCTATTTCGTCTGATATAGAATAGCCCACCTGCTTTCTTTTTGGTCCTTGGCTTGAAATACTCTCTTCCATCCTTCCCTTAGTGTGTGCCTATCCTTGAGATTGAGATGGGTTTCTTGTAGACAGCATATAGATGGGTTTTGTTTCCTAATCCATCTCTCCCGTCTGTGCCTTTTTATTGGGGAGTTTAGCCCATTATTTAAGGTTATATTGAAAGATGGATTGCTTCCTTCACTTTATTTCCATTTGGACTTCTAGCCTCTGATTTTGCTCCTATGGTTTTGTTTTTATTAGTTTCTTTTCCTAAGTGTTTGAGGATTGTTGCTCCTCTCTTCTGCCCTTTGAATTGCTTCAAGTATTTTATGAAGAGTTGGTTTTCCAGATAGGTATTCCATCATCTTGTTTATGTCATGGAAGATTTTTCTCTCTCCTTCAACTATAATCGACATTTTTGCTGGGTAAAGTATTCTGGGTTGGCATCCATAGTCCCTTAACACTGGGAATGCTTTGCTCCATGTTCTTCTTGCTTTCATGGTTTGAGGCGAGAAGTCAGTTGTGATTCTGATGGGTTTCCCTTTGTATGTGACTTGTTTTTCTTTTGTAGCTCTCAGAATTTTGTCTTTGTTTTGGGCATCTAGCATTTTAACAATGATATGGCGTGGGGTTTTTCTTTTCTGATCTTGTCTATTTGGCGTCCTATGTGTTTCTTGTATTTGTATGGGTTTGTCTATTTTTAGTTTGGGGAAATTTTCGTCTATTATTCTGTTGAAGATCTGATCAATACTATTTTCTTGAGATTCTTCTCCTTCCTCTATTCCTATGATGTGGAGGTTTGATCGTTTCATAGTGTCCCATATTTCCTGGATGTTCCACTTTTGTGTATTTTTAATTTTTTCATATTCTTTATTTGAGCATTTTAATTGCTCTGTATTATCTTCCAGATCTGATATTCTTTGTTCTGCTTCCTCCATTCTACTTCTGAGGCTTTTTCCTTTTCTTTCTTCTTGATTGAACGTGTGTTCTTATTCCTTTTTCGTTTCATCCTGTGTTTTATTTAGTACTTCCATTTCCTACATATTGTTTATTTTCAGATGACATGATTTTAGTACATGTGTGACATACATAAATACATATGGTGAAACAGTACTGATTGGTGAGAACAACAACAGCTAAAGAAATGAAGCAGTAGAGTTTTTCCCACCCCCCAAAATAATCTTCTACTTTGAAAAATTTTGAAAAGACTCAGAAGGGGAAACAGGACATATATAGCAGACTGCATGAACTTGGGATGGGTAGGGGACATGGAGGGGAAATGAGTCTGGATTTAACTAAGAATTGATGTATGAAAGGCACAGGACTTCAATAAAAGAAAAAAAAATAACTACCAATTTCACCAGTACTCAAAGCATGATGATATTATTTCCCACCATTTACAGTTGACTGCTATTTATTTTCAATAATTATGGTTTGTAGCTTGATGTTATAAGCATATATTATCAAATAATAATTTGATTCTATACTGAGGTTTGTATTGATCTTCCTTTTATTTCTCCAGTGCAATATAAAAGGCCATGTACTGACAGGCAGTTAATACCATGTGTGAGCTCTAACATCTAAATTAAAAATAGGTGCACTCTTCTATTTCATGGTAAAGTTATATTTGTCATATAAAAACAAATTAAGGGGCTGGAGAGGTGGTTCACTGGTTAAGAGCCCTTGCTGCTCTTGCAGAGGACAAAGGTTCAATTCCCAGCAACTACATACATGGTGGTAACAACTGCCTGTAACTCCAGTTTCATCCATAACTCTAGTTCTAGGGAAATCTGATCCCCTTTTCTGACTTCTGCAGGCACTGCATGCATGGGGCCACTTACAAACATGCAGGCAATACATTCATAAAAACAAAAAAAATAAAATATTAAATATATCAATATGCACTGCTTGCCAGATTTCAATTAGTTCAAACTTGGAGGAGTTGCTATCACACTTTCTACTTACAAGATAACCTGTTTTATAAAATGTGAACATAAATGACCTCAAAAGGGCAGTTTGATAAAGCATCTGCAAAAATTGACTTCTGACACCGCTTGATATCATCTTTACTGTTCCATCAAATATGTAAATGAACAACCTAGAATTGGGACATGAATAGGAGGATCTTTCACATAAAATAAAAATTTCATATAATGAAATTATTCTCCTGGAGGAATCAAATAAGTATATTATTACTGAAAGAATATTTATGAGAAAGAATTTCTACTATATCAATATAAAACTAATACTAGTGGTTCTAGAGCAGAAGGTAAGGTGCAGAAGATAAGAGAGGGGTTCTCAATAGCATCAAACTGTACTGTATAAAAATAGTAAAATTTCATTTAAAATTAGGTTAAAAGAAAACCTGTGAATGTGAGCATGCCCTTGGGTATATATGTTATTATGATTTGGTGGTGATGATATTAAATATTATCAATATACTAAAAGTAAAATCCTGTATTAAAACAATTGGCTAAATTAGTATATGTCTTATGTATATTTTCACAGAAATACTGTAAGTTAAACCATTTACTTTTTGATTGATATTAACCAATATCAGAAAGAGAAATCATCCAAGCTCTTAGATGCAAATAGTAACTGATTAATAAGTTAAAGAAAGAAATTTTGCACATAATCTACAAAGCAAAGTGAAACACAAATTTTTTTAAGTGTCAAGAGCCTATGGAATTCTGATTCACAGGATTAGGTAATACAAGTGAGCAACACTATTACAACTTGGATTTGGTTCCATAACCTTCTGAGAGCTCAGCTCTACCAGAAAGAAATCATGTTTATCCCATGATTTAAACCATACATTTAAAATTATGTATTTAACCCTGAGAGAGCAGTTAAATAATATTTGAAGAACTGGAATGTCTAACGTGGCATTCCTCTTTAGCTACTGAGCTGCATAGCCATGCGTACATTTTATCAGCAAAGAAACATATCTACTTTTTATAGGTATTACTTATGGGTGTTTATAAGTATTATTCTTCCTTCCCTCTCCTTCTCTTCTCCTTTTTTTAGCCCTTTTACTTTCACTAATTTAAACTGATTCATCTATATAGTTATAGTTTTCACTTAAAAATTTAATTTGCCTTACTACATCTTTCACATTGATTCCTTCTTCATTTATGTATTTAATATTTATAATTTTTGAATATTTCACGAGTATTTTACTTGCATCATTTACATCCCTTAGAAAGCTGTCCAAATTGTATCGTATTTCCACCATTCCCCCCCTCAATTTATCATCTTCTTTGATATTTGTTGGTACATACACATTAATACAGTTTTACATACAAACCACATACACACATATTATATATACACATATAGAATATACTAAGTGTATTTAGTATTTACATGCTTAGGTGTAAATGTATTTAGGGATGATCACTTGGGATTAGATATAGAGTGCTAGTACCTGGAAAAAATAATTCTCCCCTAATACATACTGATTGCTTGTAGATCTTCATTTCCAGTCAGGACCCAGTTACCATCTCACTATCCACATCTTGCCTAGCATAGCTAGAATGCCTAACCTTTCAGCTGGTGTCCTTTTCCTCTGGTTCTTACAAAACTTTTCTTTGATGTTCACTGAGCCTTATGTGTAGAGGCTCCATTTTAGATATATGAGATGGTGTGGATTACCCCAAACTCACTTATTTCCCCTTGTGGAAATATGTTTTGCAAGAGATGTATCTTTGATGAGTTGTGAGACCTACAATTGCTTGTGAATATAAGGATATACATTTAGAATATAGCTAAATTATATTGGTCTAGGAATGTGTTAGTAGTAGCATCTTACCTGTGGTCTATGATTCATCTAAACATATGTACTATGATATGTTTACAGTATCATTCATGAGTTCTGCCCTATTTAACAAGCCTAAAGTCAAATTAGACAGCTATGGATTGCTCTCAAGACAAAACAGTCACCACTGAGGTCCAGCATGTTGGTGCATGCCTTTAATCCCAGCACTTTGGAAGTAGAGGCAGGTGGATCTCTGTGAGTTCAAGGCTAGCCTGGTCTACATATTGAATTCCAGGCTAGCTAGGACAATAGGGAGACACTGTCTCAAAAAGACAAAAAAAATACCAGTCACCATTGCCAATAGGGATCATTTCTTAGACTGTCCATTTTTGTGGTAACTGTTGTCATTGGAGAGCTTTATTTTTTAGTAGAACCATCAGTCCATTTATTTGCCTTGGCACCTTTCATTGTACATCCTTATACTGTGAGAGATAGACTGGAAGGAAAAATCTGTCAGTCATACCTCAATTGCTACAAGTCCTCGGTCCAAAATATGCAGCATCTTCAGCAAAATGGTAATACCATCTATGGAGGGCAACAACGTGTAGTGCAGAGAGCCTATTGGGTTAACAAGACCAAAAACTTGAAAGGAGATTTTCCTTGTTTAGAGTTGCATATTTGTTCCCTGCCATTGAGTGGAGTCTAATTAGAAAGCTGTTGATTACACCCAAAATAAGTATGTAAAACATTCTATTTAGTTTTTATTATATATTTTGTAGTTATTTAAATATTTTATTTATTATTACTATTTCGTTAATATTTTATTTTTCATTTTTAAGTATATGAATGTGTTGTCTTCAGGTATGTAAATGCACCCATATCTGCAACGACCCTGAAACTGGAGATATGGAGGATTGTTTGCCTTCATGTGGGTTCTAGAATTCAAACTTGGGTTCTCTGTAAGAGCAGCCAGCGCTCTTAACTTTTAAGCTATCTCTCTAACATTCTTAATAATTATAGAGGATAAATAAAAACTACTTCAAGATTTCATCCTATACTAGTCATAATGAATAAGACCAAGAAGACAAATGGCATTAACACTGTTCACTGGTAGTGGAACTGCAACTTGTGCAACCAATGTGGAAAGCAGGTTGAAGAATTCTTAACAAACTGTCAGTGTACCCTACGATTCAATTATAATACTCATTGACATGTACCCAAAGGACACCTTCTAATTATACATCCATGTTTATTGCTTCTCTTTTCACAACAGCTGAGAAATTGAAATAACCTAAATTCCCTCAACTCAGGGATGAATAATGAAAATATGTCACATGTACTCAGTGGAGTTCTACTTAGTGTTAAAAAAAGATGAAATCATGAAATTTGTAGATAAATAAATGGAAAATAGAAATTAGTATACTTAGTGAAGATACTTAGACTAAGAAAAAGAAGTGATGCAAGTTCTTCCTCATAAGCACCAATTCCTCATATGGGACTATTATATACTGATGGAATCACAGGAACCAGGATCCATGGAGGTAAAGAACAAGAAAGAGCCTGAGTGAGGTTCATGGTAGGAGACAGTTGATACCCAGGGGGAAATGAAGAAAATGTGGATATTATATAGAAAAAGAAAGAGGAACGATTATGCAAGTTACCATGGGGGAAAAGGGAAGGTGCTTGAAATAGGAGGAAAATAGGAGAAAGGTATAATCAAGAGGGAAATAGGGAAAATGCAAGTATTTTAATTAGGGAGAGATGAGGCAGATTATACTGGGGGAGAGAGAAGAGAGGTTAATAGTGATTGTGTGGTATGAAAAAACATAAGTAAATGGTTTAGTTCAGTAGCATACTGAAAACATACATACAATTTGTGTGCATGAGTGCATGCATATAACTAAAGGGTATATATCAAGAAGCACTGTGCCAGTCAGGAGAAACCTCCCTTCCAGGTGTTTGTCAGATAGTTCAAGAGATTCCAAAAATAACACAGGTTATTGCCACAGCCCTTGATTACCTTTCAGAACATGATAGGCTTTCTCCTCCTGAAAATATTTAATATTTACACTTCTCTCTACACTCTCCAGGGAGATGTGATGGTTCTGCAAACCAGAAAAAGTTAAACAAAATAATACATAAAATTAAATTGTTTGTTCCTCCCCCTCATCAAACTTCAATGTCCAAACTATAGAAGTTATCAGAGGTATTTAAATAAAATTATTTAAGCAAAATACATGGATACATAAGCTTAGAAATCTACACCAGGAGACACATATGCAAGTCTATTTCTGTGCTTAATGATTTCTTTTATTTCTGTTGTTGTTGCAGTTGTTGTTGTTTTGGGGACAGGGTCTCCCTATAGCCCCAACTTGCCTGGCACTCACTCTGTGCACCAGGCTGGCCTTGAACTCCCAGAGATCTGCTTGCCTCTACCTCCTGAGTGCTAAGATTAAAGGCATGCAACACCATGCCTGGCTTAAAGATGGTTCTTAGCAGCCATGTAGGTGCTGGGAATCGAACCCGAGTCCTTTGCAATAGAAGTCAGGGCTCTTAAACTCTGAGCCATCTCTCCAGCCCCCAAGATTTATTTTGTTTATATTGCTGTGCATGAGCTTTTGTCATGGACACATGGACACCAAATGTATGACTGTTGACGACGGATGCCAAAGCTGTCTCAGATTTCTTGGAACTGGAGTTATGTATGTTTCCAATCCTCTGTGTGTATGATGTAAAAATAGCTATTACTCTTAACCTCTGAGCCATCTGTCCACCCTCACAAATCAAACTTTTAACAAGTGTTTTGTCTGCGGTGCATTTTATCTAATTGGTTGAGGAGATTATATATATATATATATATATATATATATTTGAAAGCATTCAATGATGACATGGGATTATCCATATTGGAAGCTCATGGACCAAAGTAAAATTCCCTCTATTCTTTGAAAGTCTTCCACTTTCAGTCTTCAAGGTTTAATATTCAACAAATCAAGAAGGCAATTAATTGACTTCACAAATCATTTCTCTTCCCAGCATTACACACTTCCAGAGCAATATAAATCATATGGATTATTTTTTTCATTCTTGGAAAAGTAATTGAGGTGAAAAGCCACTGTGCAGTCCCTGATTGAAACAGAGAAATGAACACAAATCAGATTAATAATGGCAGAAAATTATTCTCATAGCTTTTGTTTCCAAAGTCTACTGTACTCACTTGCAATACTGTTCTCACTTGCAATACTTTGGATTCATGGAAGCCACTTCACTGTGCTAGTTTAAAATTAGACTGCTGTGGTTTCCTATCTTCTCTTCACAGAATTCTTAGTATTCCAGCACTTAAGTCTTCTTAGTCACTTGAACACTCTATCTCCACATTGTACAGCTTTTATGGAGTTTGTGCTTTCAAGATATTTATTGCTTGGCAAACTTTCCCTTTTTTCCATATTCCATATTCGAATTTATATTTTGTCCTACTTTCCATATTTTATGGATATGGTCTGATAAGTTATTAACTTTCAGAAATCTGTAGTAAATGTTAGAGAATTTCTTGAACAGCTACCAATTTCAGTGTATTAAAAATCAAATATACCATATAAATGTAGAAATAAAACATAGGTGCAAGCAATACTCTACGTTATTCTAATTATTAATTTTGCAAATGTAAATATACTTCCCAGTATTTGTTGAACTGATATAGTCTTTGAAGGAAAAGTCTGTAATAAGTTAGGTTTACATTTTGTCTGTAAATTAACTTTATGAGATAATCTTCCATAGTGTATGGCCTTGGATTATTCAAGAAAAATAGCAGACATCACTGCTGTTTTTTTTTTTTTACATATCAAGCCATAAATAATAAGCTATTGTAGGCAATAGAAAGATTAAGAGCTGGTTCTGTTCTTCCAGAGGACAGGAAGCTTCTACATGAGAAAGCTCACAACTCTGTATAACTCCAGCTCTACAGAATATGATGTCATCTTTTGGCCTCCACAGGCACTACACTCATAGACACATACCCAAACATGTACATACACATAGCTCAAAAATCTTTCCTAGAATATATTATGAATTTATATTTGTCTAAAATAAACACAATATATTGTTTATTTACTAATAATATATTATAATGTATTATGTTTATTTACTAATAATATATTACATATATACACTAACATATACATATATACTAATAATACATATTACTTATATATTATCAGTAGGATATTTGTCAAATAACTCATTGAAAGAAATAAATGGGAGCTGGAGAGACAGATCAGCCATTAAGAACATTGGCCATTCTTGCAAGGACCTAGGTTCAGTTACTAGAACCAACCTCATAGTTAATAACCATATGTAAATCAAATTTCAGGGTACTTGACACTATCTCCTGGCTTCTGAAGATATTGTATGCATGTCATTCACTTACATATATCCATGCAAAATACTCATACACATAAAACAAATAAGTATCCCAACTACAACTCAGTGAATCTTGTGTTGGAGGTATGTTAGCTAAATGCTGCCTATTGTGAAGACCTAGCTTCTGTTTTTACCCACAGAAAGTATATGGGGAATCATCCTGTTCAAAAATACCTTGAAAATACCTTGAAAATGGTGGGGTCATTGTGATGAATGAGGCTCTGAAGCAGGCAAAGTGTAACCCGAATCTATTTGGGTTTAAAATAACTGACTTTGAGATCAGAGATCTCCCAAGACCTCCTGAAGTGCAGGTACTGGGACCCCCAACTGGGATTATGAAGGCATCTGAAGGAGGTAAGTAAAGCAAGACTTCAACACAGTAAAGAGGAATTTGGGAAAATTCCCTTTACTGTGCAAGGAAAAGCCCATATGTCAGGAACATGAAGAAGAGACAATATAGGAAAGGTGCTGGATAATCTCACACCAAGCTCTACCAGTCCTGTGCAAGATTCCTACATTGTCCAGGACACAGATATCAGAAACACAACCCTGAGCATACTTAAAGAAATGCAGGATTATAAAGAGCAAATCAAATAATTAAAAAAAGAGAACAAAGAACTCAAGAATGAAGTAAAAACACTGAAAAGATCCCATGTTGAAAAAGATAAGGAAACCAAAGAGCGAAGCAAAGAGCTACAGGAAGAGATTGAGAAGCTCCAAAACGAAGTGGAAATAATAAAGAAATCAGAAAAGGAAATGAAAAAGGAAACCAAACACTCATCCAATCAAGAGGAAAGGAATGGAAAAAGCCTCAGAAGCAGAATGGAGGAAGCAGAACAAAGAATATCAGACCTGGAACATAACACAGAGCAATTAAAAACCTCAAGTAAAGATTATGAAAAATTTAAAAATACACAAAAGTGGAACAACCAGAAGCTATGGGACACTATGAAAAGATCAAACCTCCACATCACAGGAATAGAGGAAGGAGAAGAATCCCAAGAGAATGGTATTGATCAGATCTTCAACAGAATAATAGATGAAAATTTCCTCAAACTAAAAAAGAAAAAAAGATAAACCAATACAAACACAAGAATCTCAGAACTCCAAACACACAAGATCAGAAAAGAAATTCTCCATGCCACACCATAGTTAAAATGCTAGACACCCCAAACAAAGACAAAATCCTTAAAGCCACAAGAGAAAAACAAGTGACCTATAAGGGGAGACCTATCAGAATTACAAGTGACTTCTCAGTGCAAACTATGAAAGGAAGAAGAAAGTGGAGCAAAGCATTCCCAGTGTTAAAGGACAATAGATGCCAACCCAGGTTACTATACCCAGCAAAAATGGCGATTGTAGTTGAAGGAGAGAGAAAAACCTTCCCCGACATAAACAAGATGAAAGAATACATGTCTGGAAAACCAACTCTTCAGAGAACACTTGTAGCAATTCAAAGGAGAGAAGAAAGGAGCATCTATCCCCAGAAAGAGAAATCAATAAAAGTGTAACTGCAGAAGCAAAAACCTAAACCCAAACTGTAAATGGAAAATAAGGCAAAAGGAAGCAACATAAACCTATCAATCATAACCTTAAATATTAATGGACTAAACTCCCCAATCAAAAGACATAGACTGGAAGATTGGATTAGGAAACAGAACCCATCGATATGCTGTCTACAAGAAACACATCTTACCTTCAAGGACAGGCACCACCTTAAAGTGAAAGGATGAAAAAATATTCTGAGCAAATGACACCAAAAAGAAGCAGGTGTTACTATTTTAATATCAGACAAAATAGACTTCAAATTAAAAGAAATCAGAGAGACAAAGAAGTCCATTACATTTTTATCAAAGGAATAATTCATCAAGAAGATTACACAATTATGAATATATATGCCCCAAACTCTGGTGCACCAAACTTTTTTTTTAATTAGTTTTTATTGATGCTTTGTGCATTTCATACATTTTTTCCAATTCAGTTTAGGCTTATTTCCCTTTCCCTCCCCCCCCCACTGCCACCCCATCCCAGATCATGCATTCTGCCATAACTGTCCTGCATCTTTCTCTCAGTTTTTTTTTTTCAATTTTTAGCTTATATAGTGATAATCCATGAGTACAAGCATCTTCATGCAAAACCTATCTGTCAGGACTGTTGTGCCAAACACCTACAGCCCCACATCCAGTGGGGGGTGACAGGTGTTTGTTTCAATCAAGTTGATCAAATGAGTGTCGAGATTACATTGCTGTAGTTTCACCATTCACCCCATTCGCAGCCCTTACATTCTACCATGCCCCCTCTTCCGCAGGTTGTTCCCTAGGCTTAGAAAAGGGCCACAGTGGATGAGAGGTAAACAATCCACTCTCTCTGGAGCTGTTGACTTGGACTCTGGTCAATTCTGGCTGTTTCCTTTCATGGGCTGACAGTTTGTCCAGGAATAACCTTTCGATCTCCTACTAATGAAGGACAAGTGCAATTAGATATAAGGTATTTAAGCAGCACTAATAGTTATGGTAGTTACTTTAGGCATAGACACATGTTTGGATATGTTAATCCATTGAATTACAATTTTCCCCCCTGTTAAATATGACAGGGTTTTACTGTGGCTTATCTCCTAACCTGTAGAGGATGTAAGCTTGTGGCATCAGCCATGGGTTATTTCTCCAAGGGAGAGCCAATAGCCAATTAGATGTTGGGATATACAGGCATCGGTGCCTTGCTGCACAGTATTTCCAGGCAGGTGAGGTGTCAGCTGGTGCTACGACAGAGGAGTCTTGCTTGACTCAAGGAGACCATATTTGCTTTTATGGTTTAGTGGCCAACTTTTATAAAGACAATTTCCGGGACTACAAGTCACAGACTAACTCCAGTACACTCATATTAGGGGACTTCAATACCCCAAGGAGTCCTTTGAACAGATCAACAAGACAAAGGACAAACAGAGAGACAACTCAACTGAATGATATGATATACAAAATAGACCTCATAGACCTCTACCAAATATTCCACCCTAATACCAGAGAATACACTTTCTACTCAGCACTCCACGGAACATTCTCCAAAATCAACCACATAGTGGGACACAGAAGAAACCTCCACAAATACAAAAAGATCGCAAGAATTTCATGCATTCTATCAGACCACAGTGCAATAAAGCTCAACATCAACACCAGGATAAGCCCTACTGCCTACAAGAACACATGGAGACTAAAAACACACCTCTTGAATAATGAATGGTCAAGGAAAGAGACAAAGAAAGAAATAAAAGCATTCCTGGAACTGAATGACAATGACAGTACAAACACAACAAAACCTATGGGATACCTTAAAAGCAGTCCTAATATGGAAGTTTATAGCCCTGGGTGCCTAAATTAGAAAAACAGAAAGAACACAAGTGAACGATCTAACACTGCAGCTAAAAAGCACTCTAAAGGCAACAACAGATGAACCCTAAATGCAACAGACAAGAAAAAAACAAAATAGAGAGAAATCAATGAAAAAGAAATAAAAAAACAATACAAAAAAAAAAATCAATGAAATCCAAAAGTTGGTTCTTGCAAAGAACAAACAAGATAGACAGACCTAGCCCAGTTAACCAAAGAAAGAAGGAAACAACTCCAAATCATACAACCGTGATGGAAAGGGAAATATCACAACAGACAGGAAAGATCAGAAAATCATACAGGAATATCTCAAAAAACCTATACGTCTACCATTTGAAAACCTAGAAGAAAGATGAATAATCTGAAAATCCTGGGACTCACCAGAAGCTCAACCAAGAAGAGATTGACAGGTTTAACAGACCCATAATAGATGAAGAATGAAAATGTAGAATAAGAAAATTCCCAACTAAAAAAAGCCCAGATCTCAAACTCACACAACCCTCACTTTTTTTTTTTTTTTTACTTTTATTTTTATTTTTTAATTTTTTTATAACCCTCACTTTTATACCATCTGGGAGGATAACTCTGACCCCACAACCACAAAAGCCAATTAAGTCAAAGACAGCTGGATTAATGGATTAACTATATTAAGTAAAGAAGAATCAGCCTTGCTGAAGGACCCAGCTCCTACCTACCTACCTGTGCTTGCTTCAGCTTTCACTTGTTGGAGTATCTCAGATCTCAAGAATCACCCAACCCTACCTTTTATACCAGCTGGGAGTATAACTCTAGCCCACACAGCCACAAAAGCCAATTAATCACAAAGACAACTGGATTAACATCTGGATTAAGTTCAAACAAAATCAGCCTTGCTGAAGCACCCAGCTACCTAACCACCTACCTAGCCTTACTTCAGCTGGTGTGATCGGGAGAATATCTCTCTTCTTGCTTTCATAGTTTGCATGAGAAGTCAGTTGTAATTCTGATAGGTTTCCCCTTATATGTTAAGTTTGTGGCTTTTCAGAATTTTGTCTTCTGTTTTGGGCATTAGCATTTTAACTATGATATGATGTGGAGAGGATCTTTGCTGATCTTGTCTATTTGGAGTTCTATGTGCTTTTTGTATTTGTATTGGTTTTGTCTTTTTTTTTTTTTTAGTTTGGGGAAAATTTTATCTATTATTCTGTCCAAGATCTTGATCAATATCATTCTTTGGGATTCTTCTCCTTCCATCTAATTCTATATGCAGAGGTTTTGATCATTTCCCTTTTTTTTTAAGTTAAATTTTTATTGAGTGCATTTCCTTTTTTTTTAAGTAGCATACAATACAACCATTTCTTAAATCAAGTTTTAGGGACTCATTCCCTCTTCGTGCCCACCCCCCACACTCCACCCCAATTCCCTGCCAGAAGCTCATGGATATTCTGTCATACATGTTGAAGTCCTGTCCATGCATCTTTTTCTTCTTTTTTTTTTTTTTTTTTTTTTTCCATTTTTCTGTTTATGGCAGTATCTTTTTGAATAGTTTTTTCTTTTTTCTTCATTTTTTTTCCTGTTAATTTTCATATTATTCTAAAATATGTATATGTACCCATGCCACACATTAAATAAAAATACAAATTCTTGAAATTAAAACTATTAGGTTAATTCCAAAACACATTTTAGAGATCACATTTAACAGTAAATTTGCATGCAAGGTAAAAATAAGTATACTTTTATATATATATTATATATCATATATATAATAATATTATAATATATATATTAATATTATAAAAAGTTATATATATATATATTTATATATATATACATATATATATATAAACATATATATACAAACATACATATACAAACATATATATACAAACATATATATACATATATATAAACATACATGTATATCCATATCACTTGAATTGGAGGATTTTTTTTTTTGGTAGAGCTTGGTGTGGAATTGTCCTGCACCTTCCCCATGTTGTCTCTTCTTCGTGTTGTGTTCCTGGCATGTGTGTTTCTCTTTGCCTGTATTCCAATGTGAATCCCAAATGCCTCTTCACTCTGTTGAAGGCTTGCTTTGCTTGCCTCCCTCAGATGCCTTTGTCGTTTGATTGATTGATTTGTTTTTCTTCTTTTCTGCTTGCTTTTGTAGTGTTGACTTATCTAAGTTTTAGGGTTTCTATTGGATGTCTAATGCACTCTTCCCTTTCTGTTCTGAAGTTTCTCCAAAGAATCCCAATAAAATATTTTTAAAACTAAACAAAATCCAGCCATCCTCTGCTAGTAAATATTTGGCCCTGGAGTGAATATACATTGGTTAAAAGTACTGGTTTCTCTTGAAGAAGACCTAGGTTCAAATATCAGCACCCACATGGGAGGTAACAATAGTCAATAACTCCAGTTCAACTGAATCATATTCCCTCTTCTGTCCTCTATGGATAAAGCAGGGCATGGTTGTACTCATATATTTATAGAGAATATACTGATACACATAAAGTAAAAATACAATATAATTAAGGAGCTGGAGCAAGGTTTGGTGGGGGCATACATGTAATACCATCATTTGGGAAGTAAAAGCAAGGTGAGGTCCAGGCCATAGTACATAGTACAGAGTACATAGTACATAGAATATAGAACATAATATATAGTACATAGTACATAGAACCTAGTACACAGTACATAGTTCAATCATTCTTGCCCATTGACATGAAGCTACTGAGAGTCATTGAAGCAATATAGACTGTCTTTTTTATTACAGTAAATTTAATATTAACTAATATTGAATCACTATTGTTCATTACATAAAACATTTTTAATTAAACTTTATACTTTATTCCATGAATATTTTAAACATAATTTTAAATCACTATATAGGAAAATGATTATGTAACGGTAAAAAGATTTTGTGTAATCAATTCAAGTGACTTTTACTTTCTATAAATAACTGTTTTCGATTATGTACTTTATTTTTCCTACTGAGTGGCATGCCAATATTTTTTGCAGTACATGTGATTTCTGTTGTATTATATGGTAACATTTGCCAACTCAATATCTACTGTCCTCAAAGGAAGATCAAAAGAGTTCTTTCTTTTTAATTTTTTTATTTAATTTTTATTGATGCTTTGTGCATTTCGTACATCATTTTCCAATTCAGATCAGGCATATTTCCCTTTCCCTTTTTTTCTCTGATCCTTAGTTCTTCAGATATCCTTGAATGACATTTCTCATTACTTTCTGAAAATATCCTAGTATGGCAACACATCTGCATTATGATACAGGATCACTGTGTAACAAAAGTCTGAGTAGCTAATATTATTAACTTTACATTTTCCAGAAGTGTTCTCTTCAATTCTGTTCTATGTTCAAAGAAAATCCCAATTCAAAATTGAGATCAGAAATAATATTTCCTTCTTTCACATTTAGATAAACATCAATCCAATTACTAATCTATGTTTTAAACTAAGCTTATATATCTTATCAATTTTTTCTAATAGAACAATGTTGGAATTTTAACAGAATTGGTTTAAAAAATTTAATCATTATTATGATGCATCCATATGCTTCAAAAACTGGAGGTTTCAATCACCCACTTCGTGTGTCAAACTGCTTTGGTCATTTGTAGGTCTTACCAGACCAGATACAATACTGTGGAGATTTCATTGCTAGCTTCCCAATCCTTAAGTAGCAGCAAATGTCTTGTCCTTCTGGTTATTACATTCTTTTTGAGATGTTCCCTGAGTATTAAGTATAGACTTTGCATTGTAGATGTGTCACTTAGGACACTTAATCTCTGCATTTGACCAGGAGTTCAAATTTGTCCTAGTCTCCATTTGTTGCAAAAAGATTATTGAGTGAGTGTTTAGTGGGTACACTTCTGTAAATAAAAGGCCTAGCGGTTAAGAGTGCTGACCACTCTTACAGAGGACCCGGGTTCGATCCCCAGCACCCACATGGCGGCTGAGAACCGTCTGAAACTCCAGTTCCAGGGGAATCCGACACCCTCTTCTGACCTCCGCGGAATTGCATGACACGGGCACACAAACTTGCATGCAGACAGTACATTCGTACACATACAGAAATAAATAAATAAAATTAAAAAAAAAAAGGTGGTTGTGGGAAATCTTAAGTGATCCCACCTCAACATGAAGAGCTACAAGAATCAATGAATCCTGGGGAAGAGAGAATCATTTATCTACAGGGACCAAGTCCTTGAGAGATTATCGAACTGAGTGGGCACCTCCAAAAAAAGGTACACTGGAGAAACTATGTATGTGTGCATGTGTGTGTGTGTGTGTATGTGTGTGTGTGTGTGTGTGTATGTGTGTGTCTGTGTCTGTGTGTGTGTGTGCGTGGTGTGCATTTATGCATATATGCATGTATATGGAACAGTTTTACCAAGGAAGGGGCAGGAAATTGAGAAGGAATTGGGGAATATGGAGGGAATTAGAGAGGACTGGTTGGGAATGGAAGGCTTTGAGGACTATACTCAAGTATAATGTTCACAACAATAAAAATAAAAATAAAAATAAAAATAAAAATAAAAAAATTAAAACCAGAATGGTATGTGGAAAGCCATAGAGGCAGTTTTAAGAAAGAAATAATAGTCTCAAATACTCATTTCAGATTTGAGTTAAAAGGCATTATGAAATTGTGGATGGAATTTTCATCCCTTCCACACAAAAATTGAGTGTGTCCCCTCAAACTGTGAGTAAAAATCATTTCACTTCATGTAGTTATTTTTCTCAGGTTTCTTTCCAAGAGTGAAATAATTATTTGACAAAAAAATATTTTCTTTTCGTGTGCCTTCAAAAAGAAAATAAACTTTTTTCCTTTGAATGTTTACTAAGTATGTGTAGTTATATACATAATAATATAAACTAAGCATTTATTTTTCCCTAGTAAATATGAATATAATTTGTCTAAAAACTATAATATAGGGGAGAGACGGCAGATTGATAGATGTTGATACAATTTTTCTAGGAAGGCAAATTCACATTCTCTTTTAAAGTTGTAACAATACTAGCTTAATAGCTAATGTAAAATTAGAGTTAATTGGATTTACCAGAATTAAAAATAATCCTTTGAAATGTAAGTTAATGTTTTAGTAGAACCACCAGTTAAACTATTCCCTGTTTTGTATTTTTGAGGCAGGATCTCACTGTAGCCTCAACTGGCCTGGAAATCACTCTGTAGAGCAGGCTGATCTTGAGCGCACAGAGATCCATCTGCCTCTGCCTCCTGATTGCTGGGATTAAAAGCATGTGCCAGCACACCCAGCTCTAAATTGCTGCCTTTAAAATTCAAAATTTTGACATCAATTCTATGACATACCTTCAGGTTAATAGCATAATATTTTAATAAGTATATTCTTCCTAAGCTTGAATAAAATATGTGCAATCAACAAATTATATTAATCTATGAAAATTCCTGCCAACATTAAAAAACAAGAGAATTTGTAAATATGAATATAGAGTTCAAAGATAAAAGCAAATCAGTCACTTATGTTATATCGCCAATCTAGGGAATTTAAGATGAATTATGGAGCGATATATATCAAAACAAAAAAGTTAATTAACTACTCCGTAAATCCCAACAATGAATATTTTGTTATGAAATATTTTGCAATATTATTGTAAATAATAATAAAATATATCCAGTTTGGAGATATAAAATATTTATACATACAGTAATGTTTAGACTAGAGGAAATTAACCTACAGTGAAGACATGAGATCAGTGGTTATCAGAATGAGTGATCTTTAAAGGTGAATTTTGGTGGTGACATTTTGAGTGTATGACTTGTGTAAGATGACATCAGAGGCCAGAAGAGAGTGCCAGGTACCCTATTATTGCCATTATAGTAAGGTGGGATCCATTCATTGTTGGAGCTAGAAAATTAACCTAGGACCTCTGCAGAACTATCAAGTGTTCTTATCCCCTGAATATTCTCTTCAGCTGAGATTTACATATTTAGGAAACACAGTGTTAATTATCATAAGTATTAAGAAAAAGGAAAGCAAACACATTAGATACCCATAAAAAATTGAGCATGAAACCAAAGGAATTATAAAATCTACTGGATTTTCTTCAGACTTTTATAACAAAATGTAACAATATGCAATTTAAGTGTCATAGAAGGAAGCCATATCTATGTTTTGTTTTCCTACTACAAAAATTTCAAATACAAAGGATTCACACTTATCAACAACTTTGTAAGGACTTTTAAAGTGATCATTTTAGAGCTAATACAATGATCTTCCAAAAATTTATATAGAGAACGCATCATAAAAATAAAGGCATACTATTTATTGTATAAGAATATGTATATATTTATATATAACTAAAAGTAAATATTTAAAATTTTTACATTCAAATATATATGAAACATGAAAATGTCATTTTGTAGGCTAAAACCAACTTGTATGATTATAACATTAAGAAACTATTCAAAAATTTATTTTAAAGATTTGACATCATGAACTTTGCAGGTAAATGGATGGAACTACAAGACATTATGCTAAGTGAAATAACACAGTCCCAGAAAAACAAATGATGGAAGGTTTCCCTTATTTGTGGATGCTGGCACCAAATACCTAGAAGTAAGGCAAACTAAGCAATATATATATATATTATATATATATATATATATAATATATATATATATTATCCTGAAAGCAACTGTGCCATTATATTGTGAATCCCATAATGGGATCTAGAATTAACCTACCACTTATTGTTAGACATCGCAATTGTGGTATATGGGGGAAGGGTATGTCTGCATACTTTAGAGTAACATAAAATTAAAGCGAAAATGTAAATTCCTAAACATGTTTTGGAATTAACATAGAGTTTACTTTCAGATGTCATAATTTTGGTATACCTTTGAAGAGTTTATATGCATATTTTGGGGTAATACAAACTAGAGGGAACACTAAAAAAGGAGTGGGTCAAAGAACTCACTGAAACAGTTAACTTCAGCCCCAAACAATAATCCTCTACATAGAAAACATTTAAAAAGACCGAAAAATCAATCCAAGATATATATGGAAAATGCATGATCTTGGGTGGGGTGGAGGGAAAGGGGAATGAGTCTAAATTGGAGTGAAAAAATGTATGCCTTACACAAAACATCAAAAAACTTTAAAAATATTGTATATGTATGTATGAAATGTATGTATGTATGTATGTATGGATGGATGGATGGATGTGTCTGTGTGTCTATAGAGACTAGAAGAGGGTATCTGATCCTCTTTAGCTACAGTTACAAGATGCCTGAACTAGGGTCTAGGAACGGATTTCTGGTCTGCAGTAGTATGATCTCCTAAACTCTATGCTATTTTTCCATCCCCATAGAAAAAATAATTCAAATATTGTTGAATTAATAAACAGGATGTGCAGCTATAAAATGAGTTAGATTAATTAGACATTTCACAGTACCAAATTATCAATGATAACTTCAACTGTCTGGTACTTTCCCTGTAGTACTTTATGAACTAAAAACTCCTATAAACAATGACCAAACCAGTAGAAGTAAAATCCATATTACCCTGGCAAAAATCATCCCATGAATATGGATATGGTTGACAGACATCCAGAGCAGAAAGTGTCCAGTATAAGATTGGAGCATCCTTTTTTTTTTTTTTTTGGCCTTTTCAATACAGGGTCTCCCCGTAGCCCCAGCTATCCTGGAACTCACTCTGTAGACCAGGCTGGCCTTGAACTCACAAAGATCCACCTGCCTCTGCCTCCCAAGTGCTAGGATTAAAGGCGTGCGCCACCACACCTAGCTTGGAGCATCTTCTAACACCCAATATATTCATGTCAGAATTTCAGGACCTAAGAAAAGAGAGTTGCTGAAATTGAATACATTATTAAGTAAACATGTTTTTGTATTGAAAGATATGTTTTACTTTATAGCTAAACCTATAATGATTGTTAAATTCTGGGCAATGTTAGCACTCTCATACATAAACTATAAATTATACAAAAATACTTTATTTGATGATTTTCTTACAAGAAAGAAATCACTGAAAAGCAAATGATAGTTCAGTGTTGATAAATATCTAAAGAAGCAAAACATTATAGGAAATTATAACATTATAGGAACAAAGCCAAAAATCCACATGAGCCCCTATTATTTCAAGAGATAATTAGAACATTTTCATAAATATTTAATGAAATTTTGTGTATTTTATATACAACATCTTAATCATCTTTATATCACTTTCTCCATTTGTATCCTCCAATAGTCCCTTCCCTGCATTTCCTTAATTTCTGCCGTTGTGTTTAGACATATCAAGTCAACTTAGTCCCAGACAACCAACTCAACAATCAACTCAAGTTAATCCACTGAAGTCTACTCAGCCTATCCAGAGTCCCCCACTATATGAAGTTCAGCTCTTCCTCACCTAGTAATAATTAGTTGTGAATAGATTGTCAGCTAAGATTGGGGTCTGCTGCCAATATTCACAGCATCCTGGGTATTTGCCTGTTTGAGTTACATGGGTCTTGTGTATTGACACAATTTTGTAGGTTCATATGAACAAGGTCCCAGTAGACTGCAATATTTGCTTTTCAAAGGTTCATGCACATCCTCCGCTTAACTGAGGAAGGAGGAGACAGGATTAGACAAAGAGAGAGAGAGAGAGAGAGAGAGAGAGAGAGAGAGAGAGAGAGAGAGAGAGAGAGAAACGTTTAGCTAATCTTAGTTGCAAACACCTACTAAAAAACGTGCATGTAATATCTCTACATGAATGAGTCCACGTGTATAGCTGAAGGTTATATAACAAGAAACAGTGACAGGAGAAAACCATGTTCAAGAAAGACTCAAAAAATGACAAGGCCACAGCCCTTGATCGCCTCCAACAACTTGTAGTTAAGTCCCTATCACTAAAGTCATTACATATTTTGTTTTTGTTGTTGTTTTGTTTTTTTTCACATAAATATATTTTTATTTTTTTAACAAATCTAGACCCGTGTTCCCGCCCATTACCCCACACCTCCAGAGCTCATGCATTCTGTCAAACATGCTTTTCATCTCTTTCTCAGTCTTTCTCAATATTCTCCATGTGGAAGTTGACTGGTTTGAGCAGAAGTTCACTGTTTCAGTCAGTTTTTTGATGCAGTCCCTTCTGTTGTTGGTGGTGGTGTTGTTGTTTCCAAAATGCATTATGCCCAACTACTTTGGGCAAAAGCTCAGGGGGCCCTACACAAGAAATACTTACAACTAGGTAATTGGCACTAGCATCCACAGATGAGGGATACCATTCATCCTTTGTTTTTCTGGGACTGTGTTACTTCACTCAGCATGATGTCCTCTAGCTCCAACCATTTGCCTGCAAAGCTCGTGATGTCCTGTTTCTTTACTGCTGCATAGAACTCCATTTTGTAGATGTACCATATTTTCTCTATCCATTCCTCAGTTGAGGGGCATTTGGGTTGGTTCCAGCTCCTTGCTAGTGTGAAGAGAGCTGCAATAAACATGGCCGTGCATGTAGTGCATGTATCTCTGTGGTGGGGTGAATCTTGAAGGTACATGCCCAGGAGTGGTATGGCTGGGTCTGGTGGCAAGTTCATTCCAAGTCTTCCAAGGGTTCTCCACACTGCTTTCCATAGTGGCTGTACGTGTTTACATTTCCACCAGCAGTGGATGAGTGGTCCCCTTTCCCCACAACCTCTCCAGCACTTGGTATCATTTGTTTTCTTGATCCTAGCCAGTCTTATTGGAGTAAGATGATATCTTAAAGTGGTTTTGATTTGCATTTCCTTAATGATTAGTGATGTTGAACAGTTCTTGGGGTGTTTCTCAGACATCTCTAATTCCTCACTTGTGAAGTCTCTGTTCAGTTCTTTGCTCCATCTATTGAGTGGGTCATTTGTTTTCTTTTTTCTTTGTTTTTTGAGTAGTTTATATATTCTGGAAATCAATGCTTTGTCAGATGTATCTGCAGTGAAGGTTTCCTCCCACTCTGTGGGATTTCTCTTCACTTCCTTGATTGTTTCTTTTGATGTACAGAAGCTTTTGAGTTTGATGAGGTCCCATTTGTCAATTGTCGACCTTAATTCTTGTGCAGCTGCTGTCTGATTTAGGAAGTCTTTTCCTACGCCTATGTCTTGTAGTCTGCTGCCAACTTTTTCTTCTATCACCTTCAGAGTTTGGGGTTTCACGTTGAGGTCTTTAATCCATCTGGAGTTGACTTTTGTACAGGGCGAGAGGTAGGGGTTTAATTTCATTCTTCTACAAGTGGTGATCCAGTTTTGCCAACACCACTTGCTGAAGATGCTGTCTTTTCTCCATTGTGGCTTCTTGGCCCCCTTGTCAAATATGAGATGGCTGAAATTGTATGTGCTCAGATTTGGATCTTCGGTTTTGTTCCATTGGTCAACAGGTCTGTTTTTGTGCCAGTACCAGGCTGTTTTTATGACTATAGCCCTGTAGTATAGTTTAAAATCTGGTATAGAGATCCCTCCTGTGTAGCTCTTTTCACTCAGGATTGATTTGGCTATTCGGGGTCTTTTGTTTCTCCAAATGAATTTAAGAACTTTTGTTTCCAAGCCTGTGAAGAAACTCTTGGGGATTTTGATTGGGATTGCATTAAATCTATACAAGAGTTTTGGTAAAATGGACATTTTTACAATGTTAATTTTCCCAATCCATGAGCATGGGAGGTTTTTCCATCTTCTGAGGTCTTCTTCAATTTCTTTCTTTAAGGGTTTAAAATTTTTGTTGTAGAGGTCTTTGGTGTCTTTGGTTAGGTTTGTTCCTAGGTATCTTATTGTTTTTGAGGCTATTGTGAGTGGGAAGGTCTCTTTGAATTCTTTCTCCAGTTGCTTGTTCTTGGTGTAAAGAAAGGCCATTGATTTTCTAAGGTTAATTTTGTATCCTGCCACTTTGCTGAAGCTGTTAATCGTTTCTAGGAGTTTTCTGGTGGAGTTTTTTGCATCCCTTAAGTAAACAATCATATCATCAGCAAATAGGGATAGTTTGACTTCCTCTTTTCCAATTAGTACTCCTTTAATATCCTTTTCTTGCCTTATTGCTCTAGCAAGTGTTTCAAGCACTATATTGAAGAGGAGTGGTGATAGGGGGCAGCCTTGCCGAGTTCCTACCTTTAAAGGGAATGTTTCTGTCATTTCCCCATTTAGGATGATATTGGCTGTGGGTTTCCTGTATATGGCTTTGATTACATTGAGGAATGATCCCTCCAATCCAATTCCTTCTAGGACTTTAAGCATGAAGGGATGCTGGATTTTGTCAAAGGCTTTTTCAGCATCAATTGCGATGATGGTGTGGTTTTTGTCTTTGATTCCGTTTATGTGTTTGATGATGTTTATTGATTTTCGTATGTTGAACCATCCCTGCATCTCTGGTATGAATCCAACTTGGTCATGATGGATGATCTTCTTGATGTGGGTCTGTATGCGATTTGCCAGTATTCTGTTTAGAATTTTGGCATCTGTGTTCATGAGGGAGATGGGTCTATAATTCTCCTTTTTAGTTGTATCTTTGCCTGGTTTTGGTAATAGAGTGATGTTGGCTTCATAGAAGGAATTTGGGAGAGTTCCCTCTGATTGTATACTTCTAAACAGTTTCAGAAATAATGGTTGTAGGTCTTTTTGAAATGTTTTATAGAATTCTGCTGTGAAACCGTCTGGGCCTGGGCTTTTTTTAGTTGGGAGGCTTCTTACTACATCCTCTATTTCTTCATATGTTATGGGTCTGTTTAAGCTGCTGGTCTCCTCTTGGCCAAGCTTTGGTGATTCCCAAGATTTCAGATATTCATCCATTTCTTCTAGATTTTCAAACTTGGTAGAATATAGGTTCTTGTAATATTCCCATATAATTTTCTTGATCTTTTCCTTGTCCGTTGTGATATTTCCCTTTTCATCACAGATTGTATTGATTTGGAGTTGTTCCTTCTTTCTTTTTGTTAACTGGGCTAGAGGTCTGTCTATCTTGTTTATTCTTTCAAAGAACCAACTTTTGGCTTCATTGATTTTTTGTATTGTTTTCTTTGTTTCTATTTCATTGATTTCTGCTCTGATTTTTGTTATTTCTTCCTGTCTGTTGCGTTTAGGGTTCATCTGTTGTTGCCTCTCAAGTGCTTTTAGCTGTAGTGTTAGATCATTCACTTGTGCTCTTTCTGTTTTTCTAATGTAGGCACCCAGGGCTATAAATTTCCCTCTTAGGACTGCTTTTAAGGTATCCCATAAGTTTTGTTGTGTTGTATTGTCATTGTCATTCAGTTCCAGGAATGTTTTTATTTCTTTCTTTATCTCTTCCTTGACCCATTCATTATTCAAGAGTGTGTTGTTTAGTCTCCATGTGTTCTTGTAGGCAGGAGGGCTTGTCCTGGTGTTGATGTTGAGCTTCATTGCACTGTGGTCTGACAGGATGCATGAAATTATTTCAATCTTTTTGTATTTGTAGAGGTTTCTTCTGTGTCCCAGGATGTGGTCGATTTTGGAGAATGTTCCGTGGGGTGCTGAGTAGAAAGTGTATTCTCTGGTATTAGGATGGAATGTTCGGTAGAGGTCTATGAGGTCCATTTGGTGTATCATATCGTTCAGTTCAGATGTCTCTCTGTTTATTTTTTGTCCTGTTGACCTATCCAAAGGACTCAGTGGGGTATTGAAATCTCCCACTATGAGTGTGCTGGGGTTAGTCTGTGACTTGTGGTCCTGGAGAATTGTCTTTATAAAGTTTGGTGCACCAGAATTTGGGGCATATATATTCATAATTGTGAAATCTTCTTGGTGGATTGTTCCTTTGATGAAAATGTAATGGCCTTCTTTGTCTCTTCTGATTTCTTTTACTTTGAAGTCTATTTTATCCGATATTAAAATAGCAACACCTGCTTTCTTTTTGGTACCATTTGCTTGGAATATTTTTTTCCATCCCTTCACTTTAAGGTGGTGCCTGTCCTTGAAGGTAAGATGTGTTTCTTGTAGACAGCATATCGATGGATTCTGTTTCCTAATCCAGTCTCCCAGTCTATGTCTTTTGATTGGGGAATTTAGTCCATTAATATTTAAGGTTATGACTGATAGGTTTGTGTTGCTTCCTTTTGCCTTATTATCCATCTGCGGTTTTGATTTAGGTTTCTACTTCTGCAGTTATGCTTTTATTGATTTCTCCTTCTAGTTGCCTGGGGTTGGTTGCTCCTTTCTTCTGTTCTTTGAATTGCTTCAAGTATTCTCTGAAGGGTTGGTTTTCCGGACATGTATTCTTTCAACTTGTTTATGTCATGGAAGGTTTTTCTCTCTCCTTCAACTATAATTGACATTTTTGCTGGGTATAGTAACCTGGGTTGGCATCTATTGTCCTTTAACACTGGGAATGCTTTGCTCCAGGTTCTTCTTGCTTTCATAGTTTGCATTGAGAAGTCAGTTGTAATTCTGATAGGTTTCCCCTTATAGGTCACTTGTTGTTTTTCTCTTGTGGCTTTAAGGATTTTGTCTTTGTTTTGGGTGTCTAGCATTTTAACTATGATGTGGCGTGGAGAATTTCTTTTCTGATCTTGTCTGTTTGGAGTTCTATGTGCTTCTTGTATTGGTATTGGTTTGTCCTTTTTTAGTTTGGGGAAGTTTTCATCTATTATTCTGTTGAAGATCTGATCAATACCATTCTCTTGGGATTCTTCTCCTTCCTCTATTCCTATGATGCGGAGGTTTGATCTTTTCATAGTGTCCCACAGCTCCTGGTTGTTCCATTTTTGTGTATTTTTAAATTTTTCATAATCTTTCCTTCAGGTTTTTAGTTGTTCTGTGTTATCTTCCAGGTCTGATATTCTTTGTTCTGCTTCCTCCATTCTGCTTCTGAGGCTTTTTCCATTCATTTCCTCTTGAATAGATGAAAATTTGATTTCCTTTTTCATTTCCTCTTCTGATTTCTTTAGTATTTCTACTTCTTTTTGGAGCTTCTCGATCTCTTCTTGTAGCTCTTTGGTTCGCTGGTTAGTTTCCTTATCTTTTTCAACATGGAATCTTTTCAGTGTTTCTAGTTACTTCCGGAGCTTGTCATTCTCTCTCTCTAGGTCCTTCTTGCATTCTTCATTCTCTTTTCTTAGTTCTTTGATTTTTTCTTTATAATCTTGTAGTTCTTTAATTATGTTCCCAATTGTGTTTCTGATATCTGTGTCCTGGGGCATCCCCAGAGGGATCCCACAGCAGAAGTCTTCTATAGGATTGGTATAGCTTGGTGCGGGATTATCCTGCCCCTTTCTGGTGCTGTCTCTTCTTCGTAATCCTGGCATATGGGTTTCTCCTTGCCTGTATTCCAATGTGAGTCCTAAATACCTCTTCACTCTGTTGAAGGCTTGATTTGCTTGCCTCCTTCAGCTGCCTTTGTAATCCCACTTGGCATGAGGGTAGGGGGCTCTTCAGCCTTCACCCCAGTACCTTCCGCTGGCCTCAGCAGATCTCAGATGTCATTACTTATTTTGAACATAGGATTAAGAAATGGAACAGGAACTGACCTGAATGCCACCTCATCTGAAACTTAACTCTCATAGTTTTGGAAAACACTATGTAACCTCCTAAGGGAGAACAATTGATCATCCAACAATATTGTTGGAACTTGCATATTTATATTGGGGGTAGTCAACAGTTTCCTAATTGGACTTAAAATCTACTCAGTGGAAAAAAACACATGTGAGATAGTGTAGAAAACATTTTTAAATATTTTTAAATGGAATTTGAACAGAATAATTCCATGTGAGGACACTACTAATAGCAGTATATGTGGGTTATTCAATGAAAACTTCAGTGTCAGGGATAGGTTATCTCCCTGCATAGAGTGGTCTGTAAACTTCCAGAGGACCCCCAAGGAAGAAAAGGCTATTGGATTCAGAATTGATTGTCCATCATAACCAGGTGCTGAGACCCTTTTACAGAAGTCACCATAGACTTTGGTTGGAGGAATAGAGAATTGTCTTCAACTGAGGACAAAACATTCTATGTACAGAAAGGTGCTATACAAGCATGTTTGAAAGAAGAAAAAACAACGCATTTTCCAGTTCTGGACCCTGAATCCTATGAAAATGACCTGCTAAACAATACGTGACTACTTCAATTTTGAAAACTCTTCTTGAGCGTTATAGCTAACTACATTTTTCTTTGGATTTGAGGAGTGAGATTTATACTGGTATTGCCAACTTGGTAAAATTCATGGCTAGGGAATAACCTACTGATATTTTGAAAAATGACCATGTCTTCAATATCCCATTTAAATATTTACTTTTATATCTATAGATCTGGCATATTCTCCCTGGCATATTTCCCAGAATATATTCTTATTGCAAAGAGTAGTAACACAGAGGCGCATTATTCTTCAAAACTGTGAGAGAGATAGCCTTTAATCCTAGCACTCAGGAGGCAGAGACAGGCGGATATTTGTGAGTTCAAGGCCAGCCTGGTCTACAGAGCAAGTTCCAGGACAACTGGGGCTACAGGGAAACCCTGTCTCAAAAAGACCAAAAAAAAAAAAAAAAAGAAAACCTGTGAGATGAAGTAATGGTTAGATCCCAGCTGTAGATAAAACTTTTTTTAACATTTTTTTATTGATGCTTTGTGCATTTCATACAACATTTTCCAATTCAGTTCAGGCATATTTCCCTTTCCCTTCCCCCAACCCCCACCCCAACCCAGATCATGCATACTGCCATAACTGTCCTGCATATTTCTCTGTTTTTTTTTTCCATTTTTCAGCTATAAGTGATAATCCATGAGTACAAACATCCTTCATGTAAAACCAATTTGCAGGTTGTTGTGCCCAAACCCCCACAGCCCCGCCTTCCAGCGGGGTGTGAGGGGTTGTATTTTCAATCCAGTTGGTCAAATGAGGGTCCAGACTACATTGCTGTAGTTTCACCATTCTCCCCAATCGCAGCCCTTACATTCTACCACACCCCCTCTTCATCAGATTGTTCCCTAGGCTTAGAAAAGGGGCACAGGTGGATGAGAAGCAAAACAGTCCACTCTCTCTGGAGCTGTTGTCTTGGACTCTGGTCAATTCTGGCTGTTTCCTTTCATGGGCTGACAGTTTGTCCAGGAATAACCTTTCGATCCTACTAATGAAGCACAAGCAATTAGATATATAGGTATTTAAACAGCACTAATAGTTATGGTAGGTTACTTTGGTATAGACACATATGTTTGGATGATATGTTAATCCATGAATTACATTTTTTCCTGTTAAATATGACAGGGTCTTACTGTGGCTTATAACATCTCCTAACCTGTAGAGGATGTAAGCTTGTGGCATCAGCCATGGGTTATTCCTCCAAGGAGAGAGCCAATAGCCAATTAGATTTGGGATATACAGGCATATGGCTGCCTCTGCTGCACAGTATTTCCAGGCAGGTGAGGTGTAGCTGGTGCTGACGGTGGAGTCTTGCTTGACTCAAGGAGACCCGTATTTGCTTTATTGGTTTAGTGGCCTTTGGTAACACTCTCTGGTATTCCAGAGGCCATCTGTACACTTGCATGTGTGGTCTCAATACATCTTTCCCATGTTAACGTCAGGTCTTCGGCAGCAGGGCCTTATCGCCTCTCTTCTTGCAGGTATCCCAGTTTAGAGGCAAGGAGCCTTTACCTTTTGTGGGGCCTTGGATCCCCTGGCCAACATCTCCCTGGTAGAATAATCCATTGCTGATGTCAGAGCTCCTGTATTAATATATTTTGCTTAAGTGCATAGCTTAAGGACTTTAGTATTATATTTGGTTCTGAACAGAGAATAATCCTTTTCACAGTTCTTATGTCTATTAGTCAATTAAAGAAGGCAGTTTTACCGGTTTTATAAGAGATTACCTCTATAATAGTTGTCTCCAATTTACAGTTGGAGAGCGACCTCATCATCATCATATTTCTCCTTGTTCTATGGGGGGGAGGCAAGAAAGTCTCTCATATCAAAACCTTTGCGGCACCTAGAAGGTAAGTTTCATTAGGACTCATTATAAATAGTTGTTACATGTAGGATCCACAGAGGGGTTCGATGTTTATGGCAATCTGAGGCTTTTCTTCCTTTCAATGTTCAGACGGGTCAACCTTTCAGTTGGCACTTTCTGGTACATCCTACTCAATGCAAAGCTGTATCTTTTCTTTCTCAGCCATTAAGTTGGTGACATTTTGTCCTGTTGGAACCCACAAATCTTTTCCCATAGTTAGTTTTAAGATTTGAATTGCAAGGTTTTTGACGAAAAGGTTTCATGTCTATCTGTATCCCCCCCCCTTTTTTTTAACCCATGAGTCTCCAGAAGACAGTTGTATTATACATAACTATAGGGTGGAATCAAGGCACAGATTTCATCAAATTCACCCATGTTGTTTTGGGTGACTATATATGATTAACTTGGGAAGCAAACTTAATTTTTACGTTAAATCATCTTAAAGAGAATGCTACAAGGTGATACTGTACAACAGAGAAATTATAGAGAACATTTGTATGTGCCAATCCCAAAGTTATTGCTCTACAGATTTTATGTAAAACAAATGTGGACAACAGCGAATTATATCTACATTTAACTCAGATGCATTACCGTTTTTATCAGAGTCTGTAAACCAATGTTGTTTAATATACACATATTTACTTTTACTAAGTCCTAAAACACCATGTATCCTGTAGACAGTGTCTAGGCGAAACTGAGTACTTGCTGAACTCACATCAATTAAATATGCCTTGATCGAATATACATCCGTGTCCCTCTCCCACCCATCCCCCCTTCCCAATTCACCATTTCAGTCCATTTTCTGATGCAGTCTTTCTGTTGTTGTTCTTTTACTATGCATCCCTCTCCATGAGAAATATTTATATCTGGGTTGTTGGTACTAGCATCCACATATGAGGGACACCATTTGTCGTTTGTTTTTCTGGGACTGTGTTACTTCACTTAACATAATGTCTTCTAGCTCCATCCATTTACCTGCAAAGTTCATGATGTTGTCCTTCTTTACCACTGCATAGAACTCCATTGTATACATGTACCACATTTTCTCTATCCACTCGTCAGTTGAGGGGCACCTGGGTTGGTTCCAGCTAAATCCCAACCCTCCCTGTAGGCTAAAGTAATATATGGGGGATAGACAGAATGTGAGTTCCAATGGAAGGAAGAGTGCTGTAATAGCTGGCTTTTTTGGATATGACGTGGTTGCTACAAACATAAACACACAACAGATATGGCTAGTTCCAGATTAGATGATGGGGTGGGGAGGGGTGGATGGATTGACTGCCAATGTTCCAATGCAGTGCTCAGGACCTGATGGCAGTTTCAGATGCCCAGGAAAGGAAGGACATTTTTCTTCGACGATTTCAATCATTGTTAAATTGCTCATTCCTCAGGGATTGACCCGATACTTGTGTGCTTTGGAAGTGCTAGTTCAACCTAATGAATTGGGATTTTTTTTAATTTTTATTTATTTTAATTTTATTTTTAATGTATGAGTTTATTACCTGTACGTGTACAAGTGCACAAGTCTCTTGCAATGCCTGTGGAGTTTAGAAGAGGGTGTCAGATCCCATGGAACCGGAGTTAGAAAGAGGTGTTAGCTGTCATGTGGATGCTGGAAATTGAACTGGGGTCATGCTCTTAACCACTGAGCCATATCTCCCGCCCCATGAATACTTTAAAACCAAACAACAAAACATGAAATTGGGAGAGAAAAAGGTATAGATATTACCAAGGCACATTGTACAAATGTAAGCATGTGTCCTTTTAGTGAACTTAACAGCATTAAATTAGACAACCATAAATATGGAAGGTGTGACTGGGCATGGTGGTGCACGCTTTTGATCCTAGCACTTGGGAGGAAGAGGCAGGCGGATCTTTGTGAGTTCAAGGCCAGCCTGGTCTACAGATTGAATTCCAAGACAACTGTGGCTACAGGGAGACCCTGTCTCGAAAAGACCAAAAAAAAAAAAAAAAAAAAAAAAACGATGGTGTGTCTGATTCTTCTACTCAACTTAATTGCCAATTTATAAATGTCAATATAAAACAAGTTAGGGAAACTTCAAAATATACATCAAGAGTTTTCTAGTTTAATCCAAAAAAAAAAAAAAGAAAAAAAAAACTAAATACACCTTCTTTATGAACTGAAAACCCTTTAGAGCAAAGGAGAGGAGATTAAGTCAGTGTCAAGTGGTATGAAAGGATCCACTTGGAATAAGGGATATCTGACTTTGAAGAATGATGTGATTTAGAAGATACATTTGGAATATTCCAGGCAGGCTCTCTAGACTCCAGTACCTTTCCTCAATTTTCAAAGTCCACATTTTCATCAAATTTTGCATTTGTATCAGGGAAATTTGTGTTTTAATGTCATTTGCCCATAAATGACTTAAAATATACTATATTACCGGGCGTGGTGGTGCATACCTTTAATCCTAGCACTTGGGAGGCAGAGGCAGGTGGATCTTTGTGAGTTCAAGGCCAACCTGGTCTACAGAGTGAGTTCCAGGACAGCTGGGGCTACAGGGAGACCCTGTCTCGAAAAGACAATATATTATATTAATCAATAAACTTATAAAACGTAACCTAATAATATTTATGTGTTATGATCCAGGGTGAGAAATGAGGCATACATTTTCATTACTGATAACCAACTGTAAATTTAATCTGTGGTGACCTTTGCTAAATATATGCCCTTGAACTAATTTTCTTAATCAGTAAGGATGTGAGACAGTATTAACTCTTGTACAATATTTCTGAAAGTGAAAAATGTTTGTAACATCAAATCTCTCAGTATTTCAAAGAATTTATATATTTCTTTTTGAAAAACTTTCAAAGACAGATACTAAAGAGATGTTGTCACTTCCATATATAATGTAGCTCTCTGTATAATCATTGAGAGTAAGAGATATTTAATAAAGATTACACAGAAATTAACTATGAGTGAAACATAAAAACATTGTATTATTATTATTTGCCTACCATTTTTTGTGCCATAAACTCCATAAAAAAGAGTTTCTGGATGTGCCTATCTAAAGTTTCTGTCACACAGCTCACCTAACATAATCTCTTTTCCTCTGTTAATTATTCTATTTAAATGTGAGGATTACCATCTTCATGTTAACTCCACTTATATTTCTTGTTCATAGACATTTTACAAGTCTGATGTGTACACAGTTTTTCCTATTTATGCTAAGTCTTCAGAGATCAGAATAATTCCTAGCCCACAATGTGATGTTCGCAGAAGCTTTTTTGAAATGCATTGATGATAAAATTGTCATTAGTTTACACTATTAAAATATTGCATTATTGCAATATAAAGAGACAAACATGTAGTGTACTTAATGTGCTGCATATTCATGAATATTATTTTCTTATAATAAAATCACTGTTATTTTTATCAAATTTAACTAATTATTTATTGATTTTTATGTGTATTAGTGATATTCCTGCAGTACATGAGTTCACCTAACCTGTGTAGTGTCCATGGAAGACAGAAAATGTTGTCAGATACCATTGAATTGGAGTTATGGAGGGTTGTTAGCCACCAGGTAAATGCTGAGGTTCAGACCTAGGACACCTTCTAGAGAATCGATTACTCTTAACTAATGAACAATGTCTCAGCCCTTTCCCTTTTGAAGATTTTTATTTGTCTGTTTCAAAGTTAAAATATGTACATGTGGAACAGGATTCATCCATTTTCTTTTTATAACCCAGTTTTATTTCTCAAGTGACCTCTACTTTCTCACCACCTAACATTCAAACACTGTTGTTATACAGTAAAATAAATTCTCCATTGGCATAGTTCTTGCATTTACTTTCAACTAAAGTTGAATTGTATGAAAGAGAAGGTCTCATGTTTTGCAATTATGTCAGCAGTATAACAGACTAAATACCAGCTGTCTAAAGTGCTCACTGTTTGTGTTTTTCCACTAAATACATTTAGATTTATATCACAATAGTATAATAACACGAAGTAAGAATGGTATATTTTATATTATTTGACAAGGACATGACATTATGTATTCTGAGTAAGTTTCTGAATGGTGTGTTCTAAAATTGGTTTATTTTCTAATGATTATGATTTCCTTTCAAAAGCATCTTCGCTACTTGAATAAAGCAACCAAAAATATAGGAAATGACAGTTATTTGAGAAAAGAAAACTCAGCTATTATAAAAGTATAGGGACGCACACTCCATTAACCTTTCTGTCCTTGGAAATCAGAATGACTTATTGTACAACTTCAATTAGCTTGTCAAATAAATGTACTGCCACTACAATTCTTTTCTTTAGTTCAGTTTTAGGAAAGAGGGTGTGCCAAGAACTGAATAAGCATTATAATTTGCCTTTCTGGGAGAAATGTTGGGCAAGCATTTTGGAGTAACATT
Source organism: Rhizomys pruinosus (assembly GCA_009823505.1). Classification (NCBI taxonomy): domain Eukaryota; kingdom Metazoa; phylum Chordata; class Mammalia; order Rodentia; family Spalacidae; genus Rhizomys; species Rhizomys pruinosus. The sequence goes on from VZQC01006636.1 coordinate 346,991, forward strand.
TAAACTGAGGATTTTTTTTAACTAAATACAACATGAATGACAACAGAATCAACCTTCATTTGACATTGTATCCCACATTGTAGTAATCATAATTGAGATTAATAGTTATAAGATAATATTTCACTAACATTGGTTATGCATACACTAAGCAGTAAATAGAATGTTTTATTTTATATAGTAACATATCATCTATTTTTTTTACCATGTGAATATAACAAAACCAAAGGAAATATATAGACATAAAGACGTTTTGAGATATAAATTTTACAGTAAACACACACACACATATATGTGTATGTATATACATATANTATATATATATATTAGAGTACTTAAAATTAGATGGGAAGTATTAAGGAAGGTACAGGAATGGATACAAATATGATCAAATATATATTGTATGAAACTCTCCATATTTCAAAAACATTCAAATAAAAACAATCCTGTTAATGTACATAGCAATGGGAAGAGTTTTAGACTCGCAATGATTAAAAAGTTTAACATAATTTTGACTGAGTTTACAGTGTCATCCATGAGTTCATTCCCATTGAGAGGGTTTTAAGTCCAATTAGAGAGTGTTGATTACTCCTCAGATAGGAGTGACACTACTGCACCAATAGAGGAAGTTTCCTGGGCAGGTCATTATGGTTATTAGGCTGTAGAGGTGGTTTTGACCATTGATTGATTTCTTCCCTTAGCAGTGTGTATATTATCTAGGATTCTGGGTACAAAATTTAGGTAGAAGGCTTCCAGGTCCATTTCTTCTCCATTACTCCAAGTCCTGTTTCTTAAATATGGGACATATTTTCTAGTTCTGGGAGATAATCAAGAGCATTGTCAATAGCTGTGCTATTTTGAGAGTTTCTTGGATCACTCTGAACAACCAATTAAAGGGAGGTGTGTTCTGTTTGTAACTATGTTCCTTGAAATACAGCCTGCAAATATACCTGTGCTCTAATGATCAGATGGTACATTAATTTTTATGGTGCCTCCAGGGGAATCATTTTACACTCTGCATTCCCTAGCCACCCAAGGTACAGTCATCTCTATTCTTTATGCTTCCTTTCTCTCCTCCCTCCTCCACCTTCCCCAACCCCAGCACCCCTATGATCTGCACCTTCCCCCTGTCTTGAGTTTCCTTGCCCTCCCCCACCATGTCCCTCCATCCTCTCCTCCCAACCCAACATTCCCACATTACCCACTTAGAGAAAACCCTATTCCTGTCATGTCTTCTTTAAAGGAGTGGACACTAAATAGGCTGAACAGACACCAGTGGATGAAACTGCAGTAGGGACAAGTGGATACACAAACTTGATTTCATAGGCCTTAACATATATGACATAATCGATTAAAGATTGTGACCAAGCTATGAGAGAGTAAAACAGTTAAAGGTGCATTATGGTGCATTTTATGAAATCCAAAACTATTGAATAAAACTATACTTTGAATAAAATAAAGTAATATCATTTTGCAGCCAGATTTCAAGTAAGTTTCACTTATGACAGTGATAATAATAGGATTCAAAAGACTTACTAAAGGTCAATTCAGACAAAACTGCAATCTGTAGGTGGTAGTCATAATCATGTCCCTGTCATAACTAAGGAGCTATTAACAATCAACGGCTGCTGCAAGAAGAGGAACAGTCAGTTTCATTTAAGACTTCAAATACTTGTAGGTTGACGTTGCTTTAGGACAGTTCCAAACTCTGTTGTATGGACTAGATGAGACAATAATGAATGTACAGAAGCTAAAGTGCATATGAAAGCAGATATGGAAGGTTGAATATGATCAAAATACAGTGTACGATACTCTCAAAAATTAATAAATTAGAAATCATACCAAGATACCTCAAAACTTCTAAGAACTGCACATTGTAGAGGAAATATTATTTGATTTCCATAAAAGAAACTGGTTTCATTAATTGTAGAGGTAATTATGATCAATGGACTTGAATCAGTGAAGAAATGCTTGATAACTATTTTAGCAAAAAATCCTAACTTTAACCTTACACAACACAGATAGCTTTCACAGAGAATAAAACAATAATAATTTTCCTGTTATTTAGCTTAATTTCTTTTTGTTACATCTGTATTACATTTCAAAAGTAGAAGATCATACTTTAATATGTATTATAATCCGTTAGCAATCAGTTTTATTAATGATTATGAAGTTACACAAACCGGAGTGCTTTTCTATGCATCAAACTGAAATTGTTTTTAATCCTTTCTTTATGTTTGCTCTATAGAACATAATAGAATGAGAAGCTTTGACTATCTGATTAAAATGATGGTAGAAAATACAAGAAAATTTTAATAATTGATATAGTTAAAACGTAAATGATTATATCATCCTTGATATCAATTTAAGTTAGAGGAGGTATTGTAAAATGCATCAGTTTCAGTAAAGTGGCAGGTTAAAAAATTAAGGTCAAAAAATCAGTAGGTTTTCTTTATGCCAACAACAAGCAATGGGAGAAGAACTGCAAGGAGAACTTGCCGTTCAAAATAGGTTCAAAAATATCTTGGAAAAAACCTGACCAAAGACACTAAATATGCCTACAATGAAAATTTTAAAGCCTTAAAGAAGGAGATTGAATAAGACACCCAAAGATGAAAGATTTCTCATGCTCATGGATTGGAAGAATTAATATAGTAAAAATGATCATCCTACTCAATGTAATATAGAGATACAATGCAAACATAATGAAAATTCCTATGACTTTCTTCACAGATTTAGAAAAAAATGCATCCAAAAATTTATATGGGAAAACAAAAGAACTCAAAGAGACAAAGCAACCCTGTGCAGGGATATTACTATATGATACTTTCAACTATATTACATGGTTATAGTCATAAAAACAGCATGGTATTGGCACAAAAACAGACCTAAAAAATAGAGCAAAATTAAAGATCCAAACTTCAGCACATGCAATTTCAGCCCCCTCATATTTGACAAAGGGGACAAGAAAACTCAATGGAGGAAAGACAGTACCTTCAGCAAATGATGCTGGCAAAACTGAATCACCACTTATTGAAGAGTAAAACTAAATCATTACTTTTCACCCTGTACAAAAACCAGCTCCAAATAGATCTGAGCCCTCAATTTGAAGCCGGAAACTCTGAAAATGACAAAAGAAACTGTTAGCAGTAACCTATTAAGTTATAGGTGTAGGAAAAGACTTTATATATCAGACAGCAGTTGCACAGGAAATAAAATCAACAATCAACAAGTGGGGCAAAGTTAAACTAACAAGTTTCTGTACAGCAAAAGAAATGACAAAGAAGTAAAGAGAAAACCCCCAGAGTCAGAGGAAATCTTCACCAGTGATACATCTGACAGAAGTTTAACATGAAAATTATATAAATTACTAAAAAAAAAACCCCAAAGGATCAAGAAATAAATGTCCCAATAAAAAGATGGAGTGAAGAGCTGAATGGAGATTTGACAAATGAAGAAGGTGGCTAAGAAAAATCTTAAAAACTTTTCAACATCTCTAGTAATCGAGGAAATGCAAATTAAAACCATTTTACAATTTAATCTTACCTCATAAGACTGGCTATGATCAAGAAAACAAATGATACCAAATGTTCTAGAGATTCTGGGGAAAGGGGAACACTCATTCATTGTAGGTAGGCATGCATACTCATGAAACTTCAATGGAAAGCAATTTGGAAAGCTCTTAAAAGACTCGAAATGAACCTAACACTTGACTCCCTCATACCACTCCTGGGTATACACCCAAAAGATTCTTCCTATTGCACAGATATGTGTTCAACAATGTTTTATTTTCCCAATGGCAAAGAGCTGCATGCAAGCCAAGTTTCCCTCAGCTAATGAGTGGGATAATGAAAATGTGTTACATCTACACAGTGGAGTTCTATGCAGTGGTAAAGAAAGACGGCATCATACAGCTACTTGCTGTGTAACTTAAGAATGTAAGATTATAATTATCTTTACCTGCATACAATATTACTGTTAAAATGTGAATTCCAAACATGTTTTGATATGAACCTATAGTTTATTTGCAGACTCTGTAATGTTGGTATATATGTGGAGGTTATATATGCATATTTTAAGTAATTTAAAATTAAAGGGGAAAAAAAACAAAATACTTGTTCAAAGATCTGATCTAAAAAGTAAACTTCTACATTGAAAAATTAAAAAAAAATAATAAGAAAAAGATGCAAGACTTATCATGTATGCAGAATGCAAGAACTGTAGTTGTTGTGGGGCATGGATTGGGAAATGGCTCTAAATTTGATTGAGAAATATTGTATGAAATGTAAAACAAATCTCCATAAAAATTTTAAAAAGCATTGAAGTATTATTTTTCCAGAAAAAGCTCATACATTAAAATGTGGTTTTGTTCTAATATAATGTACTTGTCTGGAAGCATCAGACAAAGTTGATTTTTTTCATTGTCAAGTAAAGAAGTCAAGCGTGATTTGCTAGTTATTAGTGAAAATGCTTGGAAAATGTCAAGTCCTTCTTAAACCTTTTAGTGAGGGAACTCTCATTTCACCCAAAGTTGGAGCTGAAAGAATCTTTGCACTCAGTGGAAAAATGGAACTCAGATAAAGTTTGACAATAAAACTAACTTTCTTACTTCAGTAAAAATATCATCTTGACCTTGCATTGATTCTGGTTTCTGTATTTTATTTTATTGCCAACAAATATTTTTATTGATGCTTTGTGTATTTCATACATCATTTTCCAATTCAGTTCAGGCATATATCCCCTTCCCTTCCCCCCACCCTACCCCTACCCATTCCAGGTCATGCATTCTGACATAACTTTTCTGCATCTTTCTCTGCTTTTTTGTCATGTTTTGTTTTGTTTTCATTTTTTAACAGTAAGTGATAATCTGTGAGTACAAACATCCTTCATGTAAAACCAATTTGCAAGCAGTTGTGCCCAAACCCACACAGCATCTGGGTCCCACCATCCAGCAAGGGGGGGGGGGCTTGTATGTTCAATCAAGTTGATCAAATGAGTGTCCAGTCTATATTGTTGTAGTTTCACCATTCACCCCAATCGCAGCCCTTACATTCTACTGCACCCCCTCTTCCGCAGATTGTTCCCTAGGCTTAGAAAAGGGGCACAGGTGGATGAGAAGCAAAACAGTCTACTTTCTCTGGAGCTGTTGTCTTGGTCTCTAGTCAATTCTGGCTTTTTTCTTTCATGGGCTTCCAGCTTGTCCAGGCATAACCTTTCGATCCTACTAATGAAGCACATGCAATTTGATATATAGGTATTTAAACAGTATAATAAATATATAGCCTTTCGATCCTACTAATGAAGCACACACAATTAGATATATAGGTATTTAAACAGTACTAATTGTTATGGTAGGTTACTTTGGTATAGACACAGATGTTTGGATGGTATGTTAATCCATGAATTACATTTTCTTCTGTTAAGCATGACAGGGCCTTCGTGTGGTTTATAACATCTCCTAACCATTAGAGGATGTAAGCTTGTGGCATCAGCCATGGGTTATTCCTCCAAGGAGAGAGCTAATAGCCAATTAGATTTGGGATATACAGACATATGGCTGCCATTGCTGCACAGTATTTCCAGGGCAGATGATATGTAGCTGGTGCTGATGGAGGAGTCTTGCTTGACTCAAGGAGACCTATATTTGCTTTATTGGTTTAGTGGCCTTTGGTAACACTCTCTGGCATTCCAGAGACCATCTGTATACTTGCAAGTGAGGTCTCCATACATATTTCCCATGTTTATATCAGGTCTTCAACAGCAGGGCCTTATTTCCTCTCTTCCTGCAGATATCCCAGTTTGGAGGCAAGGAGCCTTTACCATTTGTGGGGGCTTGGATCCCCTGGCCAACATCTCCTTGGTAGAATAATCTATTGTTGATGTCAGAGCTCCTGTATTAATATATTTTGTGTAAGTGCATAGCTTAAGGAGACTTTAGCATTATATGTGGTTCTGAATAGAGAATAATCATTTTCACAGTTTCTATGTCCATTAGTCAATTTAAAAAGGCAGTTTTTTTTTTTTTTTCCTTTGGAGCAAAGTTTAATTCAGGGTAGCCGGGGCTAGGCTCAGGGGAGAGATAGAGCCAAGCACAGAATGGAGTCTGGCTTGGGAATTTAAGGGATAAGGTTGGAGTGGGATTCAGTGAGAGTGGGGTGGGTCGGTATCTGGAATCTGGCTTCCAGAAGGGTGAAGGGCGAGACAGAAGATTCCTGAGTAATCAGTGGTGGCCTGCTTTAGCATAGCCAAAGGCTATGCCTGGTAGAGCAGGTTCTAGGACCTCCGGTCTTAGGTGTCTCTGCATTCCAATGGGCTTCTGGATCTTACAACCTGACATTCCAGCCTTTTGTTCCTATAGGAAAAAGGGCAGAGCTCTGTCTTCTGTAGCTGCTTCAGAGCTGATCAGGGGCGAAATCTTGGGGGAACAGCTGTCAGGCTGGAGGGTTAGAATCCAGTTTCCCATTTTGTCTGCTTGGGTTACTCTGCCTGGTGGGTTTGGTCCAGATTGATAGTGGCCAGTACTTGGTGGATGTTTTCTCTGCAACTGAAAGGACAAGCTGGTTGAGTCTTACATGAGTATACCAGTGCAGGGACTTCACAGTACAAACAAGGGGGCTACAGGGTGCATTAGCAATTGGAGGGTCCTGGTCTAGGGAATGCAGAGGGAAAAAGAACGTGTACCCTGGTTTGAGAAATTGGAAAAAGTTTTAGTACACAGAGCTCTAGAATGAGGGCCGGCTTTAATACACGGGGCTCCAGAATGAGAGCCATAACCATGAGAATATAAAAGGTGGTATTTTCTGGCATGGCACATTAGATCTGTCATCTATCTCTGAGACATTTTCTAACATGACACAGTAGATTCCTAACTTGGCACAGTAGGTCTCTCACCTATTTCTCTGATAATAACTTATTTCATTTTCTCTTCTTTAGATTACCGTTTCCTATTGGGATGTTTAAGACCACAGTTAGCTCAGATAAATGAAATTTGTTTTGGTGTTAAGGTCAGTTGAGGTTCTGGTCCTTAAGGGGTCACTCAGGCCTTGTGCTTGGCTCTCTTCACCAGTTCCATCTATGTGAGGACAAGGTCAGGCCTTGCTTGATCAGAGCTTCCCTTTGAAGCATGAGGAGTCTCTCCTCTATATGGACTTTCCTCCTTTGACTGGACACTGGCAGGATGAAGTCCGTTTAAGTGAATCTCCAAGATTTCCCTGGCTCAGGATGACTGGTGACTCACTGCCACAGGACATGCTCAAAGTTTCGGATGCAGGACCCTAGGACCCAAGTCGACCTCAGAGGATGGGGGCCAAAATATTGTCCCATCAAATCCCTCTTGCCAAATCAGATTAGAGCTTTAAGCCTGGTTGCTAAACCTCCAAGAGGATTTTTTTTTAATTAATTTGGTACATTAATTACCATACAACTCCTAAGTAAAGCTCGAACACTGACTTAAGCATGGCTAATAAATTCTTTTTTTTAATTTTTATTTATTTTTGTATGTGTATGAATGTACTGTCTGCATGTAGGTTTGTGCACCCGTGTTGTGCAATGCCGCGGATGTCAGAAGAGGGTCTCGGATTCCCCTGGAACTGGAGTTCTCCTGGAATTGGAGTTACAGATTTTTCTTAGCCTCCATGTGGGTGCTGGGGATTGAACCCTGGTCCTCTGCAAGAGCAGTCGGTGCTCTTAGGCGCTAGGCTATCTCTCCAGCGTGGTTAATAAATTCTTAATTGCTGTGGCAAAAGTATCCTGACTAATAATAAATCCTCATGGTAGGAGCCTGGTAGTGGCTGCAGCACAGGCTAGAAAAGGATGCTATTTACTGGCTTGTGTTGCTGGCTCATATTCAGCCTATTGTATACAATATAGAAATATCTGTCCAAGAATGGCATTGCCCACAATGGGCACAGGCCAGTCCAATGAAGGCAATTGAGGTTTCTTAGCTCAGGTGTATCAAGTTGACATTAAACCTATGCAGTAAGTCCTAAAATTTGTTCTTTAAGGTCTATGAAGGTCATTTAGGTATTCAAAGTGCAATGATTTAAACCATGCAAGGCAAAATTCTAACAACATAAGCCATGAAACAAACCCAAGATAATAAAGGGGTTAAGAACAGTACCTTCTCAAATGAAGGCCATGTCACTTGTCCCCAGATTTTGAATATAGCTGGAAAAGGGAAGGGGGGGGGCATATGTCACACACCTAACAGCAGCAGGAAACAGAAATACTTCAGGGCTCACCAATATTGGTTACACCCAGAACTGTCCGTGTGGTCAACGGAAGCAAAACCTAATTTTTCCCAAAGATATTAAAAGTACACATGTGCAAAGTATAAACAGATATACAAAACATTTTAGTTTGTATGGGTAACTCTATATATGTCTTATTACTTGAGGCTGTAACAAATATATAGTATCCTGTATCGGTGAAACCACGTTCTTGTTATATTGCCATATTCAATTATAGAAATCTTAAAAGTGGACAGACTTGTATGCATACCCTCATAATAAGGTTCTAATAATACTTTTGGCAGATGACACTTTGTAAAGGTGTATGAGCAAGGCACATGCAGTTGTAAATCAACAAATAGATCTTTAATATGCTGTTTAACATGTTATACTACACCATTTATGCAACACATTCCTTTAAGAGATTTTATCCCGCCGTTGTATGGAAACCATAGCATTGAATGAAAAAAACACCTTTAGAAACACTATTTAAAAACATGCCAGCTCTGAATTAATTATGCTGCCAAGGCTAGAGATGACATATTGCACCTTGGTTTTAAAAACTTTGATCTGATTGAAATACTTTAACAGGTGAGAAAACAATTATAATACAAATTAACGAACTGACAATATCAAAAAAGGCAGTTTTACCAATTGAGAATACCTCTATAAAGCTGTCTCCAATCTACAGCTGGAGAAGACCTCATCATCTTCATATTGGTCGTACCCTTATTCCATAGGGGGGAGTTAGGAGTAAAGTCTCTTGTATTAAACCTTTGGCGGCCTGAAGCGTAAGCTTCTGTTAGGATTCATTAAAAATTGTACTAGTAGGATCCAGACAAGGGGCCTGATGTCTGCAGCAATCTGAGGCATTTCTCCCTTCAATGCCCAGAGGATTCAATCCTTCTGCTGGCACTTTCTGGTACATCCTACTCACTGCAAAGCTGCATTTTCTTTCTCAGCCATTAAGTTGGTGATACTCTGGCCTGTTGGAATATACAAATCCTTTCCCATAGTTAGTTTTAAGATTTGGGTTGCCAGTTTTTTTGACAAATGTTTTCATATCTATCTATATCCCCCTTTTTTATTTTAGGTTTTTAATTTTGACCCATGAGTCAACAAATATTTTAAAATCAGCACTTGAAAATAGAAAGAAAGAAAATTGGTTCTTGGGTAAATTATGCTACATATTAAATTTAGGGCTTAAATCATTTTTTTTATTTATGGATTAGATTAAATTTATGTTCATATGTGAAAGAACAGGAAACTAATTAATTATTACTTCCTTACATGGATATAGCAAGGAATTATTGAAGAGATACTTAGAAACATTTAGTTAATAGTAATCCCTACTTATTTGAGAAATAAATCTATGAAATGTGCTATATTAGAAGTTACCTTTAGGTGTTTTACTTTTAATGCAATTTATTTTTAAGAGAAAATATAAAATAATCTTTCACATGTAAATTGTGTAATATTTAAATTAATTGAAAATTAATTCATATCCTCAAATCATTATCATGTGTTACTAGTATGAATAAAAACTCAAAATGTATTCTTTTAGTTTTCTGAAATATGAAGTACTTACTGTAATGGTCTTTGCAGTAGAACATCTGAAATACTTTTGTCTATTCACCTCTAAAACCTGAAAAAGAAAAGAAAAAAACATATTTTCACATTTTTCATATTCACATCCCTCCTAATTTCCCAGGCTCTGGGGACCAAATTAGAGCTGATTGGTGAAATTTTGATCTAGATATTTAATATTACTAATATATGTGCTCCAAAAATGCATTTGTGAAAATGGTTCTGAAAAAAATACTTGATTAATGCTACAGATTTTCAGTTTTGAAGGAAATATTTCTTTGGACTTGTATTAAAAATCTTGAAAAATAAAGATATTTATTTAATTTTGCTTTGTAAATTCCATGCAAAATATTATTATCATACTCAGGTAGAACCATTCTTCTATATGACCAGTCTACATAGCCACTCACCACATTCCATAGTCACACAATATTGAGTGAAGCTGTGTCTTCAATGTTTCTTAATTATGTATCCACCCACTGGACACTATTCAGTCTATGTAGCATCACACACATAAGGAAAATCTTCTCTCTCTCTCCTAGTTGTTTTGACTGCCAATAGTTCTTCAACTAAGGTTTGGAATTGTTATCCACTTCTCCACTTCTGTGTTGGGATTTTTGTCTGTCTTGAACTTGCATGGGTTTTTGGATGCAGTTATCATTGATATAAGTTAATTTCTGCAGATACCCTGGTGTCTACAGAACTGTTTCCTGTGGTCGTCAGTCATCTCTGGATTTTAAAATTGTTCTGCCTCCCCTTGGTTGATCATTACTAAGCCATAGGTGGCAGAGAATCAATATCAGTTTCTAATTCATGTATAAACACTTTACAGTACATTATTCTGTGAGCTTTGGCCTACTGGGTTTTTCTGGTTATCCACCATTTGTTGCTTGTGGATGCTTCACTGGTAAGAGTTGAGAAGTGCATTAATAGTCTTTCAGCTCGCTATTCTGCTAGGCTCCCTGAGCCTTAGATAAAGAGGTTGCATTGCAGGTGTGTCAATTAGGGCTGAAATTCCCACAGGCACTTATTTTCTTTCTTTGGCCAGTTTTGGATCTCTGTAATAGTCTCCATCCATTGGAAAAATAGCTTCATTGATGATTTGTGAGAAGTACACCTGTCTGTAAATACAAAGATACATATTTTGAATTGAGTAAGAAATCTTTGTTGAGTGATATAACAAAAGTAGTTTTTTCTCTAGGACTCATGACCTCTCTTTTTTTTTTTTTTTTTTTTTTTTTTTTTTACACAAACATTTTTTTTTTATTGCATTTCATACATCATTTTCCATTCAGTTTAGGCATATCTCCCCTTTCCGCTCCTCCCACCCCCACCGAGACCCCACCCCAACCATGGGCATTCAGCATTCCTGCCATGGGACTGTCCTGCAATATCTCTCGCAGCTTTTTTTTTTTTGTCCATTTTTAGCTTAATAAGTGATAATCCATGTGTACAAGCATCCTGCATGTATAACCAATTTGCAGGCCTGTTGTGCCCAAAAACCCACAGCCCCACCTTCCAGCGGGGTGTCAGGTTGATCAAATGAGGTCCAGACTACATTGCTGGTTTCACCCTTCACCCAATCGAAGCCCTTACTTCTACACGCCCCCGCTTCCGCAGATTATTCCCTGGCCGTAGAAAGGGGCACAAGTGGTGAGAAACAAAGCAGTCTACTATCTCTGGAGCTTGTTGTCTTGGGATTTCGGGAATTCCTGCTGTCTGTTCCTTTCATGGGCTGATAGTTTGTCAAGGAATAACCTGTCGATCCTACAAATGAAGCACAACAAATTAGATATATGGTATTTAAGCAACATTAATAGTTTATGTAGGTTACTTTGTTATAGACATATATTTTTAGATGAGATGTTGATCCACAAACTACAGATTGTTTTTTTTTTCCTGTTAAATAAGACCGGGGTCTTACTGTGGCTTGATGATATCTCCTAACCTGTGGAGGAAGTAAGCTTGTGGCATCATCCATGGGTCATTCCTCCAAGGAGAGAGGCCAATAGCCAATTAGATTTGGGATATCAGCATATGGCTGCGCTCTGGCTGCACATTATTCCAGGCAGGTGAGGTGTAGCTGGGTGCTGACGGGTGTGGAGTCTTGCTTGACTCAAGGAGACCCGTAGTTGCTTTAATGGTTTATTGGCCTTTGGTAACACACTCTCTGGTATTCCAGAGGCACATCCTGTAACACTTGCATGTGTGGTCTCAATGCATCTGTCCCATGCTTTTTCCCATGTTGATGTCAGGTCTTCAGCAGCAGGACCTTAAAATAGCCTCTCTTCTTGCCAGTAATCACAGTTTAAGAGGCAAGGAACCTTTTTACCGTTTGGTGGGACCTAGAGACCCCTGGCCAACATACAGCCCTTGGTGGAATAATCCATTACTGTTGTTAGAGCTCCTGTATTGATATAGTTTGCTTAAGCGCATAGTTTAAGGAAACTTTAGTAGTATAATTTGGTTTATCTGAACAGAGAGGGTAATCCTTTCACAGTTCGAATGTCTATTAGTTCAATTAAAGAAGGCAGTTTCGCCAGTTTTATAAGAGATTACCGTCTGTAATAAGTTTCTCCAATTTACAGTTGGAGAGCAACATCATCATCGTCATATTTCTTTTCTTTCTTCTTGGTTCTGGGGGGGAGGCAAGAAAGAATCTCCTATCAGAACCTTGGTGGCACCTAGAAAGTAAGTTTCCTCAGGAACCCACTATAAATAGTTGTTTACACAAACGTGAATTTATCTCCATTTAACTCGGATGCATTACCGGTTTTATCAATCTGTAACAAATGTGTGTAATATACAATTTTAACTTTTACCAAGTCCTAAAAGCATGTGTCCTGATAGAGAGTTGTCTAGGGCAAAGACTGGGGACTTTTTTTTGAACTCATGTCAATTAAATAGGCATTAATCGAATATACACCAGTGTCACTCACCACTCCTCCCCCCTTCCCAATTCCCATTTCGGTCCATTTTCTGATGCGGTCGTTCTGTTGTTTGTTTCTTTTACGAGCACCCCTCTCCATGAGAAATGTTTATATCTGGGTTATTGGGACTAGCATCCACATATAGGGACACCATTTGTCGTTTGTTGTTCTGGGACTGTGTTACTTCCTTAACATAATGTCTTCCAGCTCCATCCAGTTACCTGCAAAGTTCATGATGTGTGTCCCCCTCTTTACCGCTGCATAGAACTCCATTGTTATACATGTACCACAATTTTCTCTATCCACTCGTCAGTTGAGGGGGGCACCTGGGCTGGTTCAAGCTTTTTTTGCTATTGTGACAGAGCTGCAAATAAACATAGCTGTGCCATGTATCTTTGCAGAAGATGTGTCTGTGGGGATATAACCCAGGAGGTGGTATGACTGGTCAAATGGGAGGCTCGTTTTGAGTCATCTAAGGGTGTCTCCACATGATTCACATAGTGGCTGTACAAGTTACATTCCCACCAGCAATGATGAGTGTTCCCCTTTCTCCACCCCTCTCCAGCACTTGGTATCTTTGTGTTCTTGATCCTACCAGTCTTATTGGAGTAAGGTTGATATATCAAAGTGTTTAATTTGCATTTCCTAATTGTTCAGTAATGCTGAACACTTCTTAAGATGTTTCTCGGCCATCTCTATTTCCCTCCTGTTTGAAGTCTCTATTCAGAGCTTTGCTCCATCTTTTGAGTGTTTTCATTTGTTTTCTTTCTTCTTTGTTTTTTGAGTAGGCTTGTGACCCTGGAGATTAATGCTTTGTCAGATGTTGTCTGCAGTGAAGGTTTCCTCCCACGCCCCCCCCTGTGGGTTTTCTCTTCACTTCTTCACTTCCTGTATTGGTTTCTTTTGATGTACAGAAGCTTTGTGAGTTTAATAAAAAAAAAAGGATATCCATTTGTCAATTGTTGTATATCTATTCTTGTGCAGCCTGCTGTCTGATTTTAGGAGTCTTTTCCTACACCTATGTCTTGTAGTCCCCTTCTCTGCCAAGTTTTCTCTTCTATCACCTCCAAATCCAGGGTTTGGGGGTTTTCAGGTTTGAGGTCTTTGGCCATCTGGAGTTGGACGTTTGTACAAGGTGAAAAAGAGGTAAAGGGGGTTTAATTTCATTCTTTCTACAATTGGTGATCCATTTATGCCAACAACATTTGCTGAAGATAAATGACCATTTCTTCTATTGTGTTTGCTTGGCCCCCTTGTCAAATATGAGGTGGCGAAAGTGTATGTGTATAGGTTTGGATCTTCAATAGTTTTCTTTCCTTTGTCACTGGTCTGTTTTGTGCCGTACCACGCTTTTTTATGACTATAGCCCTGTAGTATAGTTTTGATGTCTGGTATAGCGAACCCACCTGTATTGCTCCTTTTTCCTCAGGATGGGCCTGTGGCTATTCGGGTCTTTTGTTTGTTCCAAATGAAATGAGGATTTTTTTTTTTCCAAGCCTGTGAAGAAATTCTTGGGGATTTTGATTGGGATTGCAATTGATCTGTAACACTAGTTTGGGTAAGGATGGACATTTTTACTATATTTATTTTCCCAATCCTGAGCATGGGAGGTTTTTTTTTTTTTTTAATGAGTTAGTTTCTTTTTTCATAATTTCCTTTTTTCAGGGGTTTTAAAACATTTTGTTTGTGAGATCATTGGTGTCCTTGGTTAGTTTGTTCCTAGGTATTTTAGTGGTTTTGAGGCTATTGGGTGAGTTGGAAGGTCGCCTTGTAGTCCTATCAGTTTGGTTGTTGTTGGTGTAACGAAAGGGCCGTTACTGAGTTTTCTAGATTTATTTTGTAATCCTGGGTAATCCGGCCACTTTTCAACAACACCAAAGCGCTTCATCGTTTCTAGGAGTTTCCTGGTGGAGTTCTTAGCATCCCTTAGGTAGACAAATCATATCATCAGCAAACAGGGATAGCCTGACTTCCTCTTTTTTTCCAATTAGAACGCCTTTAATTTCCTTTATTCTTGCCTTAATGCCCTGGCAAGGGATTCAAGCACTAAGTTGAAAAGGAGTGGGAACAGGGGGCAGCCGTGCCGAGTTCCTGCCTTTAAGGGGAATCATTCTGTCATTTCCCCATTTAGGATGATAGGCTGTGGGCGGTTTCCTGGATATGGCTTTATTACATTGAGGAAATGATCCCTCCAATCCAATTCCCGCCAGGACTGTAATAAACATGAAAGGATGCTGGATTTTTGTCAAATGCTTTCTCTGCATAATCAGCAATTGGAGGATGAGGTGGTGGTTTTTTGTCCCTGCAAGTCCATTGATATGTTTGAGGATGTTTATTGATTTTCGTAGTTGAACCATGCCGCTGCATCTCTGGTAGAATCCAACTTGGTCATGGTGGATGATTTGCTTGATGTGAATATGTATGCGGGTTGCCAGAATCCTGTTCAGAATTTTTGCATCTGTGTCGATTAGGGGATGGGTCCTATAGGTTTCCTCCTTGTTTTGGTTTGTATACGTTCCTGGTTTTGGTAGTAGCGTAAGGCTGGCTTCATATAGGATCTGGGAGAAGTCCCTCCGTTTGTATCATTCAAAACAATTTAAGTAGTAATGATTGTAAGTCCTTTTTCGAAATATTTTATATAATTCTGCAGTGAAACCGTCGGGGCCTGGATGTTTGGTTGGGAGGCTGCTTATTACATCTTCGAATTTCTTCCTGTACTATTGGGTCTTTTAGACTGTCCGATCTCGTTCGTGGTGAGCTGGGGGTTCCCAGGATGTTCAGATATTCATCCATTATCCTCTAGGTTTTCAAACTTAGTAGAATATAAGTGTTTGAAGTATTCCCATAAGACTTTCTGGATCTTTTCATGGTCCTGTTTGTGATATTTTCCTCCCCTTTCGTCACAGATTCTATTGTTGAGGAGTTGGAGTTGTTTCCTTCTTTTCTTTTTTGGTTAACTGGCCTAGAGGTCTGTCTATCTTATTTAGTCTCTCAAAAAACCAACTTTTGGCTTCACTGATTTTTTTTGTATGTGTTTCTTTGTTTCTATTTCTTGACTCTGCTCTGATTTTTGTATTTTCTTCTTGTCTGCTCCGTTAGGGGTCTTGGTTTGTTGTCTCTCAAGTATTTTAAGCTGCAGTGTTAGATCATTCACTGTGTGTTCTTTTCTGGTTTTGTTTTTTTTAATGTAGGCACGTAGAGCTATAAACGCAATGACCTCTCTAACCATGTGTACTTAGTTATGTTTGCCAAACCTAATATGAATTCTCTGTAAATTAGTCTTTAAGTCCAATTATGTAGCTGT
Source organism: Rhizomys pruinosus (assembly GCA_009823505.1). Taxonomy (NCBI): domain Eukaryota; kingdom Metazoa; phylum Chordata; class Mammalia; order Rodentia; family Spalacidae; genus Rhizomys; species Rhizomys pruinosus. Next base: position 363,037 of record VZQC01006636.1, read on the forward strand.
TCATTACCCTTTAAATTTAACTGTTACTATTGCACCATTAGAGATTTTTTGCTGGACTGGTGATTGTTGTCATTTATACATATTGTATATATTGTAATATCGATGAATGAGATTATTGATTTGTTTCCACCATGGACGCACCATTTCTATGTAAAACTTCTGATAGATGTGAGAGGTAGTCTTCAGGGAGAGGTTTTCAGATCAGTTCCAGCTTGACTGCTAGATGTCCTGTGTCTAAAGTGTGTCCAGTCTTCAGCAACATGGCAGGTAATCCATGGCTGTGGCCATATCTTGTGTTATTTTGTAAATCTCTTGGACACCTTGACAATTTTTTTCTCTATTAAGCAACTAAAATTTTAGATAATTAAAATGAATTATTTGCTGCATTTTCTTAGTTTTATAATAAGCAGATTTCATAAGACAATGGAATCTCTAACACGTTACTAAATTATCTGTAAAGAAAGGATTACACTTAAACATTAATCAGTAGGCTTGTTTTGAGTACTGGTAATTATAATATATATATAATGCTCTTTAAAGCAATAGATAATGAATTATATGAATATAAAGTCTGTTATAACAAGGTAGATAAATTTTATGATTAAAACAATCTAGCATTAATAAACAAAACACCCTGAGTTCCAGGACAGCTGGGGCTACAGGGAGATCCTGTCTCAAAATACCCAAAAAAAAAAAAAAAAAAACCCAAGCTGACATTGGTTTATTAGAGGCAAAATCGCTGATCAATTTTAATATTTAAAATTATGAAGAATATTGTTTTCCCCCATCTTCTTGTATGCTAAAAATAGTAAGGAATTAGCTACATCGGCTTTTTGGTGGATTCATTTGGCATTTTGGAATATGGTAAAAATTTATGTCTCCATCCAGTTTAACTGGGCTTGGTAAAATGCAGAATTTCAGCCCTTTTCCAATGAGACTTTCAGAACAAGTGATCCCCATACAAGACTCACAGGACTATGAATTGCTGTGCAATTGGACTTAATTACTTTCTGAATTAAAAATTAGTAACATAAGCTCATGTTTTTCTATCTACTGTTCAGTCGTGCCTGCAGTTGTAACTGCTGCACTGGTCAGTACAGTTGATAAAAAAACGGGGAGTTCCTCCATAGCTTCTGTATAGATAGAAACATCAGATGAAATCTCACAGTATGAATTTAGAATCAAAGATTCATATTAGGTTTCTTCTTATTTTTATACATTTATTATAATAACATTTATTTTATTGTGACTTTTAGATTAAGAGTAATTTTTAATGTTTTTATTGAAGTTTTGTGCATTTCAAACAAAATTTCTCCATGAAATGTATACCCCTTCTTTGCCCCCCGTCCAGATATCATGCATTCTGCCATACATGTCTTGCATCTTTTTCTCTGTCTTTTTAATTTTTTATGCAGAAATTTACTGTTTTGTGGAGAAGTTTATTGTTTCTGTAGGTTCTTTGACCCCATCTATTTGTTGTTGTTCATTCCGTTTTGTATCACTTCAAAATATGCATATATACATGCCACACATATACCAAAAATATGACGATTCACATTTTGACAGTAGAGTTGTATGCAGGTAAAGGAAAAATACATTTCCGTGGTAGATTGTAAGGGCTGCCGAGAGATAGGGGTGAATCATGAGACTACAGGAATATAGTCTGGACTTCTGATTGATCAACATGCCTCTGCATACAAGCTTCTCCTACTGGACTATGGGAACGTTGGGTTGTTCAAAATTTGGACATAGATACTTGCAAAATGCACCATTTACCTAATTGTATGACATACTGAGTAACATCAATGTTATCTGCAAACAACTGTGTCATTATATTGTAGAATCCCTTAAAAATAAAAAAAACATTTCCACATTTAAGTTTGAGGATAACATCAGGTATTATTTTTACAAAAAGGAACTATTCAATTTGCCTTACAAATAGGGTTTTGATACTAGGAACCACAAATGAAGGACATCACACATTGTTTGTTTCTCTGGGACTATATTTTTTTTTAATCTTCCCAAAATGCCAGAGTTTACTGAAACAAACAGTACATTTCCAAGCTATGTCAATTTCATTATCTGAAATCTACCGAGGGGTCCAAATTTTCCTCAATATTTGGTCACTGCCAAACAGGTTATTTATTCTGATCTTCATTACAATATTAATTCTGAGACCACACATCATACTTTATACAGTATTCATACACACATATATGTTTCTGTATATATATATATAGATATATATATATAATAATATAAATAGATATAGTGTGTACCATTTATTGTATGTATACAATGTATGTTACAATAAGTATAAAAGAGGCCAAAGAGTTCAAAAAGGCCTTACTGGAGGCAGGGGTGGACAGTAACTGCTGTTGACTCAAAAAGTTCATAAGACCTGAGACTTGATCAGGACCTGTCTCAGACCAACTACACAAATGCCTACATTCTATAAACCACCAGAATCTCTAGGTGGTTTATAAGCTGTGGTCTTCCAAACTTGCAGATCCCTTGGGTTTTCAAAGGTCAATCCTTAGAGTCTATCTGGGCAAGACTGTTTTCAAAATGATAATGTGATGTTACTTGTTTATCTGGAGCACCTAGTAACACCGTGGTCTTCATATGTTAATAAGAAAAATGCTGAAGGGGTCTTCCACTAATACTAATATTGAAGTTTTCTTCCTCCTCTCTTTTTGGTGAACTTGTGTTGTATTTTATAGTCATTAACTTTTCTCTTTCTTATACCAATGACTTGAATATTCTTGGAAGGACCTCATCTTGGTTCACGCAATTTAAGAACAGATGACCTCTCATTCTTACACTCCTCAGCATGGGAATATAACCGATCTGGCCAGTTACTTCTTTTAATGTTCTTGGGAACACAGTTGGTTCCGAAATTGACTTCACAAGAAACACCATTCTTTTTTTTTCCTTAGAACTATTGGTAACAAGAACTTCTTTTATATTTTACTTCTTTAAAAGAAAAGATTGAAGTTTAACCAGAGGCTCCCTTTGGAGATGGCCTCTCTGATACAGTAAAATCAGTAAAACTGCCTTCTTTAATTGACTAATGGACATAAAAACTCTGAAAAGGATTACTCTCTATTCAGAACAAATATAATGCTAAAGTCTCACTTAAGCATGCACTTAAGCAAAATATATTAATCAGGAGCTCTGACATCACACATGGATTACTCTACCAAGGAGATGTTGGCAGGGGATCCAAGACCCACAATGGTAAAGGCTCCTTGCCTCCAAACGGATATCTGCAGGAAGAGAGGCGATAAGGCCCTGCTGTTGAAAGACCTGATATAAACTGGGAAAGATGTATGGAGACCGCACTTGCAAGTATACAGATGGTCTCTGGGAATGCCAGAGAGTGTTACCAAAAGACCACTAAACCAATCGCAAATATAGGTGTCCTTGAGTCAAGCAAGACTCCTCCCTCAGCACCAGCTACACTCATCTGCCTGGAAATACTGTGCAGCAGTGGCAGCCATAGTTTGTATATCCCAAATCTAATTGGCTATTAGCTCTCTCCTGGAGGAATAACCCACAGCTGCCACAAGCTTACATCCTCTAATGGTTAGGAGACGTTATAAACACACGAAGACCCTGCCATACGTCACAGAAAAATGTAATTCATGGAATTAACATACCATCAAAACATCTGTGTCTATACCAAAGTAACCTACCATAACAGTTTANAATGGAGACAGGATAGATACAAAATTGAGTGTGAAAAGACAAGGTGTGATGTTTGTTTTCTAAACAGTGAAGATCCTTCAATGGTTCATGTGTATGAACTACACTGTGTTTAAGAGCAAATACATCATTAATGACATACATGATAGAATCCAAAGAAGAAAAATTAAACTATATGAAAAGTAGTCTGACTCCCAAATTTCTTCCTTAGGAACATTTAAATGAAGTTTTTACAGGTTGAGTGGAATCATGATACATATCATGCATTACTTTATAGTGATTTGTAGAGGTTCGATGAAACAGAGGATTATAGGAAAAATGGACCTGATGAATTGAAATTTTAAGTTCTATACTCTGGATTATATTCTTCTCTAGGTTTCTAATTTGACTAGAAAGGCATATCATTTTAAAAAAATTGACTTGAATTGATTTATGAACACAACTTTACTTGATAGTGGAAAGATAAAATGACTAAAAGAAACTGAAAGAGAATAATTTTATTAAAATACTCATGACAAAAGTTTGAAGCACAGAACCTACAGTCACATATCTCGAGAGACCAAAAAACCTACGAGTTGACAGGGCAGGCACGCGTGTGTGTGTGTTGGTGTGTGTGTGGTGTGTGTTTTCTGTTGTTGATCTTTAATCGAATGATTGGGCAAGAAGCCTCCCATAGACCAATTCTCCTACAAAACTTTTATCACGTGTTGCCAGGTCAGATTTTGGTCAACTTTCATTTATAAAGGCTTTCTTTTTTTTTTTTTGTTTTTTCTATTTGAGGACTGCATGTCTTGGTTATACCTACACTCAATGTGTAGTACATGTAACAAGATGGCGGCATGCGTCGTGCCGAGGGCCCGGGAACATGAGGAGTCCTTTACCAACGATTTATCCGCTCTTTATATCAACTGATGACAAAAATGATTTGGGAAGGAATATTCTATATACTTTTCAATTTTTAAATAGTTAAATAAAGCAAGTTGTTGCTAGTATTTAATATATTGGTTCTTTACTTCTTGCGTTGGGCATTAATTTTTTTCTATATCATTCTGTAACCGTAAGTAGAGGGAAAAACTAAGATCAATAAAGGTATCAAAGAGTAATAAGAGCCGCAATGAAATTTTCTCTATGCTCTCTAGAAAGGGTTATTATGGTAATATTAAGTATGGGTTGTTTTATATCAATTTTAGATCAATGATTAAGAACCCACCAAGGTATCTCACATCTTTTCTTCCTTTATTCAATGACAACACCACAACTAACTGTGACGGTTGGTTAAGAATATTTTATGAGGTTTATGTGGGAAGTTTCAATTGTTCATGAGGATTTTTCGACTCTACTTAAGAGATTTCATAGTTTGTAGATTGTCACCAAAGATCTAATCCATGGAACTACTCTATTTCCTGTAGCCCTTATATGATCGGAACGAAACTTATCATTCCGACAGTAATTTTTCGAGTCTTGATACACACAGACCCTTCTGGATGAAGGAGACTACTTCCAACCTTGGGTTCCATAGAAGGACCCATTGCGTGCATACAGAAAATAACATAAAATCAACGTATCACTGAGACGATTGGAAGCGCAATTATAGGAAATTAGTAATTGAGAATATATATATTTTATAAACTATTGCTGTCTGCTACCAAATACCAGCTTTCTTTCTCACCAGAACTACATGGACATTTTCTTCTGCACATCCTCACCAACAATTTCAGTAACTCAGCCTTCTGAAAGGTGTAAACTAACATCTAATTGTGGATTAATTAAATATGTTCATTGGGTCATTTTAGAATAGTAAGTTTATACAATATGTCTAGTTATACATATATCTCATTGATTTCCCTAATTTTCGCGGTCATAATATAAATAATCCCCTTCGCAAAACTATTACCTCTCTCTCCTCAAACAACATCTAACTTACACACTGTGCTATGACCTCTATGTTTTTAAGGCCCTGGAATTTATACTTGGCGCTCCATGTGGTGGCACCGTCCCCTGGGGCACTGGTTTCAAACATGGATCGCCTGCATCAAGTGAACTTCACCATTAAAGGAAACTGGCTCTCTCCCAGCACCGATTCCAGTCACCAATTAGTTTCTCCCCCTGATTTTAGTAATTTGGGTCCTTCTTCCCTTTTTGGTGTAATTTGGCCTAAAAGTTCGCTCTCAATCCATGTATAAGTTTCATTTCAAATAAACAGAACATGCACTGTAGGTTCATTGATTTTTTAGTGTGCTATTTTTGGTGTCATCTATTACCAATTAATTTCAGTCTCAATTTTATTTATCTCTTACCAATTTACTTTTTTTAGGACCTGTCTGTACTTGGTTTCCCAAAGTCTTCAAGTGCACCATTAAATTATCAATATGTGATGTATCTAACTTTCTCATGTAGCCATCCTGTAATATAAACTTTCCTCCAATGGTTATTTTTACATCATGCCCCATAGATGTTGATATGTTTTCAACTGAAAACATATCAACATCTATGAAATATTAAATCCTAGGTATTTGTTAGGGGATCTTTTTTCCCAGGACAAGGTCTCCTTGGAGTCCCAGGAGGCCCAGAACTCACTGTGTAAACCTTAGGCTTGGTTCAATTCTACCTCAGCAGAGTTCTATTGCCTCTGCCTCCAGAAGGCCACGATTAAAAAGGTGTTGTGCCTCCATGCCTTCGCAGGCAATTCTTAGGAATTTTAAAATTATTTTTTGATTTTACCTTTAGATCCAATCCTCTAATGTGTTCTAGATATTTGGGTCTCTAGTTTCCTTGCCTTGATGTACCTTCTATATTTGCTAATGATAAACTCCTTTATTCCTCATGGTCAAATGGAACACTATTTCTCCATTTTCCTATTGTTTTTATATCATTTTTCTATAATTTTATATTACTCTTATTTTTTTTTTAATTTATTAGTGAAAAATTATGAGTACAACATCCTTCATGTAAAACAACCAATTGCAAGCAGTTGTGCCCAAACCCACACAGCAAGGGTCCCACCATCCAGCAGGGGGGGGCTTGTATGTTCAATCAAGTTTGATCAATGAGTGTCCAGATCTATATTGTGTATTTTCACCATTCACCCCAATCCAGCCCTTACATTCTATCACGCCCCCTCTTCCGCAGATTGTTCCCTAGGCTTAGAAAAGGGGCACAGGTGGATGAGAAGCAAAACAGTCTACTTCTCTGGAGTGTTGTTTTTGACTTCTGGCAATTTCTGGTGTTTCTTTCATGGCTGACAGTTTGTCGGGAATAACCTTTCATCCTACTAATGAAGCAACAATTAGACTATATAGGTATTTAAAGCAGTACTATTGTTATGGTAGGTTACTTTGGTATAGACAAAGATAGTTTGATGGTATGTTGTTAATCCCATGAATTACATTTTTTTCGTTAAAATGATGACAGGGTAAGCGTTCCATGACTCACTGGTTCATAACATTCTCCTAAACACTACATGAGGATGAAAGAATATTATGTTCCAGACCTGAGGCTGGGCACGAGGCCCGTGGTGGTCCTATTCCTCCCAAAGGCGAGGAAGCTAATAACAGAACTCTCGATTTGCGATATACCAGGTATATGGCTGCCGAAGCTCGTCTCGCACAAAATACATTTGTGTTTTTATATATTTTTTAAAACCAGCATTTATTATAATTTAGTAATTTGTAGATTCAGAAAAAAGGGTATATCACATCTAATATACTATTAACGTTTACAAGAAAATCTGTAACAACCATGTTTACCTTTCTGGAGTCTACGGAACACATAATAAATCCACCAATGGCTCTAAAACCCCAAAACTCTACGGCCGCCCACAAATCCACCATATGCAATGAAGAGAAGTCCACTCGAATTTAACCCAATACATTACTCCATTGACCAATAAATTACAAAACTATGGTGTCCTCATTTACATATGTCCCAGAAGGTCATTCAAAGTCAGATCTTTAATTGGAATCTCCATCACAGTACAAAGATTTCACTAAGATCACGGCTTCTGTTCAAAAGTACATGTGGATGCGCGACTACTACAAATCATCACTACAATAAAAATAATGAACCTTTATTTTTGTGGAGTGAGAGAAGCTTTATTTTTGTTATATTGAACTTATTATGTATTGACTTAAAACCAATCTTAAATTGATAGGATTATAGTAGTACCCCTGAAATTCACTCACTTTTCCTCCATCTTGAATCTATACCTCCCTCTACTCCCTGGCCAAGGCCGTAACAACTTCTAATGCACTTCACATTATATATACAGCATGGTTCGCGAGATTAAAGTACGCCATTTTTGTCCAGGAACCCCACAGAGTGCTCTCATTCTTCATGTTGGGTCCATGTGCGTAAGGCTGGTACCAAGAATTCATCCTTGTTAAGAAACTGGCTTCCCTCCCCCCCCCCCTTCTAGCAGCCATCCAGTCCAAAAGTTTCTTAGAGTGTTGAAATAGCTGTAAGATATTTTCCTTTTTTAATTATTTTGATACATTATTTTTAAATTCTATTTATTTCCGTATGGTTCATGAAGGTGATTTGACTGTCTGCAGCGACGGAGTTGGTGTGGCATCCATGTCGTGCCAAGTTGCCGCGGAGGGTCAGAGAAAGGAGGGTGTCAGATCCCCTGAACCTGGAGTTCGCCTGGAATTGGCAGTTTCAGACGGTTCTCGGCCCGCCAGTGGGGTGCTGTCGGTGAGTGGAACCTTGGGGTCCTTGTAAAGCGGCAGTCAGCGCTCTTAAACCACTAGGCCATACTCTCCAGCCCCTGAGTTAGATTATGGTCATACTGAACACTTCCTCATGTAGCCACTACCTGGAGACATTTGGTTAGGAGCCCCTAGAGGAAACTCGGTATGGTCATTTGTCAGAGTTTTGATAACATATAATATCGTTCCACCCAGGGAGATTTACTCTGCAACCTCCTTCTACTTGATGGGGGGGTTTAGTGTAATTAATCTTCTGCTTGTAAGAAAAACGATGTTTTCATGAGCGGTCTAGCAAAGATGTGAAGAGGTTGCATTCGACAAATATGCCCATCTCTAGAGTATCTAAAAGACTAAATTCAACAAATCTAAATAATCTCATCTAGCATCTTGACCAGTTTCAGAACTTTTTGTTGGTCTTCAGTTATGTGCTCACCAACAAAAGAAATTCATATGCACAAATGAAAAACTATGTAGGGTATATACCCACTAGTCTGTTAAGATACATTAAAAGGATATATATTTAGCACTATAGAGTTAAGAATATTCTAGAGGTTGGTCTAGAATATGGACAAAAGCTGTGTCATTTTCCTCTAGAATCTATCACAAATCTCCCAGCCAGATTTGTGTATGTTTTTAACTCTATGGGTCTATCGAGTACCACACATAAGCATTCCTTCTACTGAAGCTAGTTGTTCGAACCCAATGTATAGCAAGTTGTGGATTTTCCCCCTAAATAGAAACTGTCACCATTGCAGCAATTTAGCAATAATTCTAGGCCAGTGACATTTGATTGTTATTATGCTTATTTTACAGCTGAGCAGGGTTCCATGGACTGCTTCTTCTTGTTCCAGCTTGGCATCGTATCCTATGATAGAGTTGTTTTCGCTTTCACAAAAATGCAATAGTTAAACTCCCCAATAAAAAGGTACATAGTAAGAGCCTGTAGGGTCAACTCCAGGGAGACATGACTATCGGTATCACATGTTCATGGCGGACTGCCAGTTTGAGCCGCCTGCAGACACGTGTGGGTGGGGCAGGGCAAAAGAGGGGCAGAGGGAGCGCAAAGAGGCAGAGAGAGAGAAAGGTATATGAAGTGGTTGCTGGGAGTTCCACCATTATTGCCACGATGGATAAGCTTATAGGGCCTGGGTGGGACCTCAGGTAAAGGAGTGGGTTCATAAGATTGACAGCTTCTGAAGGAAGTGGGCACCTGTGTGTCCCTTAGGATTCTGGGAAACCTATACCTAACATTCCAACCTATTGCTTATGATAAGGAAATTGGGGAACATCCTGCCATCGGCTCTTCTGTATTCTGGCTTCAGAGTCTCCACAAATTGCCGTAGGATACGCTATCAAGTCTTATGGGGCGGCGAGCAACACACATCTGTCAAAGGCTGGTAGGTTACAGGTCTTGGTTTTCCCATTTTGGTCTCTCTGGTGTTCTGCCCCAGTGGGTTTTGGTCGCAGATCAATAGGTGGCATAACCTTAGTGGACCTGTTTTCTCTCTGCACCTGGGAAAAGACAAGATCTTAGTGTTTTTTGTTTTTATATAAAGTGGGAGATTAGTCTATGTGACGTGTAAGGGACTTCAATCGAAAGGAAGTACCAACAAGGGGGAGTGTCTGGGTGCAATAGGTAATGGAAGGTCCCTGTTTATGGTCTTGCAGAGAGTATCCTGGGTTGGGAAACTGGAAAAATTTTTTTTTTAATGTTTTTTTATTAATTTATTTATTCTGTATGTGTATGAATGTACTGCCTGCATTGCAAGTTTGTGCACCCATTGTGTGTTGCAATGCTGTGGAGGTCAGAAGAGGTGGTGTCGGATTCCCTGGAAACTGGAGTTTCTCCTGAACTGGATCTCAGACGCGTTCTAGTCGCCGCCATGTGGGTGCTGGGGTGGGGATCGAACCCTCGGGTCCTCTGTAAGAGCCGGTCGGCGCTCTTAACCACGTAGCCGTCTCTCCAGCCCAGAACTGGAAAAAGTTTTAGTAAACAGAGCTCTAGAATGAGGGCAGCTTTAGTACCCAGGCTCCAGAGAAGAAATGAGGTACACCATAACCATGAGGAGATTATAAAAGTCGGTATTTTCTGCATGGCACATTAAATCTGTAACCTATCTCTGAGATATTTTCTTTCACTTGGACACAGTAGGTCTCTCACCTGTTTTCTCTGATAATAACCTATGTCATTGTCTCTTCTTCAGATTACAGTCTTATGGGGGTGTTTAAGACCACACAGTTAGCTCAGATAAATATAGTCGGAAGTCTATGTATTTAGCAACACATAACGAAGTTGGTTCTAAGGTCAGTCTCTGAGAGTTAACTTGGTCCTTTAGGAGGACGGTCACATGATCATGACTCTCATATACTACACAGTCCATTCTTATGTAAAGAGGGGACAGTCAGGTCTTGCTTGAACAGAGCTTCCCTTTTTGAAGCATATGCAGACATTCCTCTTCCACTATTACTAGAGACATTAGTCCTCCCTATTTGACTCTGGGTAACGACTGGGGCCACATGATAAAATCCTTTTCAAAGCATGACATTTTTCAAGACCCTCTCTTAGGCTCTGGATATGAATCTTTTGTGTCAGGACTCCTAGCCATCAAAGGACATGGTACAAAAGTTGTGGATGCGAGGACTCATAGGATACCAATGATTAAACCTTGCCTGAGGGGTTAGGGCCGATAGTGAATTGTTCACCTTCAGATAATCTCCTACCTATACATGTGGCCAACAGTCAAGAGCAGATTAAAGCTTTAGTGTGGTTGCTTAAACCTCCGAACGTAGGATATATTTGATAAATTTTATAAAGTCTACGTTTTTCATATTGACCCAATATATGAACTCCCTAAGTATAGCTATTGAATCATTGGCGTGCCCTTCGGGTGGCTAGTCTTCTGCAGCACAGGCTAGGAACTGCGCATGATACTTAAAATACCTGGCTTTGTGTTGTTGCCTAGTGCTCATGTTAAGCCTCTTGTATACAATATAGAAATATCTGGAACCAGTGGGCTGTAACATAGTGCCTATGGAGGCAAGAGCCCACACAAACAAACTAATGCATCTGCAGAGGACCCAGGTCTTTTGATTCCCAGCACCCCACATGTCGGCCAAGAGACTGTCTAACTTGCCAAATCACGGAGAACTCTCAGTTTCCTAGGGGAATGCCGAGAAGACCCTCTTTGACCTCCGTGGGCATTGCCACAACACAGGTGCACAAACCTACATCAGGGCGCTCGAGTACCATCCATATCTACCATACAAAATAAATAAAAAGAGGAGAAGAAACATTTGACGCCACAGAACGGCATCACCCGCGACAAAATGGGCACAGGGCCCACCCCCATTTGAAGGCAATATTGAGGTATATCAAGGTGATATTACATCATTATAGCGGGTACTCAAAGTACAATGGATTTTAAACCATGAAAGACAAAAATGTTGTAACATAGCCCATTAAACACACATCTGCGACAAGATCCAGATATATAGTGAGGTTAAAATCAGAATACCTATCTTCAATATGAAAAGTCGGAGCATGTCACTCAATCCCCAAATTGTTGAATTATAAGCTTTGATTAAGGAGGAAAAGGAAAGGGTGGGAATGTCATATTGAACCAGCAAGCCAGACAATAAGGCAAAAGTTAGTACTTCGGGCTCACTCAATTTGGTTACATTTGGACTGTCTTTGTGGTCACCGGAAGTAAAACTTAATTTCTCTTAATAAAATATTAAATAAGTAACCATTGGCGCAAAGTATAAACAGATCTAACATAACAATTTAGTATGTATGGGATAACGATCATATCAACATGACATCAGAGTCTGTTTTCACTTTGGAGGGCGTGTGCTGTAACAGGTATATAGTACCTGGTAGTGGAACACAATTTCTTGTAAATGCCATAAAAATTACATTATAGAATTCTTTTAAAAGTGAATGGTACTTCATGAATACACTCATAAATAAGGTTCTAATAAATTTGACGATGTCACTGTAAAGGTTGTACTGAAGTAGATGGCACAATGGCGATTGCAATCATTCAGAGACAGTAGTCTTTCGATTATATGCTTGTTTGTACTGAATGTCTACACATACACGATCGAGTATATTACTTGAAACATTTCCTCAAGGAGATTTGGTACTTAGTGTTTGTACTGAGCAGTCACATGCATTGCAATCATACACAGGGAGATCTTAATATTGCTGTTTAACAATATCATACATATGCACAAATTTATCCACACATTCCTTTAGAGAGATTGTTTATCCTAGTAGTTGTATTGAACAGTCACAAGCATTGAAAAAAAAAAACCTTTAGGAAAGTATTATTTAAAACATGCAGCTCTGGTTAATTGCACTGTCAAGGCCGAGATGATGTCTTGCACCTTTGGTTCTAATACTATGAACTTATTGAAATAACTTTAACAAGTGATGAAAACTTAATTATAGTATATATAATAAAATAAAATAAAAATATATAAAATATGTATTAAAAAATAAAATATATAAAAATATATAATTATATATAATCTTTATTTAATTTTTTTTTTTTTTATTTTTTTAACTTTTTTTGGCTGTTTTATTGGAGGGAAAGGATTGCAGGGGAAGCCATGTGCCACTGTCCCAAGTACCAGAGTATGAATGAATCCAGGGATTTTTTAAAAGTTGTCTCTGGTCAGAAGGATGGTAACACAGCATAGGAGAAAGAAAAGAAAAAGAAAAAAAAAAATCTTAGTGAAGTGACCCTGTAAGTGTTTAAAATCAACCTTTTAGATATTCTGCACAAGAAAAAATAAAACGGGTAAAAAATTTCTTTTCCAGTTTTTATTTTTCTGTGTTTCTCTCTCTCATCTCTCTATATAGAAAAGAGGTGAATAGGGGCTGGAGAGAATGGCCTAGCGGTTAAAAGAGCACTGACTGCTCTACAGAGGACCTGGGTTTCGATCCCCAGGCACCACATGGCGGCCAAGAACCGTCTTGAAAACTCCAATTCCAGGTAGAGACTTCCAGCTCCAGTGGGAATCCCAAAACCCTCTTCTGACCTCCGTGGCCATTGCACGACTACGGGCACAGACATGCATGCAGACACTACATTCATACACATACAGAAATAAATTTAAAAAAATTTAAAAAAAGAAATTTTTTTAGTTGTAATACCTGTGGAAAAAAATAATTTCGACAGATAAGACATAAAACCTTCAGATAAACAGTGTAGAAACCTAGGAACCTGGGTTCAAATCAGGCCTTTGAAAAAAATTTAAGAGGCATGCCAAAAGTAAACTTAATTTAGTTTTTTGTGTTTGCGTACAATATAGAATAAAAGAGGTTTGAAGTGGCCACTTTGTTTTGACAGAAATTAACACACAGGAGAGAACATGAACACATGACAGTTACAAAGACACATTGAAGAACACAGACAGGTTGGACAGACACATGACCTAACTGTATCCATTAACTTTGGACAATGGCAGAATCCCTTTTTTATTCAAAGTTGTCCATCATTGGCCAGGGCTGTGGAACCATTAATTCCAATTGTCACAGTTACACAGAATCACTTAGAGTTTAAGACATCTACTTAGGTGAAAATAGCCTATCTGTCCATTCTGTGCTTTTCAGCACAGGCTGTTCATGTATGCCTGCAAAGGACAGTAGACAGGGCAGGCAGGAAAATCTGGTGGCTTGCATATATATTACCTGCTAATTTAATGAGAATAAATTTAGTTAGTGGAAAAAGAGACTTGTATCCAGAATCAGACACAAAATGGGTTTCTTAATAAAATGGAATTTATAAAGAAAAAACAATGAAATGGAAAATGCCAAAATCTTGAAATAATCCCTTAAAATTAGGCAAAAGTCTTATAAGCAAAATATATATATAAAAAAAATGTTAAAAAGCCAAATGATGGCCGGGTGTGGTGGAGCATGCCTTTAATCCTAGCACTTGGGAGGCAGAGGCAGGCGGATCTTTGTGAGTTCAAGGCCAGCCTGGTCTACAGAGTTTGTTCCAGGACAGCTGGGGCTACAGGGAGACCCTGTCTCGAAAAGACCAAAAAACAAACAAACAAACAAAAAAAGCCAAATGATGTAATAATCTCAAACAAAAGTCTGTAAAAATTAACTATCCATACAAAAGTAAAAAATGAAAATTGGTTGTATTTTGAAATAGATGAAAAATCAATAAAATCAAAACTTGGTTACTCTAAAACCCAAAAACCAAAATTGTGAAAGAATCAGAATATGCCATTAAATAAATTGCAAGACAATTAGAATATAGAAATATAGAACTAGAATATGGAGGTTCCAATGTAAATTGGAGCTTCCTACCATGTGCCTACACAGCTTCAAGATGACAGCTGAAGAGTGGGCGTGTATTAGCAAGGTTGCCATGGAAATGAGGGAAGCAGGCACAGTCTGTCACTCCCTTTTCTGTTTGAATGCGCCCACTGGAAAAGCAGCAGGTAGTGGCGGCAGGGCCCGGCGGTAGATGGTGGTGCAGGAGAGCCACATGAAAGGAGTGGAGGGGGGCACAGTAAAAGAAAGAAAAAAGAAAAGACTGCAGAGAGGAGAGGAGAAAAGAGAGATCTGTAGGAAGGAAGGAAGGTTTTTAAACCTCTAAGCACCATCTGAGGACTAGCGTGCCTCCGCCTTAGTGTCAGGGGTGCTGGTCAGAGACCCCAGGTTTACGCAACCAACGTCGGGGACTCTGAGATAGGGTCCGCAAGCCTATGAAGAACAGTGTCCCAAAAATCACAGGGGACACCAGGAAGACGGGTCCAGATTCTGTCCCCAGAGTCCCAGTGGACAGCAATCTGGATGGAAAAATCCAATCTGAGGGGGAGGCCTGATAATGCCGGCACTCAGGGGTTCCAAAACGGGAAAGTGGAAGGGAGGCTAAAAAATGAAAGAAGAATCGGAGGGAAGACAGAGGCAGAGAGAAGGAGGGAGGGAGGGAGGGAAGGAGAGAGAGAGAGAGAGAGACTCCTTTCAGTTCAGTTCTGGTCTCCAGCACATGACATGGTGCTGTCTGTGGTCAAGATGGGTCTTCGCAGATAAAACTCCCCGGAAATGCCCCCATAAGTACCCTCATAAGTTTGTGTCCTGGGCATTTCTGTCCACTCGAGTTGACACTGAAGATTAGCCATCTCAGTATCCTAGCACATTGAGGCCAACTGTATGAGGTGGGAGGTGGGAGAGCCAGAAAGGAGGGCATAGGTGACACCAGGATTTTATTCTGAAATTAAAAGCATGGCTCTGGGGCTGGAGATGTGTGTAGCTCTGTTGGTAGAGTGCTTACCTGACAAGCCACGGACTAAACCCCCAGCACTGCAGAAACCAGGTTTGGTGGAGCACACCTATGTTCCTAGCACTTGGGAAGTATAAGAGGTAGAGGTGAGAGATCAGAAGTTCAAGGCCATCCTCAGTTGCATATTGAGTTCAATGCCAGCCTAGGAGACTTGATAAAGTAAAGTAAGTGTGGAATTACCATGTGCTGATATGGGAAAGCCATGAGAATAGCCAGGAGGGAATCCATGGCTTGGTCATGAGCCAGGTGATTTCCTGTTCTTATTAGATATCTTTTAGGAGTTGAATTTTATTCCTTAAAACACTGGTCCCTGTCCTTTCAGGATGTGACTTTGTTTTACAATTGTTGGCAACTGAAGTCTTTAAAGACATAGTTAGTGATGGCAAGGACATACCTCCCAATGGGGTTCTCGTGTTGTCACCTGTCCCCATCTATCTTCATGACTGTCATCAAAGGCTTGGGTTTGACATCTGGGTGTCAGCTCTGGCTGAGACACTGGGCACTGGGTCTCCCTCTCAGCCTGGAGGCTCAGACTGCGATGGAACCCACTAATGTTGTGACAACCTTCAGGAGGACTTGGGACAGGTATTTTCTGTCATTTTCTGGGTGGCCTTTTCTGATGCTTTTCTTTTAAGACCAGATTGCATCTGTGATGTGTGGAGGGATAGATGAAGTGGACAAAGTGGTTGTTGATTCTTACCATCACCGTGGAAAGAAGGGTTTTCTATATCAGATCCACATGGTGGAGGTTCTCTGCCCACCAGGAAGTAGGGGTGAGGGGAAAAGCCCCTAGATATTTCCTGTGGATGTTGTGTGGTCTTTGTCCAACACATTCAATGGTGTATTGGAGGGAATACTTTAGTTGCTTTCTCTCTCTCTCTCTCTCTTTCTCTCTCTCTCNATAATTGGATCATAAAATATATTGGTTTTTAGGGGGATTTTTTTTGTCTTTTTTTTTAATGTGTATGAATGTATTGTCTGCATGAAGGTTGGTGCACCCATGTTGTGCAGTGCCTCGGAGGTCAGAAGAGGGCGTCAGATTCCCCTGGAACTGGAGTTAAAGACGGATCTTAGCTGCCTTGTGGGTGCTGGGAATGGAATTGGTACTCTTAAATGCTGAGCCATCTCTCCAGCCCTGGTTTTAGTTTTTTAAGTATTGCCCATGCTGATTTCCACAGTGGTTGTACAAGTTTGCCAATCCACCAACAGTGGATGAGAGTTCCCCTTTTCCCACATCGTTGCAAGCTTTTGTTTATGGGGTTGCCGCTGGGATTTGTGGCGGGGCCCACTTAATCCTAGGACTACCTATGTGGGAAGACCGCGCAGGAAAACAAACCATGTGTAGGCAGGTGGAGGTTCAAACTCAGAGAGAGAGAGTTTATTCCAATATGTCCACTTAAATATCCATCATGACTCAATTCGTCACTACACCCCATAGGTGTGGCCAGGGAGGTACCATTGGCTTAGAGCCCAACCCATGGGTGTGGCCAGGGAGGTACCATTGCCTTAGAATCCTACCCACTCTAAGTTTTCCCACATTTGTTGTCATTTGTTGTCTTGATCTTAGCCATTGTGACTGGTGTTAGATAAATTCATAAAGTGGTTTTGATTTGGTAACTTCATATAAATAAATTATGGCGTATTATTATCTTTGTAACACAAAGTCATTTTCATCCAAACTCACAGGTGAGACTAAGTTTGAAAATTTCCTTTAATTCCTTAGACTAAAACCTATCATGGCTTTAATGTAAATGTTACATGCTTTATGTCCTAATATGTGGTCAATTTTGGAGAAAGATCAATGGATTTCTGTTAAGAAAGGTCACTGCTTAGTGTTTGGTTGGAATGTTCTATAGCTGTCTTTATGTCCATTTAATACATAATGACTTTTAATTCCAGAATGTCTGTTTATTTTTTGTCTAGATAACCTATCTGTTGGTAACAGAGGAGCACTGAAGTCACCCACTATCACTGTGTCGGGGATTAATCTGTGTTTTTATATCTAATAGCATTTATTTTATGAAGTTGGATGCCCCTGTGCTTACTATGAAAATGTTTTGAGTTGCAGCATCCTCTTGGTGCATTTTCCCTTTAATGTCCTTCTTACTAGTTTTTTTAGCAGTCCATTTTGTTCGTTTTTAAAATAGCTGTATCTGCTTGATTCTTGGCTCAATTTTTTTGAATACCTTTTCCATTCTTTTACACTAAAGTGGTATCTGTTTTTGATGATGAATTGTATTTATTGGAGATAACAAAAAGACCTATTCTATTTGTAATAGAATCTCTGTGTTTTTATTGTGTTATTGACACCACTGATATTGATAGTTATTAAACAAAAACAATATATACTAAGTCCTTTTTTCTGTTGTGGTGGTGGTGGTGGCTTTTTAGACATCTTTTGATCAAATGGGGGGTATTTTATTCCCCTTGTTTTCTTGGATGTGATTAAACTACTCTTCTTACTTAAGTATCTTCCAGAATCCTGTGGAGAGCTAGCTGGCTCAGTGGTCATAAACTAGTTAAACCATCTTTCATCACAGAAAGTTTCTCGTTTCATCTTTAATTGCTACTGTTAAGTTTGCAGGTATAATTATCTTGGCTGGCCCTGTGGTCTTTAAGAAATTGTACAATATCAGTCAATAACCTATTGTTTTCCAAAATCTCCATTGAAATATCAGGGGTTATTTTGATGGGCCTGCTTTTATATGTGATTTGCTCTTTTTCTGTTTTGTTTTTCATTATCTTTTCTTTATTCTGCACATCTACTGTTTTAGGGTCATAGTTATTAGGTCTGGCTCTCCCAGGATTCCAAGGGACACACAGATGTTTACTCCCTCCAGAAGCTGTCAGTGACCTCATTTTCTATTTACCTGAGGTTCCTCCCAAGCCAGTAAAAGGGTATAATTTAGCCACCATCTTTGCTGTTAGCTGCCATGTGCCAACAGGCTTGCCAGCCTTGACTCTTCCTGAAGTAAATATGTCCCTGAGTGACCTTAAGCCTGGTGTGGCTGTCTTTCATCTGGAGTTCACACCTGCATAGATCTTACCTATATGCACCTTTTTTTTCTAACAACAATGAGAGCGAGGGGTGCTTCCAGGGATGGGACCCATAGAAGCCAGGCAGTACCAGCTGCACCATTCATGGATGGAAGGGTCACTGCCTGAGGAGTTTAGGGAATGATTCTGGGGTTCAATTTGGTGGATCAGATGTCTTGTGGGTGCCATGGGGTCCAAGCACCTGTTGCAGTGGCAGAGTGAGTGGTTTGTAAGGAAACGTACACAGACCCAGGCTGTGGCTGAAGAAGGGCTGTGGATTAATGTTTAACTATGTGTTAATAGGTTTGAACATGGTTACAAGATGCCTGCTAGCATTTTGTGGATTCCTATCATTCAGAGCTTATATTTATATGCTATAAGTCATGCTTTTTACTATATGAAATTTGATTATAGGAATTTCTCCTTAAACATTGGGGGAATACTTACCAAGACCTCAAAATACATCTCTGAAAACACAGATAAATATATAAGTGCTCGGTCATCACGAGTGTGATGAGTGCCCGATGAGGTGAAACGACTTCAGCGGAACCGCGGATTAGGGCCCAATCAGATTCCGTAGCCCGAGAGCCATGGAACCATAACACGCACTCAACTCTCACGCACAGTCACACGGGAATAGAATAGAATAGGGTAGGGTAAGGAGAGAAAAGAAGGTAACTTCGGCCGAATGGTGGTGGGTGCTGTTGCAGCCTGTGCTCGGTGTCTGGCTTACCGGCTACCCCGAAGCCGCCCCAAGGGGCGGGGGGGGGGGCAAAAACGGCGATCCGAGTCACCGGCACCAGAATGTAAGGTTATGGTGTGCTCCCCCCGAAATGAAAAGCCACGAGGTGTAACCTCTTCAGAGCAAAGTTTAATTCAGAGTAGCCGGGGCTGGGCTCAGAGGAGAGGTAGAACGAGCCAAGCACAGAATGGCATCTGGCTTGGGAATTTAAGAGAGAAGGTGGGAGCAAGATTCAGTGGGAGTGGGGTTCAATGAGAGTGGGGTGGGTCGGAATCTGGAATCTGGCTTCCAGAAGGGCGAGGTGGAAGATTCCTGGGTAATTGGTGGTGGCCTGCTTTAGCATAGCCAAAGGCTGTGCCTGGTATTGCAGGTTCTTGGGCAACTTGGATCTTAGGTTACTGCATTCCGATGGGCAACTTGGATCTTAGGTTACTGAATTCCTTCTGGAGCTCACACCCTGACAGAAAGCCGTCAGCTTTCCAGGAAAGCCATAGGCTAGCAGCCCTCATCGACAACGTGGCAGGTCAACAGCCCCCTCCCCTTAACAACAGGACCCTCAACTGGTGCCTACCAAAAATCCCTAAAGAGTTTATACCTCTTGTGCTTGTTTCGGCAGCACATATACTAAAAATGGAACGATACAGAGAAGATTAGCATGGCCCCTGCACAAGGATGACACGCAAATTTGTGAAGCATTCCATATTTTTAAAGGGGGATATAGATAGGTATGAAAACTTTTTGTCAAAAAACCTTGCAATCCAAATCTTAAAACTAACTACAGGAAGGGATTTGTATGCTCCAACAGGCCAGAGTATCACCAACTTAATGGCTGAGAAAGAAAATGCAGCTTTGTAGTGAGTAGGATGTACCAGAAAGTGCCAGCAGAAGGATTGACTCCTCTGGGCATTGAAGGGAAGAAATGTCTCAGATTGCTGCAGACATCGGGCCCCTCTCTGGATCCTACTAGTAACAACTATTTTTAATGAATCCTAACAAAGCTTAACTTCTAGGTGCCACAAAGGTTTTAATACAAGAGACTTTCTTAACTTCCCCCCATAGAATAAGGAGAAATATGATGATGATGAGGTCGTTCTCCAGCTGTAGATTGGAGCCAGCTGTTATACAGGTATCCTCTTGTAAAATCGGTAAAACTGCCTTCTTTAATTGACTAATGGACATAGAAACTGTGGAAAGGATTATTCTCTATTCAGAACCAAATATAATGCTAAAATCTCCTTAATCTATGCACTTAAGCAAAATATATTAATACAGGAGCTCTGACATCAGCAATGGATTATTCTACCAAGGAGATGTTGGACAGGGGATCCAAGCCCCCACAAAAGGTAAAGGCTCCTTGCCTCCAAACTGGGATATCTGCAGGAAGAGAGGCGATAAGGCCCTGCTGTTGAAGACCTGATATAAACATGGGAAAGATGTATGGAGACCGCACTTGCAAGTATACAGATGGTCTCTGGAATGCCAGAGAGTGTTACCAAAGGCCACTAAACCAATAAAGCAAATATAGGTCTCCTTGAGTCAAGCAAGACTCCTC